>CM027587.2:10167215-10483650 GCA_015852605.2 Populus deltoides
AATTGAATCTTTTCCATCATATTTCTTTTTTGACAAGAATCTTTACGATACCCACGAAAGGAGAGTTGGTATAAGCGAAGTAAACAGTTCATTGGCAGTGGGAAAGGCCAAGAGAGGTAGTTGACTAACAGTAAGCTTTAGACTCTCGTCCATAGTCTAAGAGAGGTAGTTGACTTCTTAATTACTATTAGAGGAAGCTGGGGAAGTCGGCTCTGTCAAATGGACTGCATTCATCAGATCCTAGAAAGGTGCTATGCACGCGTCACCAGCCAACACATCCATACTATAGCACAAAAAATCTTTTATTTGGTGGATTACGTCTGGAGCACCAGAGTGCAGGGGAGACAAGTCTGCCATCTGTCTTGAAAGAGAAGAAAACGGGTTTTCAGCTGCATCAAGAGACCCTTCAAAAATCTCCTCCTCATAAGTAGATTGGCAAGGGTGTGCATTGACAGTGAGATTGGATGGTTCCATTTCTTTTTCTCACCCGGGGTAGGGGAATGTAAAAACAGAGATCAAAGGGCAGTCTTTGATTCAGACTACCTGTTACGACTCACTTGGGACATTCTATCTTGAGAAGTGGTGCTACTAGTCTTTCTTCCCCCAAAAGCTGCGGGCAATCGGCTTTGAACATGATAAGAAGTTATTCAAACTCGAGTCAATTCTCCTTAGCCTTATGATCTTTCTCTGGGTGCATCACATCTAAGCCAATATCGATTCAAGCAGGACAACTACATCATGAAAGAAAGAAGTCGTGCTTTCCTCTCTTATTCTTATTCAATTGATCTTCTTTGCTATTCAGAAATGAATCTGCACCTCCCTACAAGATTCCACCCTATTCTATGTCATTTGCTGCTTGCTTGACTTCCTCCAGCAGTTAAGTTCTTGGTCTTCTAGTTTTGAATCTACTTTCTTTTTCTTTCCCGGTTCTATCAGACCGTTCGTAGGGGATCTCCTAAGACTAAGAGGGGGTCTCAGGCACAGCCCGCGAGAGGTTGGAGTTTACCCGTTAGGATATCCAAAAGATTATGCTAATTTGGACTTTCTTTAACTTGTCAATAAGTCAGCGCAGACGACACTAGTTTTAATTGTTTTTGCCGTGTCTAGAAATCCAAAGTTCCTTCATCGAATAGCAATCGACGCTCTCGTCAGCAGACCTGTAGGAGATAGATTCCCTTTCTTTTCTGTAGCAGAGTGATGATTTTTAGGTCTTCTGAGTTTTCTATTCTAGTGTGCCGAGTCTGATCTTTTCTTTCGTGTAATGGATGAAACTAAGTTTCCAATTTCTTCTTAGTATGAGTGACAGGTGCGCCGATCCAGCCGGTATCGAGAGCTCTAATGATCATTGCGATTAAGCAAACTAGGTAACCTTAAGAGGCCTGGCCTACTTGCCCCCTAAGGTCGAGTTAGGGCTATGTACGTCATACATAGACGGCGAAACCACCAGACCATAAGATTGCGGGTGCACAAGTAGCTTAATCCAGATTAAATTAGGGCTTAGGTGCTTAGTTGCGAGTCTCCTGCCGAGCCTTTTCCTTGTTCCATCGGCTGCCCCTTGAGGGCGCATTAATGAGTCGATGCTGTTACGGCTTTACGAGGTGGAGATATAAAGGATTGAATTCCTTTGGATTGATGTAGCTTTCATTCTGAGGTAGCTCTTTCGAGTGCTTACTTTGTAGCTTGTGTGTAATCGAATTCTGGTTAGAGGGTCTGATCTTACTATTTCCTTGCGTTAAGGACTACCGGAACGGAAGTTTCGCAAACTCCATTGCTTTGCTTGAGCGAACCACTATGCTTGGCTGCTTATGGCGCTTAAAAAGTAGAATAGTGGAGGCAGTTCGAATGGCCAGAAAGCTTGAACCGCTCCTTATCAGTCGCTCCTTGTTGTCTTTGTTTGTTCTTCGGGCTAGAAAAAATCCCAGTTTCAAATCGCACTAAGCCCAAGTAGAGCTAACGAGAGTCACCTTGGTCCATGAAGGAAAAGCTCAAGCTCTATCTCCTTGCTCTGGTAGCTCAAAGCCCACCGGTACTGTCGACCCTACGATTGCTGCATTATTCATAAACTAAGCTCGCAGGATCTAAAGTGGAGTCTCGCTACATGATATGGAAATATCAATGGAAAAAGTCTCGCTCGCTTAGACAGAGTGATATAGGCAGGTGTTGTCTTGTTATCTTTTCACCTATCTAACTCCTCCTGTCAAAGGTGCGATGGGTTGGGTGGCATAACGAGATTAGCATTGTAGGTCTTTTTCATATGAACGGGAAAGAAGGGAACCTCGATCGGGCCTGAGAAAATGTTAGCCCCGATGGGAAGCCCTATATGGAATGCTCTCTGTACTCTCTTCCTCTCTTTTCCATCATTCCAAGTGGTCCAGCGGTCGCAAGCAGGGGAATGGCTTTTCGGCTAGTCTTTTTATCCTCAAAGCCCTATTCAAAAGCTCCGGTCTAGTCTGATAGTGGTAAAGTGGAAAATTACGTGAATTACGTGAAGTAGTGTACCACTATGTGGTCATCTTAGTCGGCTAAGAGCCATTGCTTTCATAAACGTGATTTCAATCGTACGTCTCGTCTCCGTCTATTCTTTGAAGTGGTGAAGGAATGGTCTTTCGGGTATGTCTGTCTATACCCATAGTCGTCTCATAGATGGGTTCCCGGAATGAAATTCCTCTGCTGTATAAGCCATACCCTAGCCCCCCTTGTCTTTTCTTTTCATACAAAGACCAAAAAATGGATCTGAAAAGGGGTTGTGTATTCAAGCAGCCTTGATCTTATTATACGATATACTACCAGCTCTTTCCCGCAACTTGTTCGATTCTCTATCTACTGATCGTGGATATCTAAACTCTTTCTCATGTTGGCTAGTTTGATTCTAACCTACCAGAAATTGCAATTGCATAAGAGAAGAAAGCGGAGCTCCTAGCTCGGGATAAACGGGAACTGCCGGCTAATAGTATGTCGGTGAATCAGATGTTAGATATTCAAGGCGAATCATATGTTCTTGAATTGCTCACGTAACCATGAAGAAAGCAAATTGCTAATGAAAGTCTGACTTCTCGAATGCACTTCTCTAATGGCACAAGGAGGTGCTTAAGCCCTTGACTGATCAAGTACGGTAGACAACTTGACGTAAAAGCGATGCAGGTAAAGTCAAGCTTCACACTTGACATTCCTAAAACAAAGAAAGTTTTCCCGAAAATGCTTTCAATCTCTCCATCACAGGTTAGGCTTCGACGAAGCCAATCACAGGAAGCAAGGAAGGAAGTTGACTCCAAATCCCGGTCTTTTATAAAGTAGCACGTTTCCTCCGTGCATTTTAGGCTGCTGCTGCTATTGAATGCGCTGTTATTGGCTCAGCTGTTAGGACAAAGACGGGACTAGGCTACATGGAATGCCATGGTTCTTGTTCTCGAATCAGCAGCTATTGAAGACGGTGTTCGGGATTTTCCTGTTAGCCCTGAGATAAGCATTTCTTTAGCAAGCCTAATGGCACCTGCTTCGAGTCTTCTTTCCCACAGATCTGCTATATGGAAGAGGTAAAGGCCTTCTTTCACCTTCCTGTCTTTCTTGACTATAAAGAAATGTGGAGCCTTAGAGATGTCATCGAAAGAAGGTCGACGGGAGCCTTTCTCCATAGCTAGCAGATCTTTTCACTATAAAACCGGGTATTTCGTGTATCTGGTCGTGAGATTACCCTTGAGGCGAAGAACCACTTTAAGCCTATTGGTTCCGTTCAGACAAAGCTCAACCAGAAATCTCTCACTCAGCAGGCGCCAATGACGTAAGGACAGTAAGACTTAGGACATACAGTATTTGACGCCGCTAACCTTCGCTTTAGTCAGTAACAAAAGGGAATTTCTCTCACAAGGGTAGCTAGTAGCTCAAAGGACGGCAGTCAAGACTTCTCGCCCATCAGAGGGTCAAAAGCAGATAGAGCAGGGAAGAAGCCCCATTCGTTGAAAAGATCTGAAGAACATACCAATCGATAGAAGCAGCCGCAGGAGTGCTCTCGTTCGTAACTTACGCAGCTCTTTCTTTTTCTACTGATCTTCGCAAAGGCTTTTCTGTGATTTCACGAGTAGCAAGATTCATAGAATAAAGCGGAGGTGATCTTTCCCTCATCAGAGACGTATGGTAGATTCGCTTCTATTTTCTTAGTGGCTAGGGGAAAGTAATCGTATGAAAGAGCTTTCTTCAGGGGGCACTCTGAACCGGTCAGTCAAGGAAAAAAGCGAGAAAGAAGTTCTATCCCAGATAGTGAAAGACATCTGAGGATTGGTTTGACTTAGAAAGTTTAGAATAGATAGAGAATGGAGAACTCCACCCCCTCTTTCGACATTTGATAAAAATTTTGAAAGCACTGGCACATCTTCCTTAATAGGAACTTCACTCCTGGTCCTATCGAACCAGATATTGTATAACCTGGAGGAAGGTGGGGCATGCATGCCTAGTACTCGTAGACCAGTATGCGTTGTTGAATAACCAGTCTTAGCAATAACCGTTGTTAGAATATCCCTTGCTCTCCTAACCGGTCTTTCTAGTCGTCTTGTTACTCCAGTGTGATCCTAAGGGCTTAGGAAAGTCAGAAGGGAAGGAGACAGTCTTTACCGAAAAAGGCGCACCGGGCTAAGGAGAGAGCGTAGGTTCGAAGGCAAGTAACTGAACCGTAAGCCGGGGAGGAACGAACTCAGCCGGGGCTGACAAAGCCGGCTCTCCTACCTTTACTACCACCGACCCTTTGTGTTTATAGTAAGGAATTAGCTCTTTATAAGTAAGACACAAGCAAGAAAGCTATGTTTATTAGCTTATTCCCGTCTTTAATCAACACTCAAAGTCACATTAGGCTCTGAAAGAGGTTCATCAACTACGGAGGATCAATTAACATTACGTCACCCGAAATTGGCACATGAGCACTCGAAATCGCCTCTCTTCTTGTCCCGAAACCTTAGACGAGCGACTATGCTTAAACGGGTATGCTGCTTTGCCATGGGTTGATTTCAGCTGCTCTTTTAGGGAGGACAAGTAGTTTGACTTTAGTACGTGATTCACGACTTCATAGGCTACTTTGCGGTAGTAGGCCCAAATCCATCATTGGCTGGTAGTCTTCACCGGCCTCTAAAAAGCCATCACATCAGTCAGGCACAGGAAAAGCTAAAATCAGCCTTTTTCTTAGGCTCTCACCTTCCCAAAGTCAACTTCTTCAACAGGTTTCTTTCTCCTACCGGGTTGAATCTCTCGTATTTGTATTCGCGGCTTGCCTTTGTTCAAGGACGTCATATACTAGAAGGTCGCATCGCCGTGAAAGACTCTTCCCATACCCCAACTACAACTGCGAGCGAACCCTTCACCGCTACGTCACTGCTCAGCAAACCGACATTGAACATTGAACCTGTTGCCTTTTCCAAGTCCACACGAACAACGAACGCTGCCTGGCTCTCTTTCTCGGGTTGCATGACAGAGAGCTTTTGGGCTCTTATCTTAGGGGTGGGGATAGATAGAACCCTTGATTCAAGATCAAGAGCTAGACGTCCTCTCTTGGATTAGACTAGTTATCTAAAATATGATAGATTACTCCAGCATCTAAAAGCTTTCAGATTTCAACCTTTACTACCTTTATCATAGGCAGATTCAAACACTTTTGCATCTCTTTTGTTGGCTTTAAGTTCTCTTCCAAAAGTATATGATGCATACAAGTGAAAAGGCTAATTCCTTTAATGCCAGCCAAGGTCCATCCAATTAGGGTTTTATGGTCACGAAGCACATGAACAAGTCTCTTATTTGTCCAAGTTAAACAAAGAAATCCAAGCTAATCGAGGATCTAAAGGGGGCGACATCATAAATATTCTGAATCAGATTTCTCCTAGCTTATATAGGACTTCTAAAGGCATAGTTATTAAACCCGACCCGAGGGTTGACCCAGCCAAGGGGCCGGGTCCCAGGTTTCATAGGTCAACTCGGGTCCACTCGGATCAACCCGGAAAAATTTAAAAAAAAATTAAAGTTTTAATATTTCATATGAAAAAATTCATGTAAATATAGGTTATACATTTTGTAAACAATGAAGTTTAAAAGAATATTTTAAAAAGTTTTTATTCCACATTAAAAAAATATTATGTTAAGCTTTTAAGTTGAAGTATTTAAACCAAAAAAGTTTTTTATCCCATACTCAAAAAACATAACTTCTTTCATGGGAACATAGAGTATATATATGAAAGGGCTTCAAATCTCACATTGAGAAGATATTATATTATCCTTTTAAGTTGAAGTATTTAAACCAAAAGGTTTTTTTATCCCACATTGAAAAAACATGATTTTTTTCTTGGGAACATAGAGTATATATATTAATGGGTTTCAAATCCCACATTGAAAAAACATCATTTTTTTCATGGGAACATAGAGTATATATACAAAAGGGCTTCAAATCCCACATTGAAAATATACGTGTTATTCTTTTAAGTTGAAGTATTTAAATCAAAATATTTTTTATCCCACATTGAAAAAACATGATTTTTTTCAAGGGAACATAGAGTATATATATACTAATGAGTTTCAAATCTCACATTGAAAAAACATAATTTTTTTCATCGAAACGTAAAGTATATATACGAAAGGGCTACAAATCCCACATTGAGAAGATACTATAATATCCTTTTAAGTTGAAGTGTTTAAACCAAAATATTTTTTTATCCCACATTGAAAAAACATGATTTTTTTTCTTAGAAACATAGAGTATATATACTAAAGGGCTTCAAATCCCACATTGAAAAGATACTTGTTATCCTTTTAAGTTGAAGTATTTAAACCAAAAGGTTTTTTATCCCACATTGAAAAAACATGATTTTTTTCAAGGGAACATAGAGTATATATACTAATGAGTTTCAAATCCCACATTGAAAAAACATAATTTTTTTCATGGAAACATAAAGTATATATACGAAATGGCTTAAAATCCCACATTGAAAAGATACTATGTTATCCTTTTAAGTTGAAATATTTAAACCAAA
Organism: Populus deltoides; assembly: GCA_015852605.2. Taxonomy (NCBI): domain Eukaryota; kingdom Viridiplantae; phylum Streptophyta; class Magnoliopsida; order Malpighiales; family Salicaceae; genus Populus; species Populus deltoides. Next base: position 10,174,217 of record CM027587.2, read on the forward strand.
AGGTTTTTTATCCCACATTAAAAAAACATAATTTTTTTCTTCGGAACATAGAGTATATATCCTAAAGGGCTTCAAATCCCACATTGAAAAGATACTATGTGATGCGAACCTCGTGATCACGTGGTCACACAACCCACAATCAAGATTGAGATCTGATCCCGGAAAGCCGAAATAGGTCTGATAAGAGTGTGACACAATGGAAACCTACCCCAAGGCACCAACGCTATTGGATTGAGTAGAATGATGCCACGAAGCCAGTTAATCTTCGATAAGTCAGATTCAGTTCGTTCAAGAACTGAAGAATGCAAGAATCACTCTCACACGTTAAAACTGAAAAATTGAGAAGTAATTATCATCAAAGCTACCGAAATTTTGGCTTACATGAGTTTAAATAGTTCTTGAAAAGTTAACCCTAATGGACCCCTTATGTGGACTTAAATGAGGTCTACTTAAAACTGACCCAAAACCCTATACTGAAAAACCCATAACTTAATCCAAACAAGCCTTGGATCCTAACTGAAAACAAAGTATTAATTAAGCCCAAACAAGCCTTGGGCTGTAGCTAACAAAATAAAACAAAGCCCATAATATTAAATCCATGTTCTCTCATGAGAAGAAGAGAAGAAAAATATTATAGAACTGATTCAAGGCTTATTTATAGCCTTCCATGCAGCCCCTTAATCCTAGAAGCAAAAGGAAAAGGTAGACACCCATGCTGTTTCCAAGTTATAGAAGGATTTTTTTGTTTCCTTTGCTGTCCTCACCTCATGGCCCAAATAAGGTTATACTGGACCCCTCTTGCACATGGATAAGATGTACTAGGGTCTCCTCTTGATACTCTAATGGACCTTTCAATTCTGACTTGGTTGAAACATTCAAAACCAATGCATTCAATGCCTCTTTCAATGCCTTTGTCTTGGACCGAGTCATTGGACCATTTGGAACATGTAATGGGTCCTTGCTGGTGTTTCTAGGCTGGTCCACACCATCACCTCTCTCCTCGAAAGGATTCGACCTCGAATCAAAATCTGTGTCAAACAACGTAAGATCAGCAACATTAAAGGTAGCACTAACACCACACTACCTGGAAGGTTAATTTTGTATGCGTTGTCATTGATTCTCTCTAAAACCTGAAATCACCGGGTTGGAAAACAACCATTTTACGTCCCTTATTTGCTTTAGAAGCGTAAAGTCTGTTCTTTTTCTCTATTTGCAGTCGAACTCCCTCATGGAGTTGTCTCACCATCTTTGCCTTCTTTTCACCATCTAAACTTACTTTTTCTTCAAAAGGCAAAGGAATTAAGTCCATAGGAGTCAGTGGATTAAAACCATAAACAATTTCAAATGGAGAAAAACCAGTGGTCGAATGCACAGTTCTATTATAAGCAAACTCAACAAAAGGCAAACATTCTTCCCAACTCTTTAAATTCTTTTGAATTATAGCACACAAAAGTTGGGATAATGTTCTATTTACTACCTCAATTTGTCCATCTGTTTGAGGATGACATTTTATCGAAAATAAGAGTTTAGTTCCCAACTTTCCCCATAAGGTCTTCCAAAAGTAGCTAAGGAACTTAACATTACGATCTGACACTATACTCTTAGGAATGCCATGCAAACGTACAGTCTCCCTAAAAAACAAGTCTGCAATATGAGATGCATCATCCGTTTTATTTCATGCAATGAAATGCGCCATTTTAGAAAACCTATCAACCACAACAAAAATAGAGTCTCTACCTTTCTTTGACCTAGGTAAACTTAAAACAAAGTCCATAGAGATATATCTATCTAAGGTTCGGTAGGCACAGGTAATGGTGTATATAGCCCATGCGGTTGTACTCTAGATTTTACCTTTCTACAAGCAATGCACTGTTCACAAATTCGTTGCATATCTCTTTTCATCTTTGGCCAATAAAAATGCTCATGCAATACATCCAAGGTTTTCGCAACCCCAAAGTGACCCATTAAACCACTCCCATGTGCTTCACGAACAAGCAATTCATGCAAAGAACTAGCAGGAACACAATCTATTCTCTTTGAACAAATAACCATCCATTAAATAAAACTTACCAAAAGCCAAATTTCCACATGTATTATAAATCTTGGCAAAGTCAGAATTATTATCATACAATTCCTTCACATATTCAAAGCCTAGCAATCTAGTATTCATTGTGTGTAAAAGAACATACCTGCGCGAAAGTGCATCAGCTACGATGTTCTCTTTGCCATGCTTATACTTGATTACGTAAGGAAAAGTTTCAATGAATTCAACCCATTTTGCATGCCTCCTATTCAACTTACCTTGTCCTTTCAGATGTTTCAAAGACTCATGATCCGAATGGATTACGAACTCTTTTGGCCACAAGTAATGTTGCCATGTCTCAAGTGCTCTTACCAATGCATAGAGTTCTTTGTCGTAAGTGGGATAGTTTAAGGTCCCTCCACTTAACTTCTCACTAAAATATGCAATAGGTCTCCGATCCTGTATCAAAACAGCACCTATTCCCATTCCAGATGCATCACATTCTATTTCAAATGCTTTTCTAAAGTCAGGTAAAGCCAAAATAGGTGCAGAACATAATTTATCTTTCAAAAGAACAAAAACCAATTCTTGTTCCTCCCCTCATTTAAACCCAACTGACTTTTTAACAACTTCATTCAAGGGTGCAACTATTGTACCGAAATCTTTCACAAAACGCCTATAAAAACTAGCTAACCCATGAAAACTCCTTACCTCGCTTACCTATTTGGGTGTAGGCCAATCTCGGATGGCCTTAACTTTCTCCTTATCCATCTCGATACCCTGTGCAGTTACAACATAGCCAAGAAACACAATTTTCTCCATGCAAAAGGCACACTTTTTAAGATTAGCATACAATTTCTCACCACGCAACACACTAAGTACATTACGCAAATGATCAAGATGCTCAGTTAAGTTCTTGCTATAGATCAGAATGTCATCAAAATACACAACCACAAACTTACCTATAAACGCACGCAACACTTGATTCATTAAACGCATAAACGTACTAGGTGCATTTATAAGTCCAAACGGCATTACTAACCATTCATACAAACCATGCTTAGTCTTAAATGCTATTTTCCACTCATCACCTTCTTTCATTCTAATTTGATGGTACCCACTTTTCAAGTCAATTTTAGAGAAAATAAGTTGAAGTAGCGTCCCAGTGGAATAAGTCGAAGTTGCAGGATCCTGAGTACAACGAGACCGAAACTACGGAAGGAAATGGGAGCCCCACATCTGATGTGAAGTGAAGGAGAGCTCGCGGCGATTCCATTCTGTGGGCGCCAGAATCACCGATCTCTTCGCATTTCACCGCTCCATCGGAAATTCCCTCTGCCCCTACCGTACTCCAGCTTGGCAGTTTCCACCGCCTGTCCAGGGATGAGCCCTGGGATTTGACGGTGGACTTAAAAAGCCACCTACAGATTGATTCTAAAAAGAAGAAATAGAAGTAACGGTGAGAGTGGGTCCCGTGACTTCCCGACCAGAGGAGAGGTTTCAGTTAACTGCTGCCCCTCTTCCGGCTTTGAAGCAAGTGATGGGGTCGGTTTTGGAAAAGCAGCCGAGACTCTGTGCCTAGTTAGGTTAGAATCGTTGAGTGAGTCACCACTTAGGACTTTGAGGTGAGCAGTTTTAATATGAATGCTTTTGGAATCACTTTCGAATCTGATCCCGTTGGTTGGACGGACTAGGCCCTCCAATTCATGAAAGAGGTGGAGGAGGATAGGCTCTGAAGCCCGGTCTCAGGCAAGAAAGAGAAAGAAAGAAAGACAATCACGACTGTCTGGTCTGTCCATTCCTCAAAGCAAGGAGCGGAACCCTACGTATGATGACTCACTTTAGGTTGAACCTGATCTGAGATCTCTCCCGTCTTCAAAAACCAAGCAATGAAGCCAACTCTCACCTTCGATTGATAGATTCTTAAGCCAACTCTCACATTGGACTTCCTGAAAGTAGATACAAAAAGGAACACTCTTTCTTACTTATTAATTGTACGGCATTCCATGCAATTTCAACTTAGTTTATATTTTGTTGAGAGGGAAAGCCAGCGAATCAACATTATTGGACACAAAGAAAATTCACTCTTTCTTCTAATCAACAGAAAGGGAGTGTTGAATTGGGACAGGAAACTCTCATAAGCCAGCCAGCAAGCCTAACCGTCCCTATGTCATCGGGATCAGATACCCTGTAGCCCCTCTTCCCCTACTGGAGCTATTGAATCTGGAATAATGCAATCAATCCTTACTTATCATACCAACAGCAAAGAAGATATGATATCCCTGAATCGAAAGCCAGTGCCAGCTACTCCTACTGCTATTGATTAAAGATCGACAATCTATTCGCCAAGGGACAACCTTCTTTTCTTTATATTTTATATACTGATACATGAATTTTAGAATAAATAAAGAGAGGGACTCTCAACAGCGAAAACTGACTCGACAGCGACACTTGACTCCCCCACAAAAGAAATTGCCTCGAGGAAGAACGAGAAACTGGCCTCTTTGGTGGCATTGGCATAGAAAAACTACCTCCTTTTCTCTCTTTTTCTTAAGCTTAACCCCTGACTGAGCTCTTAGCTTTCAGGGCATTACCCGCTTACTAAGACGACTACTGCCTAAGAGGCTACACTGTCTAGCTTACTTACTACCATGCGGCGCTTACTATCAACAGAACCCGGCCGCGCCATCCCTTCGGGTCAGGCTACCTGCTCTTCCTTTTCCGACACACCCCCTTTTACTCCTTTTCAGGAAGAAGGGACGAACTCCTCCGCTTTCCCCTGAGAAATGACTGACTAAGCTAAGATAAGAATCCGGGGGGTGACGGGCTACATAATTCCCATATAGAGTTTTGGGACTGAAAATGAAAAGAAAAAGCTCGTTCTCCAACGGGTTGGAAACGCCTATTGGCTAGGAAAGGAGCTACCTTAAATTAAAGGCAAGAAAGACTTTTTTTTTTTGGGTCCTTGCTTACTAAAATAGAAGAAGCAGGAACAGATTCAGCATCTAAGGACTGTGATGAATCAGAATCTTAACAAGAAAGTTTCTTTCCTTACTTTGATCGTGTTTTTCCAACCAGGTCAACACATTGGGGGCGCCCTTTTTTTGTTATTTTTAAGAAGGAGACAGAATCACGATCAACCGGCTTCTTGACATTGGCATAGACTCGCTAAGGCTTGGCTTCCTAACTCAATAATAAGCAGGCTTCCAAACCTTGGTCTATGACCAATATAGGCGAGTTTATGCCACTTTGAATCCACCGAATGGGATCTTTTCTTACGCCCCCGTGTCTGAGGGGCCTTGTCTCCTGTGCCTGATATACCCGTATTGGAACAAAGGACTTTGCCCCTGTCTTAGCTGCTTTACTTAGCGGCTTTAGGACCATTTCAGGCCTATGGCACAGCACCGCCTCTTCGGACCTGTATGAGCTCTTAGCTCGGTTAGAACATTGCGAACTTCCCCGCCTAGCAAGGTTGGTGCGAGCCTCCCTCCACAGTAATGATCTTCCGACCCATACATAAATAGGTCGCATCTTTGGGCACTTACTCTTGCAGCATCAACCGCTCAAGAACCATACTAAGACCCTTTATTGATCGAGGAAGTCCCTTGGGACATAAGAAAAAGTAGATAGCCCTTCCACGCACGAAAGAGCTCAAGGCTTCTTAGCGGTCTAGCTTCGCTACCGCATTCCCGAGTAAGGAAAGACCCGTCTTTGGGTTAGGCATACTCCTTGGTTGTTGACCTTGGGTTTGGCCAAGACCTATTACTGGAATAGGGACTACTCGGGCAAGACTATTAAGACCTTGCGCCTTCCAGAGAGATGAGAGGTCTCAACGAGCCTTTATAGGATAGGCTTGGTTTGGTAGCTTTATAGGTCCCCGCCTATAGTATAGATTATAGGCTCGTTTTCTTTCATATATAGATAGGTTTGTTTAACGTTTAGGATGACTGAACTTGGCTACACAAAATACAAAGAAGGCTTCTTCCCTTAGAACAAGTGAAGCTCGCTTATTTCACTCTCTTCAACAGAAAAGGAAATAGGAAAATCCTTGATCGTAGATCGATAGAAGGGAATTGAAATTACTTGAAAATCTTTTTCTTTTCTTTCCTTAAGGGCTAAGGTAAGGGCATCAATCGAAAGATTTGAGCTAGTTCATCCAACCTCACTTACTTAATTAGTCTTGAATTTGAAGGGAAGCATCACTGGTCATAACCTCCTTGCTAGCTCATGAAAGCCGCATCGAAAGTGTTCTAACCCGGCAAGAAGGCCTGCGCAAAAGAACGAACAACGAATGGAAGGCAGCATCCTATGTCGAAGGCATGTTCCAGTAATTAGTGTAAAAGATATGCTTTATGGTCAAGGTTGGATCAAAGCCCTTCCTTTTTTTTCGCTTCAATGCCTTTTGACGACAGTTCAGGAAGTAACAAAGATTGCTTTGAAATGATCAAGTCAATTCAAGGATCCTCTTGGAACGCTTTGACTCGAGTCGCTCCTTCATCACATTTAGTATGTGACTTGAAGGGTCAAGCAGATAAAGACTCGTCTACCGATCCGAGAGGGAAAGTTTCAATCTTGCAATCAATAGAAATTGACTTTCTTTGGTTTGGGAAGGGGCGGTCACCCGAAGCGGTGTAACTTGATAGTCTTTTAAAGAGCAGAATTACTGCAGAAGTATAGGACGCTCACTCTCGACTCGGCATTCTTATAAAGAAAAAAGAGATTTGAGCAGACTTAGAGACGAGACTAGTGAAATTAGTTATGGGCCATATGCCCTTCATTGTTGAAGAGCTCCTTTCTTAATCTAGCATCAGATAGGGAGGCAGCAGGAGGGAATACTATAACAAATGAAGTTCTCGGACACAGCAAGCTCCATCTAGATCTAGACCCACACTGCCGGTCCCACATAAGCACCTTTCTCGAGGCCACCTTGGAATGGGTATATAATAATAAGATTTTTAGCCCCAACAGAACCTAGGAGAGGAGTTTTCTAGGACTAGCCCGCTTTCCCTGACCTGCCTAACTGTTCTGTCTGATAAAGCAACTCGAACAAAGCAAAGTGAGAAGAGCGGAAGTCGGGCCACTCGATAGGGGAAGAAGAAGGTCGAGACTGTGATGCTGACTGATCTTCATACTGGCCTTGATCTTTGGAGTGGCCATGACCATATCTTTAGTCTTGGGCTGCATAGTGTTCGAGTCTCCTCAAAAATTAACTCTGAAAGAGCTGCTTCAAGATTTTGGGACCCTGTAGACCATGTGTTCCGCTTAGGGGAAGATGAGTTGACTCCACAAAGAAGAAAATTCTTGCCCCTCCCACTGCTACTTTCACTGGTTAAAACCTATAGGCAATTGGCACAGGATCTGATGCCCTTACTTCGGCTACTAGCTTCACAGAAAGGAAAGATGCTTCAGAGCTTAAGCGAAGCTCAAAAAACTTCTCTTTTTCCCTTTGAATTTTTTGTAAACTCCTTTCCATCAATCCGATCTCTAAACCTCACCTGAAGTGAGCTTCTTCGAACCTCGATCAACATTCCTTGGCAGCCTTATCTTGATGTTTTCCCCTTCATTCAATGAAATAACCGTACTTACCTCTTTTCAAACTTCCTTCCTGCTTTCATAGCTTCTTTTCTTCCTAGCTTCCGGGCTGACTACCTCTTTGAGGTGATCGTAGACCATCATTTCAACTTACTACGACCGATGGGATTGGACGCGACGCACCTTCTTCTTTTATTTATATCCCGGTTGATAAAACACATCCCTTACTGTTGTACCCAATGTCGCTATCGTACTAGTCCGCGCTAAGGATTCACTAACCGTTACTGATTTATTCCTTTGAGACCTTCCTGCCATGGCATCGCTATGATTTGAATCTAAAACTTAAAAGTATGGTTGGTGAGTTGAAAGCAACTGTTGGAGTAGATTAATTCAATAACCCTACTTGCCCTTGCGCCCTTACTGTCATTCTCGGGCTATTATCCCACAATCTTATTTCTTTTTAATTAATTAAATATCTTGGGATTGCTAGCTTCAGAGAGATTTTTTCATTAACCGTACTTCGCGCTTGCACTTTTGGTTCAATAAAAAAAAAGGTCTGCTCTCCCGTTTCCATTTAAAGGAACCCTTAACAGCCTCGCCCTTAGCGGCCTCTGATGTGCATCATGGGAATTATAATCCATCTTGTAAAGCTAAAACTAATATGCAAGAGGATTCAAATGGTCCAATGACAAGAGCGAGAGCAAAACAACTACAAAGGGCCTTGACGAGTCAAATTGGAATAATTGAAGCTGCATCGGAGTTAAAAATTAGAAATCAATTTGAAATTGGTTCAAGGATGTTTATTTGCCTACAATTGGAACTTGGAGATGGGAAAAGCCCTTAATGGTTCTTTTGATGCTGAGCTACTTGAATTTGGGTTGATATACAAATAAGTGAAGGAATTGATGCTGTTTATGGTCGAAACGACAAATGAATTTGAACCTGAATTTGAAGTCATCCATTGCATGTGAAAACAAGACTAATCTAGGTGGATTTCAAGTTCAGAACATGTTCTTTCTAGATTGTCCAACCTTGATTGCATTGGACTTTTGTGTAAGAAGATATGGTTGTTTTAAATTTGGTCTGTTTATGTTAGAAAGGTCAAAAAACGTGTGCTAGTTAATATGTCTAGGTTAGTTTGTCAAAGTCTATTTTTTGGGCTTGACTTCTGCCATGTTGAATTTTTCTTAACTTTGGAGGGATGTTCCAGTTATAAATATAGTATCAGAATATGTAATAAAGCACTTTTGGCCAATATTTGAAACTTAATTCATAGAATTACGAGTTGTTCTTCCAAATTGATTTTGTGAAGAACCCTACCTGACTTATCACTCTTCAATCACAAAGAGTGTAGCGTCGAAATCCTAGATTGATCTTTATGGCGTCCAAATCGACTTATCAAAGTATCATTCTAGTCTATCCCCCATCTTATTTACCTTAAAATCACTATAATCCAGCCTAAACACCAAAAGAAAGACAACACAACAGACCCATCCTTCATCCATTTTCGTCAGATTCATTGTTATCAATTTTTCGAATCATTCACGGCACATCAGCCTCTATTACCTGGCTACCAAAGAAAGATATGAAAAACCCATTCCTTTGCGCCCTGGAATCCGAGCTTACTGGATCCATTGCCCTTAACGGCCTCTATCAATTTCCGTAAACCTTCCAACAGTAGGGCAGGTGCTTTTAAGCAGCTCTTTTCCCTTCCTTCGAATCACTGAACTCAACTATACTGGGAAATAGAAGGTGTTAAACCACCATCAGAGGTTCCTACCTTCCCAGCTCTACCAGGAATGGCTTGCTCTGTCGTTCAACTCCTTGCCTACCCCTTTTAACGTCTATTGCGGATCTAAAGATTCTGGGCATCTGAGAACAAGCCCTTCTGAATCCATTTCGCACACCAAGACCTCTTTTTTTTTTGCTAAGAGGGCAAGGACATTCGATTTATATTGATTAACGAGACCGGTAATCCCGCATCTGAGACAAGAACGGCTATTCCCCTAAGAAAGGAAATGGGGCATTCTTCCTTTTCTGATTCTAGTGCAGAACGCATTATAATATAACCACTCCTTCCTTGTCCTCCTCTGGGCATGATGAATATGAGTGCCTTATTACTTTTAAAGCTAAATGTGGACATGAAAAGAGATTTTCTTTATAAAGGAAGATTCTCACACTGTATGATTCAATTCATCTACACCAAGATTCTAAACCTTGTCTTCCCCGCTTCTCTTCGCCTAGGTATGAATACCATCTCTCAATTGAGTTTTATTTCTTGTTTTTACTAGTCGTCTTATTTACCTCTTCTTCAATGCTTTCTTTCTAAATTCCCGATTCGGAAAGAAAAAGAAGTACTAAAAAGAACTTAGATAAAGAAAGCTTTGAACCAGGGATCCCTATTCTAAAGGTTAAGACCTCATCAATCTTCTGTTTCTGCCTTCTAAACGATCAAAACTTTTATCTTCTGGTTTGATTTTCATCGATGAGCGGCTTTGGCGATCGTTCTCGAGTTGCCTATTGGTGTCTTTTCTGACTCCAGCCCGATTATCTTAAGGTAGTTAGTGACTTTCTTTTATTGTCTTGCTTAGGAGCTGGCCTTAAACTTTCCGTTCTTGAGCCCTTGTTTCCAATTATCAATCAGTCTAGACGCATAAAGAGAAAGGCATGATTAGTTAGTTATATTTATTATTTTAGTGAACTAATTCTTCTTCTTATCCGTTCTTAGCTCTATTCCTCTTATTCTTTATCTTTCTATTCTTCTTGGTTAGTGCTTTCCTAGCTCTACTCTTTCCGCTTCGGTTAGTGAATCCAGATCATTTAGTGAATCTAGAGTGGGATCCGTTAAACCTATGGCATGTTCGGAAAAAGAAGACTTTTTACTGATAGGCCTCCTCTTTAACTGGGGTCAATGCAATTGATGTTTTTTATCTTGCGATAGATACCATTTATGAATCACTTTCTTCCATAAGCAGCCGCTCTTCCTATTCAAAAGAAAGAGGAGGCAGGATATTTTCCCGAGAGTCAATTTTGCTCTTTCAAGAGCAAAGAGAAGCGCTTTTTTACCTACTTGACGAAAGGTTTTTCCACACGCCCACCGTTACCGCAGGATGTTCTTTACTCAGTTAGAGCAACATCAAGAGAAGTAAGAGGACTAGCATTCTGATAACTCCTAACTGTCCTATCCTAACCTAAGGCTCAAATCAGTGACCGAATGCTTCCCGTTAGGAGAAGCACCGCTTTTGTCTGTCAACTCGCCTCTTACTCTGCTCTGAGCTTGGTCCCTTTCCACCTGGTTTTGACGAACCTATGATTTGCGTGGGAAGCTCGACTAGGAAAGTTTAGGCGGCTTTCCTTGCTTCAATTCAATCAAAAACAACGAAGCTAGCTTATCTATCCTCTCCTACCGTGTGTATTGGACAAAGAAGAAAGAACCCTCTCTAATGAAGAGTAGGACCACATGAGACTCGATGGTAGTACCAGTGAACCAGTTCTAGCCAAGGGTACTCGATCGACAAAGACCGAAGAGAGCTAAAAGCAGGGTTGGAGCCTGGCAATACAGCTCAATCTGAGTCTGATTCTTCTGAGTGTGTGATAAGAGTAACCCGAACCTTATGAAAGCGATAAGGACGAATCTGAGAATATGGGTTTCGGAGGGCAAGACTGACCCAACCCATAGGGGGGGCGTATCATTCCTTTCTTTAATTCAAAACTTCTTTGTTTCACTAGATGCTGAGCTACCTTCTTTTAGGCACGGAAAGCCTAAAGCATCTCTTTCTTCTGTTCACTGGAAATGCGGGTACGGGAGTAATTGAATCGAAAGGCATGGAGCATCCTTTTCCTGGGTTGGGGAAGGGAGTTCGCGTTAGCTTTACTAACCTAAGACAGAGGAGAGGGCAAGAACCCGATAGAATAAGGAGATGAAGCTCTCTGAACTACTAGTGCAGGGGCAGGAGTGGAAGCTTAAGACAGAGATCTAGGATTCCCACTCTCTAGAGGTTCTAGTTGGGTTGGAGCTTTCCTCAGTACGACTAAGAAAGGGGCTAACCAAGAGTGAAGAAGCTTGACTTGTCTGGCTTACCTCTCGCTACCTTATACCTTCAATCGCTGGGGGCTTATCTTCTCAATGACGAAGCCTCAGAACAGAGGTTAGTAATAGGCTCAACCGAAGGGATCGGGTTACTCTTTCGCCCCGGGTTGAGTCAATGCTTTCTTCTTGGAGCATCGATGGAATGCAGCGCAGTCGTCGACCTTTTCGAAACGTAGCTATGAGAAGTCGAAACCATAGAAGAAGAACTACGCTATTCACTACGCGCTATTGAAAAGAAGGTAAGGAGACGAAAATCACCTATATTGATCCTTTACTGCTTAGTCGAAATGAAAAAAAAAGATGATGAATAAGTTAATATACAAGCTCTTTGAAACGAGTGATGGGTAAATATTCTCTTTTTTATCCTTACCTAAGGCGTAGAGCTTTCCCCAGGAGTGAATAACGCAGGGAAAGCCGTTAGTTCTTCTCAATTCTCTTCCTTTATCTATCTTCACTTATTCTATTTCTAGTTAGAAAGCCAGATCGGATTCATCAATAGAATAGCTTGGGTGAGTCTTTCCAACTTCCATGACCCTTAGGGCTGGCTACACTCCCTACCGCCCAGTCAATTCTCGACTATCGAGATAAAATAAAGCAAAGAAAGCAACAAGAGTGGAGAGAACAAGCTCTTCAAGCTCGCTCGGCAACAAAGAACTCGAGAAAGCAATTCATGAGGAACCGGCCACTTCTTTATATACGTCACCATTTGACGATCTGTCTGCTTCAGGCGGGTGCCACGGAATTGAGTACGGAATCGAGATGGGGGGACAAAGAACGTCAAAGACTGAGGGAAATGAGTTCCGAGACTCATCTAAGTTCCCATCGGCTGTTTGCGGGATGGGGAAAATCAGAATAGAAGCTAAAAGCAACTGTCCCAATAGCCGCAAGGAGTGTTTACACTCGACAAGAGGTCTCAGAGCGACCCCTATGGTATGGTATGGCTAAGCTCCGTTCATAGCCGCACTAACGATCTGTCTTTAGTAGGTGGTCTATTCTTTCTTACCTCGGGGTAGGAGTTCCTAGCCCCATTTAATTTAGTAGAGATCACCGGATCTTCTTTCTTCTAAAAGAAGTTCGAATCTTCCCTGTTCCTAGGGTCGGGTCAGTTGAAGGCAAGAAAGGGCGAAGGACCAGAGGGATTAGGCTTCGTTCCTGCATATTCCTTACTTGCTCTTGGGTTCCTCCCCGCTCCACTTTTCTCTCCCCGTGCCCAATCCTGCCCAGCTAACCAGCGCACCTTCACCAACCCATGTGTCCCGTTTCGGGGAGTCAGTCCTTCGATGAGCTGGATAGAGGGATAGATTTCACGCGCTCCCTCTATCTCCTGCCGAACCACTTCGCTAGTCAAAATGGGTCGCATTCAGATATCTTTTGGCTACTCCCTCCACTTATGGCCCAGTTGTAACCTTTAACCCCCTCTCTCTTTAGACTTTCTAACAGAAAAGGCCTTTTTCCAAACCCTTCCATCCACCACGCGCCTTGCCTTGTACGATGTGCTCTGGCATCCCCTTTGTCCAACAAGTAAGGTCCTCTTGGGACCATTCTTGCAACGACCTCTGTGCCGCAAGGGGCCATAATAAGTCTTCTCTCAATCTTGAATATCAACAAAATAAGTCTTCTCTCAATCTTGATCCAAGACGGAATGAAATCGATTGACTTGAAACAGTCTATCTACCGTCTATTGACTTCGTCCTGCGGGCATCTTCAAACGCGATCGATTCTTTCGGGCTTTTCTCACTCTTAATAGGTATTCTCGAGGCGAGGTCAATGAGATGCTCTAGTCAAGCTCCTCTGCTCACAGCACGACTCTTTGTTTCAATTCGTCTTGAATGGTCCTCTTTCCGCGGCATCATCCTAATATTATGCTTGGCACTGTCCTCTTGATTCAATCTCAAAGGTCTTCGCGCGACCTCTCTTTTTATGAGAACATCGAGACGTGAGGAGTGAATAAGCCAATGAGAAAGCTGAGAAGCCGAACCCGGGCAGGGTGTGAAAAGGATAGAATCCAGCTAGGGTCTGGAAGATTGCCCTCACCACTTCAGTTCTCATAGAAGGAGAAACTGTGAGCTAATAAGAAGAAGGCTCGCAAATCTTTATCCCCTACCCCGATGCCTTCACCCGAGAATGAGATTGGAGAGGGAAGGCCCCGCCTCGCTCCCCGAATAGACAGATCTAATGACGGAACTAAATGCCCTGTTGATAGATAACCCCTTGCAGCTACCTGTTGATTGAGATTTAAATAAAGGGATGGGAAATTTCCAATTAGATCGAGATTCTTCTTTCTTGTTATGGATAGAGGTTAGCTTTGCCAGCTGTAACCGATGCTACAAAGGTTGAAAACGGAGATTCCTTGATGTCGTTCGCTTGACGTGAGGTCATTCCTTTCAACTAGCCTATACCCATCATATGAGGACCTTTAGATCAAATGGTGCCTAGCCTTTCGAAAGGAAGCCTGTCTGTCTGTACACACCTTATGACTCGAGTGTACCAAAAGAGATCGGATCCAGATTCAATACTTCCGGGATTTAGGGGTTGTTCTTCACTGAGAGCTTCTTCACTCAATTACCAAGATTCAATCGACTTTCTTTTTCCATTAATAAAAGAGAGGAGGTATAGCACCAGCCCTCAAGCACTACACCAATAATTGACAAGGCGGATAAGCCGGGAAAACTTCTCCCTCTGCTGCTACTGGATATCGACCTAAGAGATACTAGACCAGGTATGAAAGGAAGGGCTTAGTCTTCGTAGATGGAATGAGAATACACAGGAGGTTAACTCAGTCCTATTATTAAAAGAAGTAGCGCCTTCGCTTACTTATTCCTCCGTATGGCTTGGGGGTCGGCTTGCCGGACTGACCGACTAGTAGTTAGAATACCTCCCCTCCACATCCTCCGTCTGCTGCTTAAGGGTTGTTGGTGACGGTGCCATCCTCAGAATCCTTCCTATTCGGCTGACCAGGCATTAAATGTCTTTGGTGATATGCACCAAAAGAGAAGTTTTTTATTGAGGGAGTTTAGGGTTTTCTGTTGGAGCCATGATTTCCGTCTCTGCAATGGTGATCCAATACATGCGCGGGTATCGCGACCCCATCTGCCTATTGTCTTCTTTTTTGAGTTTCACTTGACGTCTCGACTTTCGATTGGCCTTGGACCGGTCCCTCTGAAGCTTGTCTCACGCCCCAACGTAGCTAGGGTTTGTGTAGAAGTCGGTCTTCTCAAGGAAAACCTCCAAAATCGTGTTTGGATTGGATCTACTGTGTATGGATCACCAGCAAGAAATCGTTTCTTTTTGAATACCTAAGTTCTGCACGCATTGCGGCGACAAGGTCATGCCCGTTCACGAATGCAAAGTGGCAAATAAGGAACCCGGTGTCAACCCGTCACCGAGAATGGCCTATGTTCCAAGAACCAATGCTACCATCGGAACCTACCATCAAACGATGCCCGCATCGATAATGCGGCTCTTGTTCAAAATGCACCTGCTAGTGTGGCTGAAGCTGCAAATAATGCTCCGGTTTTTTCTTTTTATTTTCATGCTAATAACCAAAGCTTTTAAGTAAGTGAGGGCTGCTATCATACTAGCGAGGAGGACACGGGCTCACTCTCTGTTCAACATAAAGGGAATCCTATTAGGGAAAACTTGCCTTATCTCACTGTTTTCACTGGCTAACCCTACATAGCTTTACCAGTAGAGAGAAGGAGCACCCTTACTTTGCTGTGATGAAACAACTTTCTTTACACTTGATGGCTTGGAATACGTCTAGATGGGGGCATTTCAGGTCTTTTCTTTCACTCGAGACGTGATAATTTGCGTAATGCGTAAGAAAGATTCTATGATGAGCCCGAACCTTTCCTCGGACACCTTAAACTTAAAGTCAAGTCAGTTCCTCAACCCCGTCTGTGGCTGTTGGTTAATTGGTAGAGGAGCACGATCAAATAGATATCAAAAACTAATGCATTTTGATGGCTAATCTATCATTGAGGGGAGACTTTAAGTTCAGTTAGATCTTACTTAAAAGATCATTAGATCGGAGGTTGGAGTGTCACTTTCCCCGGAACTTTCTGTTAGGATGTTAGCTTCTCTTCCCCCTCATTCCTGCCTTCACTCGATTCCAACATCAGCTGGTTCATAAAGAAGCTGGTCTGACCTTACTCCAATTCCCCTAAGGTTAGGGGGTAGCTGCAACAACATAAGATGGATAAGCAGGGGTCTTAATGTCTTTAGTTTGAATGAATCCTCCTCAATTTGGAACTCTATAGAACCTTCTGTCCCTTCGGGTAGCTACTCGGATAAGCAGCTTAGCTCATTAGCTCATATCAGATTTAGCTAGATGGGTTGGTTTGGAACATCAAGCAAGATCCACCAGCAAAAGGTAAGTATCCGAAGACGTGATTCGAGGTTCCATTCTCCGGGGGTGTAAGCCTTCTTTCTCAATATCCTCATCTGCCCTATCTCTTTTTCACTCTATTGAAGTGGAGCTAATTGAAGACTCACATGGATGAGGCTATACCTATATTCTATCTTAAATAAAATAGGAGACGGAACGAGTTACAAGTAAATACTTGTTTACTCCCTAAAGGAATAATTCCAGTAGTACTGATCAACCTTTCTGTGAAATCCTTTCCGCCGGTACATCATAAATAAGAAAAGAAGAGAAGCTTCAGTTTCTTGCTTATCTATGGAATATCGCATTGTTACTGGCCTTTCAAATCCTTTCCCCTGGTCTTGCCTCTCGTAAGGGTGTTGATATCCTCGATTCAACGAATCTTGTCTTTCGCGTGTTGAAATTTTCCTGGTGTGAAAAGTGAGCCTGAACTGACTTGGAAGTCCGATGAGTTTGCGCGACGGTTAAGGTTTACCTTGCCTCTCGGGTAGGGGCGTACGGGTTTGCTAAGCATTACATCCACGGGAAAATCTCCGAGAGAGTCCGTTTGGCAGCAAACCATAGCTAGTGGAGTGGGATGAGGCGGTCGGAAGAAACTGAGCTCGGACGAAGCCAATCACATTGAGTTGTAGATTGACATAGCGAACCTTCAGTGTACTTATAATACAAAGTAAGAGTTGAAGCTGAGCATTCACCCTAGTGGCACCTCTGACCTCAGATGCAGATGTTAAGCATATAACTAGCGAGCGAACTTGACCGAGCCCGCCTTTCAAGAAAAAAAGAATCCAGCAGAAGCTGAATACTTGGCTTCAAGCTTCTCAGCGCCATCAACGTTGTTACCTATTCGACTATTCTAAACGTAGCTTCAAAGCTTTCTATAGCGCTTGCTTCGTCCTTGGTCCTTGTACAACCGATTTCCCGATTGTTGTTCTCTGCTCTTACCTGATTTAGTTCTTCTTCCATTCTTACTAATACTAAGAAGAAGATGCAAAAGGTAACTGCATTTCCCACATAGAAATGCCTTGTAGACTGAAAGGTTCTTCCTTCGCCTTCCCTAACAGAGCACTTTACCTAATTTCCTGGAAAAAAAAAGCGTCGAGAGCGCGCTCGCCCGCTCTCCTTTCTCTACCTCATTTCTTATTCAATATACGCCTTGTGGGGTGGCCCCGCCTTTGTTTGAAGGCTACATTCGATTTTGAATAGAGAACTATATCAAGAATCGACCAACTAACAAGACACAATCAGACAAAAATTCAGAGAAGGTTTTCCAAAAAACTCCTAAGACTGAAGTCAAACGGAGGTAGCTTCAGCTCAAGAACAAGCACTAAAACGAGGCGGGGGACCCATGTGAAGCAGACCGGCAGCCAGAGATTCCAATAGGCAAGAACGGTCCACACCAATATGGGCGCACGGTAGTACTCTCCCCGTGAAGTACGCCACCGGTTAGGTCAAACGTAAGATGGCTTTGTGCGAGAGTGGCAAGAATCAGGTCTGATTTTACCGGGACGCAGCTCCATTGCCTTTCATGCAGAGGAACCTTCGACGAGGGTTCGTACGATGCCCAAAACCTTACAGTCCATAAGAGCGATTTCGAACATCACTATACGATAATTCTTGGAGAATTGGATGTAGGAGGACTATAATGAGGAGGATGACAGACCAATCACGATCCACTAGACAGGAAAGTGGCTAGTGTGGTTCGAATCCACGTCATGAGAGGGAGAAAAGGAGGCAACCCTATTTGCTTTCTTTGCTTGCCTTTAGCTTGCAGCATAGAGCTGCGGTAGGGGGAGCTTGCTAAATGGAGATCTCTTTTTAGTGCTATCGTGATACCTTGGTAGATCTCGTCTTTAGTACGTCCCAGGTGGCTTTGGAAAGTCTCGTATTTCTTTGGGTAGAATGATTCTATGTAAAACTACTAGAGTCCGGACTTGCTCTCTCCTCCACTCTTCGCTAGAAGCCATCAATGCCAATAGAAGAGAAGATGGAATGACTTATCCTGGCTACCTATTACAACCCTTACTACATGAGGGATCAATCTCAAAGGCCTACTATTCATGCTATAAAGCTAAAGGGCTCACCCTAAACCTTACTAAAGGTAGGAGATGGAATCTATCCTACATGCGCCTAGCTACAGGAACAGACCTAGCTCGATAGAATTGGCATGATCTACGACCAACCTGAGCTCTATGCCTTTGCCTTTGGGCGCTAAGGCTTTCTTGGCTAACTAACCTGAGCAACCCACCCTGATGAGCGGCTCGGTTAGCATTAAGTGAGAAGGCACTGAAGAAGATCCATGAGACCTCCGATCAAAGAACAAAATTAGTGCTTTAATTTGACTTCTTTCCATCCATCACCAGACTCGGTCCCGCCGATCGGGAAGATCCAAAGAACCCATCCATTTCAAAAGCAGAATAAATACTAGTCGAATAATTATGTCTTCTACAGAGAGAAAGCCTGTATCGAGTAAGTGGAGAGGAAAGATCTCCAGAGATTCTTTTCTTATTCCATTCCAGTGGCTTGACCAGTAACCAATGGCGAAAACTCAAAAATCTATGGTTTCCCGGTAGAACCCCATTTCGCCCAAGTTGTTTCGAAACTGGAAAAAAGAAACGGTTTTTCACACAGCTTGCTCATAGTGCAGGTCCCACTTGTATATTGTATTTGGCCGAAGAAGCATCAGATAGGTTGGAGTTCTTACCTTCTTGGGACTCCATGGACCAAGATCTGCTTTTATTATATGGGCAATATCGATCTACTTTAATACATCATATGGATGTAAAAAAAGCTTCTGATTTTGATGAATTGGAAACATCTCTTTTCCATTTCTATTTACCTAGTTCACATCTTTCTTTCGTGTGTTCCGGGGAGGGAGTTGATCTCTTCAATCTCGGGATACCACCTAAATAACTGCGGCCAGAGAGGAGGTCGGGAAGAAAGAGTTTGAGGTTGGGTTGGACGACATACATCTTGGTTGGTTCCCCCTCTCATGAGGGTGATGACACCAGTAGCTGTGGAGCACAGATGACCATCTCTTCGAGTAGGAATATGGGGTTGGCCCCTAGATCCAAGTCTAAAAAAAAAAAAGCAGGTTGAGGTGAGGTTTAGAATAGAAGGATCTGTAAATCAGACTAGTCAACTGCAGGCCATTTGCTTAACACAACTCTTTCGATCACGTCCTCCCACTCATCTCTGCCAAAGCAGGAGGCAAGGACAGCTCGATCACGTCCGAACTGCCCTCTCTCGCCCAGAAAAACTTCTTCTTGTGCCAGAGTTTACCTAGTACTTGCTCGAAGTTCCATATCTGGTTGACCTAGTCAATACAGCGAATCTGGGTGCTGGGGAGTAAGCATATCCCATAGTCAATCCAATTCCTGTGTCAGTTCAAGACCGAGTTGGAGTTTTTTCAGTCCCTATAAAGGGGGTTTCGTCATTGCCTGCTGCGCTGCGCATCTATATACATAAATCAAGCTTGTGCCTTGCCAAACAAACTATTGAATCCCCTACCAATACCATCAGCTGAAGCAAAGGCATTAAGGGTAGGGGCACAGCCACCATAGACAGAGGTTCTGATGAGTGGCATAGCCAAGACCACGAATAAGACCACCAACCCACCAAAGATAACTATCAGTATCAGTAGCAACATAGGAAGCAAGGGTAGATCCAGTCGAAAGACCAGTAGCATTAGTAGCTAAGAAGGGTACTTTTTAAGTTAAGCATAACCATTACTGTAGCATATTAAGTGCCTATAATCATACCTATAAGCAAAGGCGAGACGGGAGCATAGGCGGCATAAACTAGGGTTGTAGAACTTTTATTGTCAAGTTCTTTCTTATTCATACCCACATCAAGTAGTTTATCCATGCACTGATCCTTTTGAATTGAAGTACCATACGCACCACCAATAGTATCGGCGGCAATGGAGCATATTGCTAGAGCAGCAGGGCTAAAAGTGCTTGCTAAGAGCCATACCTCTGCCCCAAAACCAAGAGAGAGACTCTTCCTTTATCTACGATGCTAGTTATTGCACCTATTGATATTCGACTGGGCTAGACACTTAACTTAAAGCTGAACTAGACCTAGCGAACTGTGGAAGGCCTGTAATAGTCAACGTAGTGAGATAGCTCCTTCGTTAGCAGGTAGGCCAAGCAAGTAAGGCAGTCAACTAAGTCACCAAGAAAAATAAAAAGAAACCTCCTTGAAAGACAAACAGATTGAATAGATAACTATCCCTAGTGAACTAGTAGCAAAATAAATAAAAGAAGAACTTGGAACGGTGCTTGCTAGGAATGAAGCAAAGAGACTTTAAGAAAATGGACTTTTCTGATATTCAGGAAGAAATGGAAATTCCACTCAAGAGAGAGAGATTATGTACAAGATTTGGACCGGCAAGTCAAATCCTTGGAATGAAGATTCAAAGGGATAGGAAAAGTGGGACTTTCACAAAGGAGGTTTGTGGAGAAGTTGCTTGAGTTGTTTGGCATAAGGAAGGCAAAGCCGGTGAAAACACCATTCGCACCTCACTTGTTGTTGTCTTCCGAACAATCCCAAAGTAGGAAGAGGAAAATTAGATGATGGATCGAGTTCCTTATGCGAGCCTTGTGGGAAGCTTGATCTTGGCCATGGTATGTACTAGACTGGATATTGCTTATTCGGTTGGTGTTCTAAGTCGGTTTATAGCAAATCCGGGTAAAGCTCATTAGGAGGCCGCCAAGTGGGTCCTTTGTTATTTGAGAGGCACAAGTGGTTATTCAATATATAGCAAAAGTTCGGAACCCATGCATGCTTTTTTTTATGAAAATTTTGCTCGACAAAAGGAGGTCAACTACGGGTTATGTATTTCGGTTTGGGAATGTTCCAATTAGTTGGATGTCAAAGCCTCCTTCAGACCATCATGAATAGGGGCGTTGTCGACTACCGAGGCCGAGTATATGGCGTTTACGGAAGCTTGCAAGGAAGCGGTTTGGCTTCCAATGCGTGAGATCGGACTCTAAACCCATGGATTTATCTTGTGATAGCATGAGTGTTGTTTGGCCAAGAACATGGTTTCTCACAAGAGGACAAAGCATATTGCGGTTCAATTTCATTACATCCGTGAATGAAGAAGGTGTGGTTGTTGAAGGTGGGAACGAAGGAGAACTTAGCGGACATGCTAACGAGGTTCAAGTAGAGAAGCAAGTCGACCAACATAGATAGTATTTGACCTGCCAGCCGTTTGAATACTTCATATTCTTATGCCCTTGAAATTACACCTCTCTACGCCCACCCTGACGCTACGCATCACCCTGATCGTTCCGTCCTCTAACCAAAAAAAGATTTTGAGTATCCGACTTGCTGAAGCAAACCCCGTAGCTACTTGTACTAAAAAACAAGGGTGGTCGTAGATCACTAATATGGGTTGCATTCCTTCCATGTTGGTTGCAATCACCATCCGGAATATCACCCACTTCTACATTAACTCGGCCCTCAATTCAATCGGAGAAAGACCACATGAAGGTGCTTCCAATCCGTTTCCATCAACAACTGTAGCTGCAATTCCCGTGTGCCTGCTGACATCAAACTCATAACACCTTATTTACGGCAGTCTTATCTTCGGCTATATTTTAAGCATTCAAAACATTTGTAGCACCAAGATGTTTTTCTGCTTATAACAAAGAACTTCATCTACATTTATTCCAACTCTTTGCATGATTATCCTCTGGATTAATACCACCTTGTATAGGATTGGCATGATTATTCTAATTGTATACCTTTTTTGGGAGGTATTTTAACTTAACCCATTGCTTCCGAGGTTTTGAAGGTATCTCAGGAATAAAAACGTTGCTCTTGTCCGCAAATTAAAAATTATCCAAATGTTGACCCTGCCTTTTGATAAAAGTCATCCGCCTAAATCCTTATTCAATGCATCCGTGCTATCATTGGAAAAGCTATCGAGACGGGAAAAGGCGCTTATAGACTTGAGATTGACGATCGATGAACTCACTATGGCCGAACCCTGACTATATAGGAGAAGAGCTCTGCAGGAGGGAGTCCATAGAAGGGAATACTCATCGAATCTCATAGCAGGTTGGTTAGTTCCCCCCTATCTCAACTTGAAGGCCATACGGGAAAGGTTGATCTTGATTTAGGTCTAGCCCACGAGCCCTACCTATTTGGTTATTTGTTACCATCTTTAGCTCACCCCTTGCTTTGCTCGTACCGCAGATAGGGTAATCTACTACACAGCTGCAAGCAAGAGCTTTGCTATAAGAAAGAGTCAAGTCGCCTAGCTTAACTTAGACTTTGGCTCACGAGAAACTAGCCGGAGGATACTTAAACGTGAACTTCATCCTTTATGAAGTTAGCGAGCTACCCGGCTGCTTGGCCTAACATAAGAAAACTAGATTAACTAAACCTAGCACACTTGCAATAAAATAAGTAGGATCGAATCGCATAGCTATACCGAAGCTAGCGGGAGAGACCCTTCCAGGGGAAGCTCCATAAATTGATTTTATCATCAAAGTTAGACTGATCAAACTCAACAACTACAGTCTGCATAGTCGGATAGGCAAAGCTAGGGTCTGATGCATATGATTGATTGAAATCCTACACAGAAAGTCGATGGGAAAGCTACCATACCCAGATCGAGACTATACCCAGATCGAGAAGAACAAGAAACGCCAGACTCGAGTTCTATCATTTGGAGCCCCTAATAGGGAAGAGAGAGACCTACTAGCAAATGTAGGGGGGTACCTACCGGGAGGCTAGGAAAGAAACTACTTAATAATAGAGAGGCAGACTATCAGGAAGGGGGAATGCCCAGTCATAACAAGGAGATGAACCACTCAATTCCTCTATTAGATCGGATCGAGAAAGAGCAACCTATTCAACAAACTAGATCTATAGGGAAGAATCCGGGGACAGGGATGGATCCCGCTTATTAACTGGAAGAAAGCAACTCCATTGGGCAAGGTTTTGATTCTTTGCTCTTAGAGATCGAACACTTTACCAAAGAGTGAAAGAACTCACAGGTGTTTACATTTTTACCTTTTTGGTTTGACCTTTTCAACGAATCGGCTACCTTTGACACGTGGTTGGCTACACCAATTGAAGCTGGTGGGTTCACCTTTGACCTGTGACACATTGGTGAAATGACTGCGCAGCAATGAACGCTGATGGTTCGGCTGCAGAGCTTCCAGAAAGAACTGCTTTTTGTCTTTCCCAGAGAGTCTCTGATTTCAGATTGAGAACGAGAATGAATATGACTAGCCCATGCTAGAGTGAAGTTCTTTTGCATGAATGTGACAAGCATCATCTTAAAACCCATAAATCATTGAATGAAAGGACTGCTCTTGAGTTCATAGCCAGCAAGGTTTCACAAGTGTTGTTCCAAGTTCCAAGTGTGTTGTTGATATGCACTACTCACAATGTAAGGTGCTTTCGATGTCAACTATGATAATCGCATATCGAATACGTTTCACTTTTCCTTTGTAATATGAATATGCAATGGGCATACGAAAACATATAAATTCTAGAAGTTCTTTGATGATTCAACAAAAGCTAATGGAACATGGACTAAGTTAGTGCAACTATTTGCAATAAAAGAAGAAATCCGGATAGAATTCCAATAGCTCTACCTTGACTCCAACAGCTATCCTTGACCGGCGATTTGAACTAAACCATTGAAAAAGATAAAATAAAAATAAGAAAATTAGATGTTTAATGATTTCATGTCAGCCGATACCGACCGAATCTCTCAATTTCATCAATGATGATGGCCAAGATAGGAACTGAGAATTCATCCATAGTAGGCCCTTCGCCCCGTCTTTGTGATTGAGGGCCTGGGCTTCACCTCTCTTCCTTTCCTTCTCCAGTAGGTCTATTACTGCCTTCCGTTCGTTCTTTCTCTCATGTCAATTGCAAGGCTTTTCACTACATAAAAAAATATAAGGATGGAGGGAAAAGTGTCCTTTTAGTTTAGTATGGTTTTAGGCATGTAATTTCATAAAATCATATGGGAATGGAATCGATGATAGAAGCTTCTTGTATTTCTTTCTAGGTGGATTTGAAGGCTAAGGCCTACCTACTCCTTAATGTTTTCCAATCTTCGTCTTTCTTGTTCTACTGGGACCAAATAGAAGGTCGTCCCACAGACATAGCCATGTGGTACTATCTTTTCTAGCCCCTCGCGGTTCTTTTCGTTTTGAGCTTAAGGTCGACCTTCCCCTCTTTTGGTCTTTGTCCTTCTTTTTTATCGTGATAAACAAATAAAAATCTTTGATCTCACTTTTTGTACTGAGATATACCATAAGACCGATAAGTTGATTCGAGATCTCACTATCAATATCTTGACCTAAAAAAAGTTATTTTTCTCGATAAAGTCGGTTGATTAGGATCAAATTCTATCCCTTAGGAACCGTACATGCACCTTTTGATGCATACGGTTCATCAAAAATCACAAAAAAAAAGAATCAATATGTAGATCCCATTTAACAAATAACGAAGGGGTTTTTCCTCCATTTTTCAAGAAAGATGGTTTTTTTACCATCATTAAACTTATCAAACTAACTTCTCATTGATGTATTCTTTCATCGGGATCCAATTCAAATCACGATAACATTATCTTGTTCATGAGTGGGCTTCTTTAATTCTTTTAGGTTTGTGCTCTACTCTGATCCGAGTAAAGATCTGCTCGATTTTGATTTGCACATATAAGGCAAATGCCCCCAATACCGCGTCTTTTTGCAACAACTTCCTCTTTTTTTCAATTCATTTCACGCCTTCCACAAAATATTTGACGTATTTATCAAATTATTCGATTGATTATGATTAGCATAAAATCACAGTTCTTTGGAAAAAGTTTCATCTTTTCTTGCTAGTTCAGAGTGGTTTGTCATAGCTTGATCTCCTTTGTTCACCGTTGGATCGTTACCATTTTTTAGTATGTTGCTCTTCGGAACCCACTCTACATTTTGACCGAACGGATCATTGTTATAATCAGTGTGCTGGGAGATATTGGCCTCGTAATTTTGTAATTCTCTCCTTCCTTCATGAACTATTCTGCATCTTGTTGTTTATGAGTTAGGTTGCTGTTATTTCTGAGTTTCCAATGGTTAGCTCTAACATTGAACAACACAATCAAGTTAAGTCTGGACATACATTAAGATTAGAATTGCAAGATATGTTGAATAGCCATGGGATGAAGATTTCTCAATTTCAAGCGATTCGATGTTAGTATAGAGAACCACTCTCTTGTCCAAGCTCCTAATGTTGTTCCAGAAATGAACCATGTGTTGGGTTCTAAAGTTGATGAGGTGAAGGTAAGGGTCTCATCAACAAGAACAACTAAAACCTAGACCCAAATTGAACTTTTTAACTGCTTTGAAGGGTTCTGATGTTGATGACAATGAGGGTAGCAAGACCCTTGGCATTAGTTCAGATCCGTAATCTGCACTTTGCTCCCCCTACTATGACGGATGGTCGTGTGACAGTAGCTCCTCCACTTGATGTGTTTGAAGATGGCTGCGAATTTTGGAAATCCACCCTAGTTGGTCATTTTGTGGGGCAGAAATTACCGTATCCTGTGGTTAATTCTATTGCCAACAGAATATGGAGCTCCTACGGTCTATCAGAAGTTTTGTCTTGGATAACGGTTTCTACATCTTCAATTTTGATTCCGTTGATCATGCCACTAATGTGCTGGAACGAGCCCCATGGCACATGGCCAATGAGCCTTTGGTGCTTAAACGTTGGCGGCCGAACATGCAATTTTTGAAAGATGATTTGGCGAGTTCCGGTATGGGTTCGGCCGTATAATGTCCCTCTCGAGTATTGGACTATTAAGGGGTTGAGCTGTGTAGCGAGTGCTATTGGAGTCCCTCTTCATGCTGATCATACGACATTGTTGCGTAAAAGGCTTAGTTACGCAAGAGTTTGCGTTGAGATAGATGCTTCGAAGACGTTGGTTAAGGAATATGATCTTAGCTGTCCAAATGGGTTATTCATACCAATTTCAGTTGAGTCACGAATGGATACCGGTCGAAGTCGCGGTAATTGCAATGTCTTTGGACACACCACAGCGCTATGTGTTACTAATAACATTGATAATCTTAAAGTGGTGGCAGAAGGTAAGAGGAATCTAGGAGCTATGAACTCTAAATCTGCGGATAACAAGCAGAATCAGTTTCGATGGCGGTAGTTGGTAAACGAAACAAGGGTTCCGTGAGTGGGGAGAATGCCTCCTTGGCATCTAAAGTGGGTAATTGTAATGAGAATGGTTGTTCAACATCCGGTATGTCCGATTGTAAGATGATTGATCATGCGGCATCGGATGTGCACAATGCTTGCTTGTCATGAAGATGAAAATCCTTCCTCTCCTCTTGTCTTGAAGAGTTTACGAGAAGACATGAATCGAGAGCAAGGGGCGGCAAGTCTTGCTTTAGATCAAGATATGGACGCAATGAGAGGTGATACGATGGGGAACAAACGATAAGGAGTCAACATCAACGATCCCGACAACCCCTCAAACCCCGAATTCCACCGAAAGGGAAACGTGAATCGGTTAGCAATTAAGGCTAGAGACTCTCTAGAAAAAGAAAAAAAAGGGTTCAAAAGCTTCTTCAAAAAAGCATAAGAAATCGGCTCCTCTCCGGGAGGCACGTCAAGGTAATCTTTGTGTTGCTGTTTGTACTCCTCTCTATTTCCTATGATTATTGGATGTTGGAATATTAGAGGTTTGAATGATCCTATAAAGCATTCAGAATTAGCGTCGGCTCATCCATCAAGAGAGGATAGCTCTTTTTGGTCCGGTTGAAACTCGAGTTAAAGACAAGAATAAAGATAATGTTTCTCAACTTCTTCGCGTTCTTGGTCCTTCTTGTATAATTATGATTTCTCTTGTCGTGAGGCGTATTTGGGTTTGTTGGAATGCTTGATACGGTGAAGGTGGATGTTTTTGGAATGTCGGACCGGGCTATTCATGTTTCGTCACTATATTAGCTACCAATATAAGTTTCAATACTTCAATTATTTATGGAGACAATAATGCTTCCCTTCGTGAGGCATTATGGTCTGATATTGTGAGTCGTAGTGATGGATGGGAGTCAACCCCGTGGATTCTTATGGGTGATTTTAATGCTATCCGCAACCGATCGGACGAGTTAGGAGGGTCTACTACGTGGGTGGTACTATGGACGATTGGATACATGTATTCGAGAAGCGAAAGTAGATGATCTTCGGTATTCGGTATGCATTATACTTGGTCAAACCAATGTCTTGAGAATCTGATTATGCGGAAACTAGATAGAGTGCTTGTCAATGAGAAGTGGAATCTGAAATTTCCATTATCGGGCGAGATTTTTGCCTTGGGTATGTCGGACCATTCTCCTATGGTGGTAAGGGTTATTGGCAATGATCGAACATAAAGAAACCATTCAGATTCTTCGATATGTGGATGGATCATGACGAGTTCATGCCCTTGGTGAAGAAGGTATGGGATCGAATTTGGGGGTTGTCCAATGTATCACTTGTGTTGCAAACTAAGAAAGCTAAAGCGGGAATTGAAACTTTTCAATATGGCTCACTTCTCCAACATTTCGGATAGAGTGAAAGATGCAAAAAACAAAATGGATAAGGCTCAACAGGCTCTGCATACAGCGCATGAGAATCCAATTTTGTGCATGCGAGAAAGGGATGCTTGTTCATAAATACGCTTCTATCGTCGGGGCTGAAGAGAGTTTTTTCAAACAGAAGGCAAGGATACAATGGCTTAGCTTGGGGGATCGAATACTAGCTACTTTCACAAATCGGGAAATGGAAGACGGAATAGAAATAAGCTTCTATCACTTACAAGGGAGGATGGAGAGGTTGTCGAAGGACACGAGGCATCAAATCAGAAGTAATTGCATACTTCCATCGTGTGTTAGGTGTTGATCAGATGCCTAGGGTTCTGAACGAGGAAGTGATGGAATCGACAATTAACTTGAAACTGTCTTCAACGCAACAGCATGTTCTCGCACAAGATGTAACAAGGGAGGAGATTAAGCATGCTATGTTTAGTTTGAAGAACAACAGAGCCCCTGGTCCGGATGGCTTTAACGCAAGTTTCTTCAAAAGAATGTGGCACATAGTTGGGGAAGATGTAATCAACGCTGTTAGATCCTTCTTTCAGACTCGTAGAATGCTTAAAGAAATGAATGCTACATCCATTTCCCTTATTCCTAAAGTTGCTAATCCTACAAGGTTGATGATTTCCGTCCTATATCTTGCTGCAATACGGTTGTACAAATGCATCGCTAAGATTCTAGCTGGGAGAATCAAAGTTGTTTTGCCATCCTTAGTTGGCCCATATCACACTGCTTTTATCTCAGGACGGAGAATCAGTGATAACATTCTTTTGTCTCAGGAACTAATGAAAGGCTATCATAAATCTAGGGGACCTGCTCGTTGTGCTATGAAAGTTGATCTGATGAAGGCTTATGACTCGGTGCGGTGGGATTTCGTTGACGCTATGTTAATAAAAATGGGATTCCCTAGAACAGTCATTGATTGGATCATGGTTTGTGTTACATCATGTCAATTCTCTATCAACGTCAATGGTGAGCTTGCAGGTTACTTTCAAGGGGGAAGAGGGCTGAGACAAGAAGATCCATTGTCCCCATATTTGTTTGTCCTATGTATGGAAATCCTGTCGGGGCTATTCTGCAAGATGAGTGCCAACCAAGAATTCAAGTTCCACTGGAGATGCAAGAAGGACAGAATTTCTCATCTTTGTTTTGCTGATGACTTGATGATTTTTAGCAACGGGGATGTAAACTCAATCCATATGATCAGAACTGTGCTCACAAAGTTTCAAGATCTATCGGTCTGTATCCAAATCCAAACAAAAGCGACGTCTTCTTGAGCGGTGTGTTAAATGCTGAGAGGGAACAAATTATTCATATTCTTGGGTTTAGAGAGGGGGAGCTCCCAATGAAATATTTGGGAGTACCTCTTCTCTCGTCCAGACTAAAGGCTGTTTATTGTAAGGGCCTCGTGGATCGAATCACCTCTAAAGTTCGACATTGGACTTGTAGAACACTCTCGTATGCAGGGCCGGTACAACCGATTAATTCAGTCTTATTTTCCATACAGTCTATTGGGCATCTCTCTTTCTCCTACCCGGGCAAGTAATTAAAAATGTGGAGCAAATTATGAAATCTTTTCTTTGGTCGAGTTCGGATATGAGAACTCAGGGCTAAAGTGGCTTGGGATCGGGTATGTCTTCCAAAAAAGGAGGGGGGCTAGGAATAAAAAGGATAACAGAATGGAACAAGATTGCTTTGTTGAAACACATTTGGAACTCGTGCAATGACTCGAGATGGCTCAATATGGTCTACTTGGATCGGATCCAATGCATTTGCAGGTAGGAATTTCTGGACAATCAAGACGCCACGATGATTGCTCTTGGGCTTGGGGAAAGATTCTAAAGCTCGGATCCTTAGCATGGCCGAAGATGAAGTACATCATAGGAGATGGAATGACAACCTCTCTATGGTTTGATAATTGGCATCCTCAAAGCCCACTCGCGAATTCTTACGGGAAAGATTCATCTATGATTCGGTATGGCCAAGAACGTGAAGGTGAATGTGCTAATTCGAACTTCGGAATGGAAAACTCCTACCACCCAAGCTATTGGCTTGGCACCCCATTATAGAAGCCATTCCTTCCAATTCT
This sequence comes from Populus deltoides, assembly GCA_015852605.2. Lineage (NCBI taxonomy): Eukaryota > Viridiplantae > Streptophyta > Magnoliopsida > Malpighiales > Salicaceae > Populus > Populus deltoides. The sequence continues at coordinate 10,203,938 of CM027587.2, forward strand.
AATCCTAAGATGGGGCAAAAGGATGAGATAGTTTGGTTGGATTCGCCAAATCACAGATTCTCGGTCAAAGTAGCTTGGGAACAACTAAGACGTCATCGTCGGATGGTTGAATGGCATGACATTGTGTGGTTCAAGAATGCTTGTTCCAAGACATTCATTTCTTCTATGGATGGCCGTCCAACGAAACTCACAACTCAAGATAAACTTCATCGGTTTGGTATACATGGTCCCAATAGATGCTCACTCTGTCTCGGCAACAATGAGGATCACAACCACTTGTTCTTTGAATGCTCCTATACTAAAGCGATCCGGTGGGATGTTTGTGACGGATGCCGACATTCCAAGAATGACAAAAGGTCGGGATGAATGGATTCGATGGGCCACCATCTCTTGGCATGGCAAGAGTTTCGCGATTTTTCTCGTGAAACCGAGTTTTGCGCTCTGATGTATCATGTATGGCAAGAACGGAATGCAAGGATCTTTCTTTGGAATGTCTAGAACTTCGAATTTGGTCTTTAATTAAATCGAATGTATCATTCGTGATAAGCTTGATTTGATGAGGAATGTCGTACCAACAAATGAAAACAAAAGGATCCAACGAGCTTGGAGGGTGAATACCATAGATTCTTAATTTGTTAGTTAGCTGGTTGTCTTGGTTTCCCTCACGAATCTAGTGAGGTTTCAGTTTTAGGGTCGGTGGCTAGCCTGTAGCCATCTGTTGTTTTATGTTTCTGTTATCATTGTAAATCTGGGGTATGCCCCTTATAATGTTTGTATCTTCTTCTTTTAATACATACGTCAACTTACCAAAAAAAAAGATTATGATTAGCATAAAAAATTACTCCTATTTCTAATTTATAAATATAATATGATACAAATAGTAATCATGGATATAGTACTAATTGGGTTTTTCTAAGCGGAGCCTGGATACTTCATTTTATTGGTCCAAACAAGCTAACCATAAATTATTCTAATTGATAATATTAATCTGAATACCTCCAAAGCATAGATCTAATTGCCACTTCATGCTCTAAATTTTGGATGATTTAATCAATCCTTCCTTGGTGAAACAGAGGATATCTCAATCGGGGTAGAGAACGGGGAAATCCCATAATGACCCAATGTCTCTGACAAGTCGCACTATACGTCAATCCAATTTGAACTATCCTCCTCGGGATTTCGAAAAGGGACTTTTGGAACACCAATAGGCATTAAATGAAATAAAAAAAATGAAGTACTCTATTTCACTTTGATGTGAAAGCGTAACAATGAATTTATTGTCTTAATAATATTGCTTTTATTTTATTATTTTTTCTATTTTCTTTATTTTTTGCGATAACATAAAAAAAAAAGAAAACAAACAAGGGAAGCCTGCTTCTATCAAACCAGACACTTTCATCCCTGGCCCTAAAGTAAAGGACCAGACTTCATCCCCTGGGCGGCTTGAGCCAATGCTAAGCCTAAGTGCACAAAGCATTGCCATTGAGCCGTTGTTAGGGAGTAGCCCGGGATACTGCTCTAATAAAGAACTTTCTCTCTTTGGCCCAATTAGGGGAGAGCGAGCTTCCTGAACTCCCAACTTCCATGGAAAAAACACAAATGGATAATTCAACCGCTACTTCAACAACATCAATAAGCGATACGTGAACTTCAATCTTGCATATTGAAGGGGAGGCATCGGCCTTGATATCGCCCATTTATTCGATCTTTCACCGGGCAGCGGGAACGAAAAAACGGAGAGATCGAGACTCGATCTGAACTCCGAGCGAATGGATGCCCGAGGAGTTCTACCATTGGCGACAAGCAATGGGAATGGATTTCAAATAACAGCACTACCGAGAAGGCTAAAAAAGCGACATTTCCATTTATAACAAATATAACAAAAGCCATTGCCATTTAAGATCTTTTTCCACCGGTCATAATACCCCTCTTTGAACTAAACAAAGAAAGACCTTTCATTTGAGGAGAGAAGAAATGAAAGGAAGAGATGGGATTCATCAACAAAGGGATAAGGATAAGGAATCGCGGCGATAAACAAACAGAGGAGGCAAGATAATAGATATGTAAAACCTTCCCCTTCCACCAACAGGGCATTCTATCAGCCTACTCGTGCAAACAACTCAATTGCCCATCATTTGCACTGGGAATGGAAATGCAAATTTATAGATCTAGAGTAAGATGAATATGCAACAGTCTCTTTCCTCCCTCAAAGCCTAGATGTCCACTAGAAGTAGCCAACTATAGGCTATAGGCTATTTGGCTTTCTTACTTACTATTGATTCAATGTCAATGGCATTTTCTTCTTTTTTGCTTTGCCTAATCAGTTCAATCCGGTTGCCCAATTCCCCCCCTCGCAGCTTGCAGAAAAATAATGTATGTATAAGCCTTAAAAGAAAGCATACTCTCACGCACGAAGAAATAGCGTAAAGTAGAAGAATAGCTAAGAGATAACCTGCCCGCAATAAATGGGCGTCCCAAAAAAGAATTTTTGGCCAGAAAAGGCAACCTTACCGGAATAAATCGTAAAAAAGGTCGGAAACGAGAACCGGCCAAGAGCTAATAACGAAAAACAGGGGAAAATGTTACATGCGGAAAGATACGGGTATCTACGAAACGAGTAGGGCACCAATACATAATAGAAAAGGAACAACAAATAAAACATGAACCACGAGATTGCAAAAAACCAGCAAATGGCGGCAACACACAGGGAACTTTTTAAGTACCCGAGAATCAAAAATGCACTCTTGCAAAAGAGAAACAAGCCCAGAAACCTTTCCGCCATAGCTTACGCCCTCATTTCATGCTTTCAGATACGGGGTGGGGAAAGATACCCGATGTAATCGACCTCTTTTTAAACATAAAAGGCGTAGAACACATAATGAATGCGGTGTAGGCGGAAAAACAGATATATTAAATCATAGGGTAGAGGCGGCCAAAGGGATAGTTGTTGATAGGGGGACCACATAACTGACGTTATGTATGAGCCGCAGGAGAAATCCGCGAGGGCCATTGCTGTTTGGATTGCAGCTATAAGTGTTGCCGTAGCGCTTGCCGGCAAGAAAAAAAAGTAGTTCAGTTTGAAGTGAACAGGCGGATGTGTGTCCACCTTTCTATTTACTATTGGGTGGGTAAAATCACAGGTCGGACATACCTTGAAACGTTAGGGAAAATCCATTTTTGGATCACTTTTTTCGGGGTGAATCTTACCTTCTTTCCTATGCATTTCTTAGGGCTTTCGGGCATGCCACGTCTCATTCCAGATTATCCAGATGCTTACGCTGGATGAATGCCCTTAGCAGTTTTGGCTCTTATATATCCGTAGTTGGGATTTGTTGTTTCTTCGTGGTCGTAACAATCACTTTAAGCAGTGGAAATCAAAATAAATGTGCTCCAAATCCTTGGCTCTTGAACAAAATTCAACCACACTGGAATGGATGGTACAAAGTCCTCCAGCTTTTCATACTTTTGGGGAACTTCCAGCTATCAAGGAGACGAAAAGCTATGTGAAGTAAAAGAAGAAAAGGTCGACAACTGCTACTAAGAACCTAACAGAACTTTTTCGAAAAGAAAGCCATGGTCAAGCGGTGCGCTCATTCTGCATTTTTTTTGTTCAAGTTCAAAAGGGCACGAGAAAAAAGCAGCTGGATGTAATAAAGGAAAAAGACTTGCTAAGCTTGGATGCAGCAAATGAGATAGATTGAATGAAAGCATTGGATTAGGGCATCCAATCACAGGCGAAAGGTATTCGGAGTTCTTCCTCAGAAAAGTAAAGTCCTTACTTTGACTTAGACTTACTCGAATCAAGTCAAGGCGATGAAGCAGGCGAAAGGCCCATCTTATTACTTATTATCAGAGTTCTCCCTCTCCCCGAGCCTAGTCTGACTCATCAAGCTGCAATGCAAAAGTTGTCCTTTCAGCATTCCATTAGTGTTCATTGTATCATTGGCCTGTAATGAAAAACGATTCTAGGAGAGAAGTTCGTTATCTACATTTCTTATCATTAGATGAGACAGTTAGCCGGATGAGTGCCAAAGACAACAGCCGATTGTGCCTGCTTGGAATTAAGAAGGCACGTGCCCTCACGCTTTCAAGCAGAATATCCATACCTTTCTTTTAGTAGTGAATGAGATGCTTGACAATAACGCAAAATTCAGACATAACATATAAGGTGTAACACAATGCCTTAAGTGTCGGAGGTCAGCACTCTCTTTTGTCTTTTTGCCCAATATCTCCTTTGGGAAGGAGCGAAACCTTGACTAACCTTTCCCTACAGAACATAAAAGTTTGCATTGGGAGCCCCTATCATTTTTTAAAGAAAAGCAGTTAGTTGTAACGAGGTCTCCTGAAATGATCGTGAGAGGCATATACCCAGCTGGGGATTCGAACCCGACTCTTCCAGGGCTTCTTCATGTTATAAGATGACGGCAACCGTTACCACCACTCCGAAAGGGCAACCTCCTCTATAAGATATAAGAATTTGCTCAAATACGAGAACGTAAGCGCTAGGTAAGTCTAGTCATCAACTAGACGTTTGGGTATAGTCGCGTTAGTGCTTTTCTGATCGCTTTGAAGCTTTAACTCTCGATTCGCTCGCCATAACAAGCTGAGCATCATGGTCGAACACACACACCCTTACCTTAAGGTAAGGCACGGTTAGCCGGTCAAGAGACAAGACTTTATTAGAAAGAGGACGATCCGCAGACTCGCGTTTAAGTTAGAGTCTCAGCGAACAAACACTCACTTAATCGAAAGCTAAATAATAAACTTTGGAATGGTAACGAAGATCGAAATCCTTCCTTGCGGCAAGGTCGAACATAAGGCAGAAAGATCAAACTCAGTTCGAGATTCCTTACGAATTAGGGTAAATCAAGGACCCTTTCTTCCTAATAAAAAAGAAAGCCCTATTCTAGCAAACTCTGTCTTAACAGATGATTCTTTAGATTCGGATGGAGATGCTTTTGAGGGGCTTTATTTAGCTGTATGTTACGAAGCATAGGATCTTTCAACAACTAGAGCGGTCTCAGAAGGATGTTGACCCCGTCACTGATGCTCTTGGCTTTCGTGTGTCATTGATTTAGCTTCCGATTGGGTCAGTGTGAAGCATTGGGTTTCTGCCTTAAGCTCGCCTGTGACTGTCCTACTCTCCCAAGTCAGTTTCGAATCTGGATGACCTGCTGTTTTGACTACGTTACAGCTAGATCAGTTAGTTCTGGGATGATTGATGCCTTCCATACATCAGCATTCTAGAAGTACAGCTTTTTTTGTGTGTGTTCTTTCCAACTGGAAAGACTTGGCTGGCTAGCCCCTTCTTTCCTTATCTAATGACATAGATAGAAAATTCTTGCCAGAGAGTGATAATTGAGTAACGATTGATTCAAGCCCGTCACAAGGTGCCAGAGTAGACTTCTAAGCAAGATCGAGTATAGAGTGAGGAAAGCCATAGTCTGAAAACACAAGAAGAAGGTAGCCGTTACTTCCTTGCCTTAATAAGCTCCTAGGAAAGCCTACTTTAGAATATAAGAGTTTTTTTTCTTTCTGCCACTCAATCAGAAGTGTTATACTAATAGGTTGATGCTTTCGCGTAAGCAAAGGCACCATTTGCTTATTTTTATTAAAGGTGAGAGATAGGGCTTCACCTATCTGAATAATTACAACCCAGCATTCTATGATTCTGAAAGAAGGATCTAACAGCATTGATTACATCTTCCCCAACTATGTGCCACATTCTTTTGAAGAAACCTGCGTTAAAGCCATTCGGACCAGGGGCTTTTTTGTTCTTCAAACTAAACATAGCATGCTTAATCTCCTCCCTTTAACCATCTTGTGTGAGTACATGCTGTTGCATTGAAGACAATTTCAAGTTAATTGCCGATTCCATCACTTCCTCGTTCAGAACCCTAGGCATCTGATCCACTACACATGATGGAAGTATGCAATTACTTCTGATTTGACTGTCTCGTGTCCTTCGACAACCTCTCCATCCTCCCTTGTAAGTGATAGAAGCTTATTTCTATTCTGTCTTCCATTTACTGATTTGTGAAAGTAGCTAGTATTCTAATCCCCCAAGCTAAGCCATTGTATCCTTGCCTTCTGTTTGAAAAAACTCTCTTCAGCCCTGATGGTAGAAGCGTATTTAAGAACAGCATCCCTTTCTCGCATGCACAAAATTGGATTCTCATGCGCTATATACAGAGCCTGTTGAGCCTCATCCATTTTGTTTTTTGCATTTTAACTCTATCTGAAATGTTGGAGAAGTGAGTCATATTGAAAAGTTTCAATTCCTGCTTTAGCTTTCTTAGTTTTTGCAACACAACTGATACATTGGACAACCCCCCGAATTCTGATCCCATACCTTCTTCACCAAGGGCATGAACTCGTCATCCATCCACATATCGAAGAATCTGAATGGTTTCTTTATGTTCTGATCATTGCCAATAACCTTTACCACCATAGGAGAATTGTCTGACATGCCCGAAGGCAAAAATCTCGCTTCCGATAATGGGAAGTTCAGATTCCACTTCTCATTGACAAACACTCTATCTAATTTCCGCATAATCAGATTCTCAGGACATTGTTCCGACCAAGTATAATGCATACCTGAATACTGAAGATCATCTACTTTCGCTTCTCGAATACATGTATCCAATCTGTCTATAGTACCAGCCCATGTAGTAGACCCTCCTAACCTGTCCGACTGGTTGCGGATAGCATTAAAGTCACCCATAAGAATCCATGGGGTTAACTCCCATCCATCACTACGACTCTCTATATCAGACCATAATGCCTCACGTAAGGAAGCATTATTGTCTCCATAAATAATTGAAGTATTTAAACTGATATTGGTAGCTAATATAGTGACAGAAACATGAATAGCATGGTCTGACATTCCAAAAACATCCACCTTCACCGTATCAGCATTCCAACAAACCCAAATACGACCACGACAAGAGAAATAATAATTATACAAGAAGGACCAAGAACGCAGAAGAAGTTGAGAAACATGATCTTTATTCTTGTCTTTAACTCGAGTTTCAACTAGACCAAAAAGAGCTATCATCCCTTGATGAATGAGCCGACGCAATTCTGAATGCTTTATAGGATCATTCAAACCTCTAATATTCCAACATCCAATAATCATAGGAAAATAGAGAGGAGTACAAACAGCAACACAAAGATTACCTTGACGTGCCTCCTGGAGAGGAGCCAGATTTCTTATTCTTCTTTGAAGAGGCTTTTGAACCCTTTTTCTTTTTCTCTAGAGAGTCTCTAGCCTTAATAGCTAACTGATTAACAGTTTCCCTTTCGGTGGAATTTAGGGTTTGAGGGGTTGTCAGGATTGTTGACGTTAACTCCTTATGGGTTCGTTCCCCATCTGTATCACCTCCCATTGCGTCCATATCTTGATCTAAAGCAGTACTTGCAGCCCCTTGCTCCTGTTTCATGTCTTCTCGTAAACTCTTTAAGACAAGAGGAGAGGAAGGATTTTCATCTTCATGACAAGCAGCATTGCGCACATCTAATGTCGCATGATCATTCATATTACAATCAGACATATGTATACTAGATGTTGAACAACCATTCTCATTACAATTACCCACTTTAGATGCCAAGGGAGCATTCTCCCCAACTACCTACCACTGAAACTGATTCTGCTTGTTATCCGTAGATTTAGAGTTCATAGCTCCTAGATTCCTCTTACCCTCTGCCACCGCTATGAGATTATCAATGTTATTAGTAGCACATAGCGTTGTGGTGTGACCAAAGACATTGCAATTATTGCACTTCGACGGTATCCATTCGTACTCAGCTGAAATTGTTATGAATAACCCATTTGGACAGCGAAGATCATATTCCTTAACCAACGTCTTCGAAGCATCTATCTCAACGCAAACTCTTGCGTAACTAAGCCTTTTAGGCAACAATGTAGTATGATCCGCATGAAGGGGGACTCCAATAGCAGTCGCTACACAGCTCAACCCCTTAATAGTCCAATACTCGAGAGTGACATTATACAGCCTAACCCATACCAGAACTCTAGCCATATCATCTTTCAAAAATTGCATGTTCGGTTGCCAACGTTTAAGCACTAAAGGCCTGTTTGCCATGTGCTATGGGGCTCTTTCCAACACATTAGTGGGATGATCGACAGAATCAAAAGTGAAGATGAAGAAACCATTATCCGAAGACAAAACTTCTGATACACCGTAGGAGCCCCATATTCTTTTGGAAATAGAATTAACCACGGGATACAGTAATTTCTGCCCCACAAAATGACCAACTAGGGTGGATTTCTAAAATTCACAGCCATCTTCAAACACATCAAGTGGAGGAGCTACTGTCACACGACCATCAGTCATAGTAGGGGGGCAAAGTGCAGATTACAGACTGAACTAATGCCAAGGGTCTTGCTACCCTCATTGTCATCAACATCAAAACCCTTCAAAGCATTTAAAAAATTCAATTTAGGTCTAAGTTTTAGTTGTTCTTGTTGATGAGACCCTACCTTCACCTCATTAACTTTAGAACCCAACACTTGGTTCATTTCTGGAAAAGCATTAGAAGCTTGGACAGTAGAGTGTTTCTCTATGCTAACATCAGAATCAGCTTGAAACTGAGAAATCCTCATCCCATGGCTATTCAACATATCTTGCAGTTCTAATCTTAATGTATGTCCAGACTTAACTTGATTGTGTTGTTCAATGTTAGAGCTAACCATTAGAACATTTTCCACTAAGAACATATAGACATTATGGTAGCATACAAATACTAGAGAGAACAAAATTCTAAGAAGATAAACTGAGTCCAAGAAGCAACCTAAGCTCAGAAATAACAGCAACCTAATCTCATAAATAACAAGATGCAGATTAGTTCATGAAGGAAGAAGAGAATTACAGAATTACGAGGCCAATATCTCCCAGCACACTGATTGTAACAATGATCCATTCGGTCAAGATGTAGAGGAGGTTCAGAAGAACAACGTACTCAAAATGGTAATGATCTAACGGTGAACAAAGGAGATCAAGCTACAACAAACCACTCTGAAACTAGCAAGAAAAATGAAACTTTTTCCAAAGAACTGTGATTTAATCTCATGTCTATGACAGCCATAAGAGAAATCATGAAGAAAATCCATTCACTATGCTGCAACTTCACCACTTCTCCATAGTTCCAGAACTGAAAATGCAGAATAGTAGAAATATTGCGAGATCAATATCTCTTACCTCGTTGATTGGATAACAGATCCGTTCGGTCAATGTTGAGAGAAGGTTGGAAGGAAAAACATAGTCAGAAATGAGAACAATCCAACGGTGGATGGAGTAGATGTAGCTCCGACAGCACCACACTCTCTCTTTCTCTCTTTTCTCTTTCTCTCTCCTCTTTTCTCTCTTAAGGGGTAATTGTTAATTGGAATCAGTCTTTTCTTTGCAATGTTCAGATTCAACCCCTTCCTTACCCTCAAATATTGATTCATCATCTTTCTCACAAGTTCAAGAATGAGTTTTTCAAAAACCTTACCACTGCGAAGAGTAGTGACTGATTTGACTTGATTCATGTGTTGGCTTCTAGAACTACTTGCATTTGCATTGTATTGCCCCTTTGGATTTTGCTGTGGTTGAGATGGAAACTTACCTTTCTCTTGAAAACTGAGAGCAGGTGTCAATTTTGCAAGAGTATCTTTAAAATCTGTCATGCTATGAGCAAGTTGAGTGTTAATTGCCTCTTGCTTTTCCATGAATGCATGCAATGTTTCCTCAAGATTTCTTCTAGGAGGGGGAGCATGAGGAGGTGCATATCCATGAGAATTTTGGAAATTATGGTGTGCTTGAAACGGTGGTTGTGAAGTTTGTGCATTATTGTTATCACTCTTCCAATTGAAATTTGGGTGATTTCTCCAACCAGGGTTGTATGTTTGCGAGTATGGGTTATGATTGGGCCTTTGGAAACTGTTTAATGCATGGGCTTCTTCATGGAGACATTCCCTAAAAGAGGGCAAAGTTGGACAGTCATGGGTTGAATGTTCATTGGTTTCACAGATTTGACACACAATGTCTTGAACAGATTTTAGTTGACCACTCTTTTTTAATTCTAATGCCTCAACTTTTTTAGCTAAAGATGCAAACTTGGCTTGGAGGTCATGATCTTCCCTAAGGTTGTACATACCTCCACTAGATGTATGAGGTTGGGTTTTACTTGGTGCCTCATAAGTTCCTGTAGTGTCCCAATTTTGCGCATTTTCAGCTAGCAAGTCTAGGTATTCCATGGCTTCATTAGGGTCTTTATCCTCAAAAGTTCCATTGCACATCAATTCAACCATTTGCCTATCTCTAGGTGTTAATCCTTCATAAAAATGTGAAACTAATCTCCAAGTTTCAAAACCATGATGGGGGCAAGTATTAAGCAAGTCTCGATATCTATCCCAACATTGGTAAAATGTTTCTCCTGGTTTTTGAGTGAAAGTGATGATTTGTCTTTTGAAAGAGTTTGTTCTGTGGGATGGAAAAAACTTCTTTAAAAATTGTTGTTGCATATCATCCCACGCACGAATGGATCCAGGTCTCAAATTTTGTAGCCATGTTTTAGCTTTATCTTTTAATGAAAAAGGAAAAAGCTTTAACCTAATGGTGTTCATGCTACAATTTGAGTCATTATAGGTGTTCTGAGACCTCCTCAAATTCCCTTAAATGCAAGTATGGATTTTCTAAATCTAAACCATGAAAAGAAGGTAAAAGTTGAATAATGCCTGGCTTAAAATTAAAATGAGATGCATCAGGGGGAAAAACTATGCATGAGGGTGCACTTGTTCTTGTGGGATTCATGTGGTCTCTAAGTGTTCTAACTCGAATATTCTCATTATTCTCATTATGAAGCGATTGGTTATCTTCTTGACCATATTTTCTGAAAATGATGAGGATACCCTACAAAGTCTACCACTTAATGTACGTGACCACACTCTCATGCACGTGTAGGAAGAGAATAAAAGAAAGAAAAGAAAAACAATAGAAAAAAAAACAAAACAAAAGAAACAAAGTTAGATACAAGAAAAGAGAAAAGAGAAAATAAAATAACTACTATAATTTGTACAAGAATTTACCTCCCCGGCAACGGCGCCAAAAACTTGACACGACCAAAAGATTGATGTCTTTTCCCAAGTGTAGGAGTGTCAAAGTAATAAATAACCCGGCAAGACCGGGGTCGAACCACAGGGAGGTTAATTGTATAAATTATAGTTAACAACAACACAATAACAATAACAATAATAGTAATAATAATAATAATAATAATAAATAAGACAAAGAAGTTGATGAGAACTTTGAGATGCAAGATTAACGTAAGGATTAAACAATGATAACAACAAATGTCAAGGTTAGAGGATCCACTAATGGTATTTCAAACAAGTATAGTATAAACTCTTATTATTCAATTGGAAACCACACACAAAGGAGGTTCCAATCAGATTATAAATTGTTAACATGATTACATTAGTTATCTTATTCGAATAATGCTAATACTTGTAAATGTTGTCAGGCATTCATGATTATAACTTATGTTAACAACAAATCAAGTTCCTTTCATAGCTCAGGTGTCGGTTATACCATACAATATGGGCTATGAAAGTGCAAAGTATTTGTTGTACCAAGTGTTATACAACATAAATCTAGATTAACCATTTAACAAGCAAAGTATTAAAAGTGAACAAGATAACAAATATAAAGCGTGTTATTATCCAACATTAAGGTCCATGTTAAGTTTATATTATACTTATTCTTACACCATTAGTGTACCCTTTTCACCTTGACATAATTAACTTAGCAACACATAATGAAAGAAAGAAACATAAATAAACAAGGAGAGGAAATGAAAAGCATAAGCAAGAAATTAATATAAGCAAAACTTAAGTATTACAAAATATAAAGAGAGAGCAAGAGCATGATCTTGATCTGAACACCAAGATGCCTCAATACATGGCAAATGCCTCCTTTTATAGGCCAAAATTCGGAACTATTGATTTGTTGACTAATTGATGAGTAAGTGGCCACATCTTGACTTGGTGACAATCCTTATCTTCTTGTCTGCCAAAAACATCATTGATGATGTCATAATTTGAACAAACTTAAATCATGAAAGTTCTAGAGAATTATCTCATCTTTCCAGGGTAAAAATTTGAGATCATTTGGACTTCTAGAACTCGAGATATGAACTGAACACTAAACAGTGTTTGGGCTGCAGGACAGATTCAGACTTCTTTGTTGTTGCTGCAATTTAGACTTGAAAACGACCTTTTTAAATCTTGGGCTCCACATGAAAGTTGTAGGCCTATGTCTTATCTTTCCATCCATATAAAATAGACCTAAATCCAAGATCTGCAGCTCTAGATATCACCCGATTACCGAACAGTGTTCAAGTTTGGACTGCACCAATCATCTCTTTTCTAAGTTTGCCCATCTCTTTGTCCTTTCAATTTCAGTACTTCAACTCATCAATCAATTCTTTCATTTATGTGATAGGCCTGCATTTAAGATGAACATTTACCATAAATTAAAGGTATCTTATATTATTAGATATGTTAGTATAAAACATGCTTTAGTTAAGGAGTTATTGATACTTCAAGTGCAAAATAATGATATAGAACCTTGATAAAAATACACTTTTAAGTACTAATCAGTTTCCTCAAGATTAGGGGTCATGAGAAGGTCTGTATCCATGAGAATTTTGAAAATTATGGTGTGCTTTAAATGGTGGTTGTGAAGTTTGTGTATTATTGTTACTATTCTTCCAACTGAAATTTGGATGATTTCTCCAGCTAGAGTTGTACGTTTGCAAGTATGGATTATGATTTGACATTTGAAAACTATTTAAAGCGTTGGCTTATTCATAGAGACATTCCTTGAAAGAAGGCAAAGTTGGACAAACATTGGTTGAGTGTTAAGGTCTTTATCTTGAAAAGTTTCATCACACACCAATTCCACCATTTGCCTATCTTTAGGTGTTAACCCTTTATAAAAATGTGAAACAAATCTCCATGTTTCAAAAGCATGATTAGGACATGTGCTAAGCAAGTCTCTATACCTATCCTAACACTGGTAAAAATGTTTCTCCTGATTTTTGAGTGAATGTGCTGATTTGTCTTTTGAAAGAGTTTGTTATATGAGAAGGAAAAAACTTCAAAACTATTATTGCATTTCATCCCAAGCATGAATGGATCCTAACCTAAGATTTTACAAACAGGTTTTAGCTTTATCTTTTAAGAAAAAGGAAAAAGCTTTAGTATGATGGTATTCATGTTATAAGTTGAGTCATTATAAGTGTTACAAACTTCTTCAAATTATCTCAAATGCAAGTCTGGATTTTCTGGGTTTAAGCCATGAAAAATAGGTAAAAGTTGAATAATACCTGGTTTAAAATTGAAGTGAGATGCATCAGGAGAGAAAACTATACATGATGGTGCACTTGTTCTTGTTGGATTCATGTGGTCTCTAAATGTTCTAACATGGTTATTCTCATTATGAAGTGTCTGATTATCCTCTTCTGCCATGTTTTCTGAAGAGGATGAAGATTTCTTACAAACTCTACCACTTAATATACGTGACCAAACTTTCATGCAAGTGTAGAAAAAAAAAGTTAAAAGAAAAATAAAAGAAAGTAAAATATATAATCTATACAGTAACTTACCTCCCTGACAATGCTGCCAAAAACTTGACATGCTCAAATACTTGATATCTTCTCCCAAGTGCAGGAGTGTCAAAGTAACAAATAACCCTGCAAGACCATGGTCGATCCATTGAAAGGTCATAAACCACATATAATAAAATAAATAGAGTTGAAGAGAATTTTGAGATGTGATATTAATGTAAAGATTAAACAAGGATAAATCAATTGTCAAGGTTAGAAGATTCACTAATAGTATCTTGAATAAATATAGTTCAAACTCTTTTTATTACTCAACTAGAAACCATACACAAAGGAGATTCTAATAAGATGATTTATCATTAATAACTCATTATAAATTATTAACATGATTATATTAATTATCTTATTTTAGTAACATCAATACTTGTTAATATTGTCAGATATTCATGATGCTAACTTATGTCAACAACAAATCAAATTCCTTTTCATATCACAGGTGTCGGTTATCCATACAGTAGCCTATAAAAGGATCGAGTTTTTGTTGTTCTAGCGGTTATACAAGATTAATCATTTAACAAGCAAGGTATTAAGAATGAGTAAGATAACTGATGCGAACCTCATGATCACATAGCCACGCAATCCACACGCAAAGACACCAATTCCTGGAAAGTAAAGTAGAATTAATTCTGAAATCTTCTTTCCTTTTTTTGTAGCTGGATGAATAAGGAATCCTTGTAAGAAAAGGATTCTAAAACATTTATGAATCCTTGCCACACTTGGAAACTATGTTGCAACCCATTAAAGATCTTTGTAGAATTAGGAGATTCCCAAAATAAGCTGCCATAACCTTTTAGAAAAAGAATCCTAGCCAAATGGGAAGTCCACAAGTCAAAAGTAAAACAAAATTCATACAGCCTCTGTTGACCCGTGTTTCGATGTCTTCTCGAACTCATTTGAACATATATTCTTCATGAACGTCATTTCTAACATCAGCATTTGAACATATATTCTTCATTGTGGGAATTTATCTCAGCTTTCTAACAAAAAAAGATCAAATTCAAAACAACCATATCTTCTTACACAAAAGTCCAACGCAATCATGGTTGGACAATCTAGAAAGAACATGTTCTGAACTTGAAATCCACCTAGATTAGTCTTGTTTTCACATGCAATGGATGACTTAGTTGCATATCAACCCAAATTCAAGTAGCTCAACATCAAAAGAACCATTAAGGGCTTTTCCCATCTCCAAGTTCCAATTGTAGGCAAATAAACATCCTTGAACCAATTTCAAACTGATTGCTAATTTTTAACTCCGATGCAACTTCAATCATTCCAATTTGACTCGTCAAGGCCCTTTGTAGTTGTTTCACTCTCGCTCTTGTCATTGGACCATCTGAATCCTCTTGCATATTAGTTTTAGCTTTACAAGATGGATTATAATTCCCATGATGCACATCATCAGCCCCGGGTTGAAAATGATTTGTCCTCAAATCAGAATCGTCATCGTCATCCAAGTATGGAGTTAAGTCTTTCACATTAAAAGTAGCTGATACGTTGTAATCACCAGGAAGATCTACCTTATACGCATTGTCATTCACCTTCTCTATAATCCGAAATGGACCATCAGCTCTTGGCATCAACTTGGACTTACATTTGCTTGGGAATCTGCCCTTGCTAATATGAATCCAAACAAGATCTCCAGGTTCAAACCTAACCATTTTCCACCCCTTGTTAGCTTGTTTAGCATACTTTGTCGTTTTCTCCTCAATATGTAATCGAACCTCAGTTTGTCGATGACATGCCGTACTAAAAAGTAACTTCATTCCAGGCTTCCTCCAAAGAGTCTTCCAAAAGTGGCTTAAGAACTTTATAATCAGAGACAATGCTTTTAGGAACTCCATGCAAACGAAAAATCTCTTGAAAGAACAAATCAACAATATGTACTGCATCGTCAGTTTTGTTGCAAGGAATGAAATGAGATATTTTAGAGAATCGATCAATCACGACCATTATTGAATCCTTTCCACGCTGTGTTCTTGGTAACCCAAGTACAAAGTCCATGCTAACATCCATCCATGATTGCTCTGGAATAGGCAGTGGCATATACAGTCCATATGCATTCTCTTTACCCTTAGCTTTCTTGCAAATAACACATCTCTCAATCACCTTGTGCACATCCCATAACATGCTAGGCCAAAAGAAATGTTCTTTTAGCAGCTCATAAGTCTTCTTCTCCCCAAAATGACCACTAAGACCACTACCATGAGCCTCTTGCACAAGCAACTCCCGTAACGATCCTTAAGGAATACACATTCTGCCCATTTTGAACAAGTAACCTTCATGCATAAAGAACCCATCACAAGCTCCCTTTGCACATTCGACAACCACATTAGCAAAGTAGGAATCATTAGTATACTGTTCCTTCACTTGTTCAAAACCCATCAGCTTTGCATTGAGCATAGAGATCAGTGCAAACCTCCTAGAAAGAGCATTAGTAACCACATTAACTTGCCCTTTCTTATACTTTATGACATAAGGAAATGACTCCATAAACTCCACCCATTTAGCATGTCTGCGATTCAGCTTGCTTTGCCCCTTGAGATAATTCAAGGATTCATGATCAGTATGTATAACAAATTCTTTAGGCAACAAGTAGTGCTGCCATACCTCTAGAGCCCGAATGAAAGCATAGAACTCCTTGTCGTAAATAGAGTAGTTCAAGCGTGCTCCATTTAACTTTTCACTGAAGAATGCAATCAACCTCTTTTCTTGCAGCAAGACAGCCCCAATTCCAACTCCAGAAGCATCGCACTCTATTTCGAATGTTTTAGCAAAGTCTAGAAGTGCTAAAACTGGAGCAGTACACAACTTTTCCTTAATTAGCTCAAAAGCTTTCTGCGCATCTTCACTCCATCTAAACTCGTTCCTCTTTTTCAAGCATTCTGTAATAGGAGCAACAATAGAGCTGGAGTCTTTCACAAATCGCCTGTAGAAAAAAGCTAAACCATGGAAACTCCTCACATCAGCGATACTAGCAGGTTTTGGCCAGTCCCGAATTGCCTCAATTTTCTCCTCATCAACCTTAACTCCCCTACTAGAGATAATATACCCAAGAAACACAACACTTTCTTTACAGAAGTAACACTTTGTGAGTTTCCCATACAACTTAGAATCTCGCAAAGTTTCAAACACAACTCCAAGATGCTTTATATGATCATCAAAGGTCTTGCTATACACCAGGATATCGTCAAAATATACAACAACAAACCACCCAATATACTTCCTCAAAACATGATTCATAAGTCTCATAAATGTACTAGGCGCATTAGATAACCCAAACGGCATTACCATCCATTCATATAACCCCTGTTTAGTTTTAAATGCTGTTTTCCATTCATCTCCTTCTTTCATTCTAATTTGGTGATAACCACTCATCAAATCAACTTTAGAAAACAATGCAGCACCATGCAACTCATCAAGCAAATCATCAAGTCTGGGTATAGGAAATCGATACTTAACTGTTATTTTGTTCATAGCGCGACTGTCCATACACATCCTCATGGTACCATCTTTCTTCGGTACAAGCAAAGTAGGTACGGAACATGGACTAAGTGATTCTCGCACATAACCCTTCTCTAAGAGCTCACCAACCTGCCTTTGAATCTCTTTTGCTTCCTCTGGATTACATCTGTATCTTGGGTGCATTAGGAAGTGAAGCTCCCGACACCAAATCAATTTGATGCTCAATTCCGCGAATAGATGGTAACCCTTTAGGTAATTCATCTGGAAACACATCTTTAAATTCTTCAAGCAATTCTTTAATCTGTATTGGTAAGTCCAATCCTTCTACTTGTAGTAATTGCTTTGCCCAGATCATGAATACAGCCCCCGCTGAAGCTAATGCTTGTTTGATGTCTCTTTTTTTGGCTAACAACAGCCCCTTACGTGATTTCACCTCCTTTTGGTGGCTTCGTATCTGATCCTCTCTAACCTGTTAAGAACTCAATGGTAACAAGTTCACCTTCTTTCCATTCAACATAAAAGAATAAGTGTTTTTTCGTCCATTATAGGTCACATCCTTATCAAACTGCCATGGACGACCCAGCAACAAATGGCTAGCTGACATCGGCACAGCGTCACACAAAACCTCGTCATGATAGGTTTTAATGGAAAAAGGTACACGGACTTGCTTTGTCACCCGAATCTCCCCATTCTCATTCAGCCATCGCAAATGCGGCACGGATGTGGAAGGGTAGTTAAACCCAATTTCTCCACCAAGGTAGTTGACGCAATATTAGTGCAACTTCCGTTATCGATGATCATCCCACACACCTTATCTCGAATTTGACATCGAGTATGAAAGATGTTCTCGTGTTGCTCATCACTAACGTCAATTTCAGCATTCAGAACCCGTTGCACAACCAACAAATCTCCCTTCACTGGTTCGAAATCCTCTTCTTGTTCAACCACTTGTACCTTATCTTCATCTTCAGTTTCAACCTCATCTCCACTGATCAGCTCTCCATGATCCCCATGCAAAATCATCACCCTTTTATTTGGACATTCCGAAGCAATGTGCCCATGTCCTAAGCACTTGAAGCACTTGATGTCCCGAGATCTCTTAGGATGTTGAGGTTCTGTCACCTTCTCCTTTCCCTTCAAAGAATCAGAACTGGTATTCCCCTCAGTAAACTCCACCTTCTCATCTCATTTAGGTGTGCTCCATGTTCGTGTAGGTGTAGAAACAGCCCTTGTTGTGCTTGACATAGTTACACCAGTTCGGACACCTCCTCGTTTCTGCTGCCTCTCTACTCGAGTTGCAAGCTTTATAACTTCCTCAAGGAAGATGTACGGCTGTAATTCAACAACATTAGCTATATCCTTCTTCAACCCTCCAAGAAATCTAGCTATTGTTTGCTCTTCGGGTTCCATCAATTCACATCGAATCAGCAGTAACTCAAACTCTTTCACATACTCTTCCATGCTCAAAGATCCTTGTCGCAAAGTCTGAAGTCTGATGTATAGCTCCTGTTTATAGTAATCAGGAACAAATCTCTTCTTCATCACTCTTTTCATTGTTGCCCACATTGTAATCTCCTCTTCTCCATCCCTTCTCCTCTGAATCTTTAAGTTTTCCCACCATAAAAGAGCATAATCCGTAAACCAAGTGCTGCCACCTTGCACTTTCTTTCTTCAGAATATTCATACCATTCAAACACCTTTTCAACCTTCTGAATCCACTCCAAGTATTCCTCGGGTGAACTACTTCCTCTAAACGGTGGAATCTTAAGTTTGAGACCATTAGGAGGATTATAATTCTGCCTTCTTGGTCTGCCCCTATCGTCGGCCTCATCATCCCCATTTGGATCTTCGTCAGCTTCTATAATATCATTTCGTGATACCCTAAGTGCTTGCCTCTGTTGGGGTTGCAAATTATTTCTTGATTAGTCTTGTTTTCACATGCAATGGATGACTTCAAATTCATTTGTTGTTCTGACCATAAACAGCATCAATTCCTTCACTTATTTGCATATCAACCCAAATTCAAGTAGCCCAGCATCAAAAGAACCATTAATGGCTTTTCCCATCTCCAAGTTCCAATTGTAGGCAAATAAACATCCTTGAACCAATTTCAAACTGATTGCTAATTTTTAACTCCGACGCAGCTTCAATCATTCCAATTTGACTCGTCAAGGCCCTTTGTAGTTGTTTCGCTCTCGCTCTTGTCATTGGACCATCTGAATCCTCTTGCATATTAGTTTTAGCTTTACAAGATGGATTATAATTCCCATGATGCACATCAGGTAGAGAGACCAAAGTCCTTGTTACATTCATTTAGGATTTCCAAAAAAAATTTTAAGGGGTATAACTCAACTAGTCACGCTCTAAATTTGCTATTTAAAGATCACCAGTTCGAGTCTCACAAACCTCAGGGCTACTGGAGGCTTACATGATCGTTAACTTCAAGGCCCGTGAGATTAGTAAAGGTATGTGCAAGCTAATCCGGACACACACGTTAATAAAAAAAGAAAAAAAAAGAAAATTAGTCAAGGGCGGAGCCATAAATTTTTCCTACCCTAGGCTATTAAATAAATATATAATTTTTTTTAGATTAATTAGTAACTAATCTACATGAATTTTTAAAGTTACCAGTAAAGTTTTAATTCAAATACACTATCCAAAATATTAAAAAATAAATTTGAAAGTACACAGAATTGAAGTGAAAGTAAAAATAAACTCACTATCAAAGTTACATTCTTTGATGTTTTGTGAAATATAATTAATTTATAATCGAATATGAATCGATATTGTAACAACCCCTCAACCGGGATAAAATAACAATCTCATGTCAACTAGAAAATAAAGTAATTAAATTTTTTCCTCTCTCAATTTCTCATTCCCTCACTTGATTTTTCCTTAAATTAGTGTTTTATAAATTGAACTTTATAAGTTTACAAAATTATTCTCTCACTTTTCTTTTCTTTTTTCCTTGGATTTTTTTTATGTTTTTCCCTTACTTTTCTCTCTTGCCTTTTCTTTTCTTCCTTTTCTTTTTCTGCTTTTACCGAGTCAGCAACATATAAAAGGAAGGAAGAGCTTATTTGTTTTACTTTTTAACGGCAAATAACCATTTTACCTTTAATGAATCATTTTGCTTTTATTTGACGGTTTTTTTTTGTGTTAGCACTACCAAGCTCCTTTATCCTAAAATTTTAACCAAATTTTATTCAATATATTTTAAAATTTCTCATAAAAGTTTAGCTCAATCTGATGGTCGGATTGAAAATTACGCTCAATAATATAAAACTAGTCAAATTGTGATTTTTCATCAAATTTCTGAAATTCTCCAAAAATTTTGAAATTTTAACTCAAGTTAAATCATTATATTAGAAGAATCCACATAAATTTTTAGAACTTTTTGATAACTCAATCAAGAATTATAAATTTATTTTATATAAAATTAATAAAAAAATATTAATAAAATCTTCACGTATGTTATAGGCCATCCACACCTTTAACATGACTATACCCTTGAAAGTAGTGTTACATGATGAAAGTGGTATGCGCTTTTTTGACAATAAGATTTGCTTTCATATCTGTTGATGGGAATCAATATTGACGTAAGGTGTCCTCTCACCCCCCCACTCCTGAATGTCCACTTCCGAAATGGGAAAGGTTAACGACATATTTCGTTTGTACCCACAAACTAACATCATTAGAAGTACTTCCTCGATATTGCATGACTAGATGAGATGCTGATTAGCTGGGCATATGATCATCATAAACAGTCCATCTTCTACTATTATATAACTTTTGAGTTATGGATTGTATTTAGGTTCATGAACGTATGGAGAAATAAACTTGTTGCCGGTCGAATTAGTTAGGTACAGACTTTTTGTGAGGATTCAATTTAGTATTCATTAGGGTCATGCTATACATTTGATGCATTTAAAAAAATAGTATTCATAATTAGGATATAATTAGTATTCATTATTTTTTTAAAATAATGTGAGATTTTGGATATATTTAGGATTAGAATCAAGTGGAAATGTGAGTTTTTCTTTATATTTTTTATTTTAGAAAACTTTATTTTTGTTTTTTTACATGTACATAGACATCACTAATCTCCTAAAATACTATATTATATGATTGTTTATTTATTTATTATAATTATTTTTGATATTTGTGTGTGAATTAACAATAAAAATTATTTCACGTTGTCAATTTATTTCTAATTCTTTATGATATGCTTGGCATGTTTTAATTATCAGTTATGTGAACTTGATTTTGGGTCAAATGATTGGCTTAATCTTGTTGGTATCATTATGCTACATTCGATGCTTGCATGATGTTATTGGAAAGAATGTAATTAACGAATTAATTGGATCTTGTTTAACTGCTTTACACAAGTATCAAATCTGATGATAATTAAACTACTCAATAGGGAATGTAGAAAAGGTATGACGTCCCGTAAACCGTGGTTTAGAGTGACTGGTTAGAGCAATTGTCAATGATGCTTTGCAACATAATTTGCTTAATTAATGTAAAGCATATATACTTTAAGCTACTTTAGCGCCGTATTAGATCTTTGCGTGGGTTTGTAACATTCCCGATAGGATCATACATGTAAACATGATCCATGACACAAAAGAGCAAGGCAATGTTACCAATTTTCCCAGATTCAAAACAAAAAATAGAAGTTAATGGGGGTTCGACACTTAAGAATATAAATTCGGAGTTAAAGTCTGGCTAGCCTTGATGATCAGGTCACTTAAACTGAAAATTTCCAATTCTTACCGGATATCCTGCTACAAGGTTAATGGTTAATTTGAGAATTGGTCGTTGCATGAATTAATTATTCAGAATTATTTCGTACTGTTGACCATTTCTTGACAATTGATAGTGTTTAATCTCAATTGTCATATATATATATATATATATATATATATATATATATATATATATATAGGGGTAGAAACAATTGAGATCTAGAACTAATAATGACGCAGCAGAAAACAGTAAATGAATACGACCAACATCAATATTCCGTAAATATTTATAATGAGAGAAACTCTCAGAAAACTCAAGGTTTATTATTCAAAAATCAATGGCTGCCACGGTCAGGGGCCTTACAATGGTATATAAAGCAAAACCCTAACCTAACCCATGACGGATAAGGAAACGACACAAAACATTAAATTTACCAAAAATGGCAAATTTGAGATAAATGCAGAATACGAAAGGCCTATGAATCCTGAGCAAACAGGAATTGACGGAAGTCAATTCGGACTCGGGAATCAAGAGTTATGGCTAAAACAAAACTTTCCAAAAATGGAAAAAATGACGATTTCGGGGCCGAAACGATGGAATTTGGCCAAAAACTGGTGGACATCAGGGGCATAGCCGCTGACTTCATCCGCAAACAGCGAAACGCATTGACTCGGTGAATTTCGCGGCATTCCGACTCCGACGCCCCGGCTGCCGAAATTCAGTTGCCTTTGAATTTCGGGTGATCCCTCTTGAGCATGTATGCTTCCGCTACTTGTTCTACATCAAATAAATGGCAAACGTGTATTACAATATAATTTTCTTAAACCTTAATTTGTGGGTACTCATCAGATTTCTAGTGCATCGAGAGTTCCTATTAATAGTGTCTAGGATATACTATCAATTTCTATGACTGTCTTTCGGTAACACAACTGAAAAAAACATGAGCTAGAAATGAAATAATTATCTGACTGTAAGATTTTATATATGTAAAGAATAACGGGAATTTCAATAGAAAGAGGTCAATTATTTAGTTTCTCTTTTAATTTAATTACGAGCCTACGCTAATTGTAATTTAAGTACTGGTATTATTGTCATACGATTTTAAGAGATTTCGAGTTTTAACATCTTAAAAATAAAAAATAAAAACCACTATTTTTCTTCGAAACATGTTTCTCAAACCATATTGAGAGGACCATTTACATGTTTATATATTTTAGTGTATTGTTCTCTCTCAACCGTGTATATATATAAAGTGTTTGAAATTATTGTAATGATTATGGTTACAATATTTTTTTACTCGAAAATATATTAAAAAATTATTTTTTATATTAATATATTAAAATAATATAAAAATATTTTAAAAAATTAATTTTAAATAAAAAAATTAATTTTTAAAAACATAATTTGAACCATGTTACTAAACAGATGATAAAATAAGACTCGGGAATGAAAACACGTTACAGTTACGGCTAAAGGGTTTATGACAACAAAAGGTTTGATGAACTTTTCATTTAAATCAGAAAATTTTGAAACGTTCTAAAACTACTATTGAGTTTAACAATTTTGCTTCAAAATCTATTGCAACAGCCCCGTCAGGGGGGAAAAAGCTGCCATGTTTATAGCTTATTTAAAATATAGACTATATATTTAAACTATTTTGTAGACTTGCTATTGTCATTTATCTTCGAATTAGACTTGAGGGTGTCTTCCCTACAACTTTAACAAATATTTTATTCAATTTTTTTTCAGAATAAAAAAACTCTCATTCATGCTATATATTGCTTTACAGGTTCTCAAAGCTTAAATTATTTGGAAGTTTCGTGAGTTTTCTCTAATTATTTAGGCATGATTCTAATCCTCCAACCTAAAAAAGCATGAAAATACCCAAACAAGCCAAATTTACGCATGCCATTTAATGTACAAGACAGAGCACTGGCAGAGATAGGATATAGATTTAAAGGAGATAAAAAGGGAAAACATTTGGATTGGTAAGAGTAATTGAATAAATGTATGTGGTTAGGGTTGTATGAGGAGGCATCAAAAGATAATATTAATGCTTTATGTGGACTATCTTTCTACCTCTCTCTCTGTCTCTCTCTTCTTGTATCATGCTATTGTGTTATAATATTGGAGAGCAGCTAATAAGGGTTACACCCACATTTATTCCATGCGTGAGGCAAGTCTCTTTCTGGTTCTATATAAAGGACTAACATGCCACCACTTAATCTCATCAAAGCAAACACAGCAAGGTTCCAGTTCTATATGGAAAAGTTAGGGTCATAGCATAATAGGGTTTTTGTTATTTTTTCTGGTGCGAGAGGCTACAAGGGTTGAGTCTGATGCTTAAAGATTCGAGGGTTTTAAGGGTAAGTGAGGTGACAGAAGAGAGTGAGCACACAGGGTACTTTCTTGCATGACGTTCATGCTTGAAGCTTTGCGTGCCCACCCTCTATCTGTCACCCCATCACCACCTCTCCTCCTCTTCCCCTTTCCTTGCCTGTCCTGCGTACTTATGTTGTGTGTGAATGAATTCTTAGTGTTTGAATATAATTGAATTGCGTTATTTTGTTGCATATATAAATATATATCAAGGAAATTAAGCATCACAGGTGTACACGGGCTCTCATTTAGGCTGTTTCGTTCCATGGACTATTTGAAGATTCATGTTTTTATTTTAGCACTGCTAGTGCTAGCTTCATTGATCAGTGGTCAAACATACAATTCCTTGAAACTTTTGTAGTTATAAGGTCGAAATTAATAAATTGTCATTTTATTTCACTTTGATGCACAAAAGTAGAATCTTGGCCTTAATCTTGATTGCAATTAACACTTGACAGTAACTAATAATGATATTAATTTTACTTCTTTTTTTTTCCTCTCAGCTGATACTGGCATTAGTGCTCATTTGAATCCGAATGAAATATAGGTTAGCTTATGCTTGAAAACATGTGGTGGAGACCTAAGGTTAAGAGTTCATCCTTTAATTAACCAGTCAATTTGGGATCCATAATTCTTCTGCAATTAATAGGCACCAACCAACCATCATGCTTTTGATGCATGTTCTTTGTTTATATTGATGAATCAATCTTATTGTCCTGTAAGGAAATAGATAATCATGGGCAATATTCTAGTTCTACAGGAAAGTTTGACATGTCACTTGATGTTTCATGAAAAAGAAGCCGAAAACCCCACTGGAAATATACATATCTAGGTTTTATAGTAAGATATTCCAGCTCATGAAGTACTGTGCAGGATATGTAATAAGGTATAATGTGGCATCAGGTTCAAGGGAAGCAAATCTTATTAATGAAGGCTAAAGACACTAAAATATTACTACTATAAGTATGACAATGATAGTATATAGTACGTAGTTAAAGAAAAATGCTACTAATTAATAGATTCAACTTGTGCTGCAACTAATGTAGTTAGAAGGGCTCATGATCAGAATTTAGCATCTCTTAACTTAATTTCTCTTGGGATAAAAGATTATCATAATTGAATCTGATTTAGAGGTTGCTATTCTCGGATAAAGAATGCCTCTAATCACCCTGGGAAAATAGAAACAAAGAAGAACAAAGGAAAACATGAAATCAAAAGTAAATTATAGAAAAGGGATAAAAGCATGGCTAGTTTGTCCAATTCAATGGCCCTTCTAAACCTCTAAATAAGTCTAAGCCTGTGTAAATGAAGTTCCTATCCCAACCATAAAAAAAGAAGGTGCAAGATTAGCTTAAAAACTGAATTTCAACCCGGAGGCTCATCATGAAAAACCATTTGATTTCTCGATCGCCAACTAAATGCCTCACAAAATGCTTTGAACCAAAGAGAAAAAGGCTTTTCTTTGAAACCTAGCTCTTTGTATCGTTAGAGATTCTAATGAGCTTGGCAAGCACCATTGCAAACTTATCCAAAGCATGAAACGATTTAAAACAGTGGAGAAAAGGATGACCAATTGTTTCTTTATTAGAATCACAAAACGAACAACCAACTGACTAAGTGTTAATTAGATTCTTCTTTGAAAAAAATATCTGGTACATATTTTGACAGGTAACAACCATATAAAAAACTTCAAATTTTGAAGGGACTATGCATTTCCATAGAAGTGTGGAAAAAGAAGGATATTCCAGGATAACCAACTTTTTTCATGAGGGTATTGCAATATTTGACAGTGTATTTTCCACTTCTCTTAATTTCCCAATGTTTTGTGTCTTCATGGTGCTGTTTCAAACTAACTTCATTCAGTTTTGACAAAAGCATTTGACAAATGCAATTGATGTTGATATGACTTTGAAAGTCTTAGATGCCTTTTCCAAGCTCGTTGTTCTAGAACCCATTTCTTCAATTTTACATGTCGGTTTGGAGGAGAGATCATGCAGTAAAGGGAAAAGACACTTAAGAATGCCATATTAGCCAACGGTCAGTCCAAAAACAAATATCATTCTCGTTACCCAATTTAAAACGAATACTTTCTTTGATAGATGCTGAAACTAGACCAATAGTATTGGTGATAGAGTAAATCCCTTGCCAAGTATCAATAATGGGAGATTAAAAGAGGGGACGCCATTCTCCAATGTGGGTTTATACTTCCTAGATATTACATCTTTCTAACCTCTTAAGCTTTGATCACCAAAGCCTCCAAAGACATTTGAATAATAAAGCTTTGTTTTTCCCTATCAATGATCCCACTCTTGACCCTTCTTTGTCCTTTTTTTGCACCATTAAATTCCATGATACTTTCCATTTCTTTCTAGAATCATAAGTTTCAACCTTGACGCAACTATATTATTTGACAGTTTTACCCACATTTAACTAATATTTTGTCTATATTTTATATATAAAATACCTTGATATTATTTATTTTATGTTTTGAAGGCACTTTTGGATGAAAGATGAAAAAGGAGTAAATTGAAGGTAATTAGCAGATTTGACCTTCAGTCGATGTTTTATGCAGAGCGTGAGCTCTAAAGGTCAAAATGAAGTGATTCCAGTGGCATTAAAAAGCTAACATCCATACCTTTCTGGAAATCTAATGCAAGAAAATAAAATAAGGAATAACATGGAAATCGCAGCCTTCAAAGTCTAATCTCGCAATCTGCTAGTGTTGACCTTTGGCCATTCCGAGTTGAATATCTAGAGTTACAGATGTCCAGTTGATGTAAACTCAATTTTTTTGGATTTTTGACTCAAAAACCTATCACAGATCCAAAGTTCAGGAAAAAAAAAGATATCATATAAGGGAGATATGATTTTTCAAAGATGACAACTGAATTCTACCAGCAAACAAGTTTCGTGAAGAAATGAGTCCAAATTACATTTCAAAGCATCTAAACCGTCATCCAAGTTTTTATTTCAGCAATTTAGCTCCTCTAAGTCAAATCTTGAAGATTTTATGCAAGGTTATTTCTTCTTTTTTAGAAAAATAGTTATTCAAGTACTTAAATGTAAACTGCTTACTTAAGGGATGACTATTTTGTAAAATGGGACAAGGTTTTCTAGGATATAAAAAGAATAAGGGAAGAGAAGGGGGCAGCTAGCCAAGAAGAGAAAAACGCCCCTTTCCTCTAAAAAACCCGAAATCATTCCTTCCTCCTTTTTGATTAGTTTTTCAACAAACTTGCAAGGCTTTACTCTTTTTCTTGGTTGCAAGGACACAGAAACCTTCAAATTTCAAGAACTGTGAGATTTATTTTACCTTTTCTTTTCAGTTTATATGATGAATATGTTCTCTTATGCTTATTTTTCCAATGATTGTTTATTTTAATTGTTAGAGTGGACTCTAAGTTATTATTGTAGACAATTTATTGCTAAGTTTGATATCAAAACCGGAGTTGTGGTATATGAACTTGTGAAGCAACTGAGTTTAATAATTGTGATGGATTTGCGTTATTAATCTTAGGAAGAATATTCAATCAAATCAAACATAGACTGCAGACAGTTATGTTTTCTTGATTAATCAACTTATCTAGTTCTTAAGGCTACCATTGAATTAAATTACCAGTGCGGACACTGTGGTTGTTTAATGGTTAGGGTTAGTTATACAACGGATCCATTAACCTTCCCAAATTGCATATTATCTAGCATAAAAATATGACTTGAACCTTCCTCGTGGGATCAACCCCTTACTTGCTTTATACTATCTTATGTGTTGAGTTTTAAGTTAGGGTAATAAATTTGTGCAATCGTGACATCAAAACAAACCCATAAAAATCTTCTCTAAATAGATGTAGTAGCTTGAACGACACATTTTAGGAAAATGGACATGTAGTATAAAGGTGAGTTTAAAATTGTTTTGAGTAGATAAATGTGACCGGCTATACTTAGCAACCTTCCTTTCCACATACCTAATCTTGAGTGTATATGAGATGACACAATCCAAGAAAGGATTGAAAAGGTAGATTTGGATTTTAGCATAATTATGTCTATTATCCAGTTTCACAGAAACAATCATGATTCTCAATCCAATTATTGAATCGGGTGAAAAGTTTGCCCAATTTTTTCTGGAATATTTTTCTATATTGAGGTAAATTTCAAGTTAATCAGATTCATAAATGCCTTGCGATATAGGTCAGAACAGGCTAACAAGCTATATATTGTTGCTTACTTTTTTTTTGATTTGTGGACTTTCTATTTGACAATGATCTTTTTTTTTATAAGGATGTGACAGCTTGTTTTGAGAATTTTCTGGTTCCACAAGGATCTTTAATGAGTTGCAATATAGTTTCCAAGTGTGGTAATGATTCATTAATGTTTTAAAATCCTTTTCTGACAAGGATTCCTTATTCATCCTAACTACACAAGAAAATAAAGGCTAGTGGTATTTAATGATAGATTGATCAGATTATTTTAGGGAGTTTTCCAATCCTACAAAGAAGGTTAAAGGAATGCAACAAGGGTCTTTATGTTTTGAGAGGAATTTTAAAGCTACAATTAATTATCCTAGACAAACAAGGAAACTAAAGATGAGGCAACTTCAACAATCCATTTCCTAGCCTATATTGAATATCTAAAGGCGGCAACAAAGACCTTAGTTTTTCTAGGATGAGAATTTCATTCAAGATATTATTTAAATTAGGAAAATTATCTATCTTAGGTTATTGTATTTAATTAGGCGCAACAACTTTAGTTTATGTGTCAAATTTGTTATCTTTATTATTTTCTTCATGTTTGGGCTTAGTTAACATACTTTAAGTTTATTGTAAGAAGGTAAATACTATCCCACAAGTTTTGAGTCCATTAGGGTTACTAGTTGAACTATTATATAAGGTTTTGTAAGTTGAAATCTTCGGCAGCCATGAATTTATGAAATAAACTTGTGTTTTGCATAATACAACATGTTTTCTTCGATGGGACAAAGAACAAATTTGACATATCTAGGTATAACTAACCTTGTGGCATTTTCCTTATACTTTTCGTTCATGAATTTGTATTCATTGGGTGGGGGTTTCTTATTCCAACAATGTTGGTGCCTTGATATAGGTTTTCATTGTGTCACACTTATATCAAACCTGATTTCTTGGCTTTGTGGAGTTGTATCATCTTTGTTGTGGGTTGCTTGACCATGTGATCAAGAAGTTAGCATCTCAAGAGATCACTAGTTTCCAAGTATATAATCTTTTTGGATTAGCTTCCAAAGAGAGTCTGACTTATTTGATTGGAAGGGAATCTCATCTACAAAGTATTGATCCCGCCATACCAGTTGTAAAGTCATCATCTAGGTTAATTCCTATATGATAACTTCTATAGAAATTAACTCGTGATCCTGATGCCAATTCAAACCATCCCAAAATCCTTTTAACATGGATCAGATTGCTCTACTTGTTTGAATATCTAGGTTTTATGTGTTGTTGCATCCTTGCAACAGGTTGTGGTTTTTTATAGTCTCATCTTCTTAGAGTTTACATAAGGACATCTTGCTCAATATAATTTTTTATAGCACTTTTATTCAACTGCTCTTAGGGGTAGTTCTCCTTTGTTTTTGAAACTATTGTTCCTATTATGGTATGCTTATAAAAAAGCAAAGAAAAAGGCTTGTATTTTGCTGCAATGTGATATGATAAGGAAGAGGCATCATCTGATGATAAAGCATACCTCCAGTTGACTGTGCTAAATGGAATATTAATGCTGAAGGATACTTAAGCTAGCTAAAATTTTAAGGGAATATCATTCTCATGGTACTTCAGTCTTGTCTCATGATTAGTAGGTTGCATAATGTTCTGTCGACACCTGAGATTGCATCAACAAATATCAAAGTAAATGTTAATTCTTTGTTTGATGTTGTAAATGAGATAAAATTAAGGTCCACTGATGTTTTCTTTGTCCAGTTAGTGTGACAAGTGATATGAATTATGATTCTAACATGAAGGAGCTTATTCTAATATGTATAAGCATTCAGATGGTTCAATGATGAGAGCTTGAGCAAAACAACTACAAAATATCTTAACAAGTCAGATTAGTATAACTGAAGCTTCAATGAGTTTGGAGGCTTGTAAACTAAATGGAAATGGTTCAAATATGTTTGTTTTTTTTCAAATAAGGCATAGGTCATGATTTGGGAGTTTTAGAGAGTTTGAGTTTGTTGTCAACCTATAGGCCAATTTGAATCTGAATTTTCACCACCTTATTGCATTTGAAAATGAACCTATTCCATATGATTTTCAAGTTCAGAATGTCATCTTTCTAAATTGTTTGACCATGCATTCATTAGAGATTTGTGCAAGAAGTTATAGTTGTTTTAAATTTTTATGTCTCTATAAGTGTTTTATAAGTAAAAAATGTGTACTATTTATTATTTGTCTAGTTTTTAAAACAAATTCATTTATTTAGGTCTCCATTATGTCATTTTGCTATTTTCTATAATTGAAGGGTTATTTCAACTATATAATAATGTTTCAGATCAAGTATTAAAAAAAGTTTTAAAACAATATAAAACTTTTCAACATCTCATTTAGAGAGTTTTCTTCATTGTTCTTCCATTTCCAGAATTTGTTAAGGAACAAATCAAACTTATCACTCTTAAAAACAAAGAATGTTATGTTTTTAATCTAATTGAAATTCCTTTGTGACGTGTTCGACTTATCAAAGAGTTTTATTTAGACTTTATCCCTCATTTCCATTACAAATCATGTAGTTTTCAGCTTAAATACCATAAAAAAACCATATAACCAAACCTACCTTACTTCATCTTCATATCAAATGACTAGTTTGTTCTAGTTAGGAAGTTAAGGTACATCATCTTGGTATCAGAGCCAAGGTTTCAAAATTGATTTGGGACTTTGTATATGGCTTGCTTGGGATCAGAAATATCAAGGATTATGGACTGAAATAAATTGTTTTCTTTAACTAGGATTTGGATTGGAACAAGTTTTCCCTTGCTGATTATAGTGGTTGTTCATATTCTTTATTGAATTTGTGATGTGAGTTGAAAGACATTATTGCTCATATTTGTGAGTGAATTATAGGAAATTGAAATACTATGGTTGGAGAAAGAGATTAAGTTTCAAAGAAAATCAGTTTGGAGCAAACACAACTTATTGGGTTGCAATGATCTCATGAAGAGATTCATGATGGGAATTCATGATCAAATAAATGCCCTCATGTAAATGATGCAAAGGAACAACTTACAACTCTAACAAAGGCAAACTCGTAAGGTGCATCAAAATGCTATCGTACAGGCTAAATTAGAGCTGAAGGAGAACACAAGGTTGAATGAAATATAAACATTTATAAAGAAACAAATAAAGAACATGAAGAATGGAAAGCTTTAGTTTAGTGTTGAAAGGATGAAAAATAAAAGAGAGTAGTTGATGTGAACCTCGTGATCACATGATCACGCAACCTACACGCAAAGACATAAATTCCTGAAAAGCCAAGTAAATCATGTTTGATAAGAGTGTAACACAAAGATACCTTCTACCTAGGCACCAACACTATTGAAAATAGAAATCCCCCACCCAACAAATATTGATTTGCGAACGAGAAGTATAAAGATGACGCCACGAAGCCAGTTGTTCTTCAATAAGTCATTTTTAGTTCTTTAAAGAACCAAGGAAGATAGATTATCCCACCAACACAACAAGTACGGCTAAGAAGTTTATTGATCTGAAAATTACATAACCTTACTTGTATAAGCCTTTAATTATACTGAATCTAGACTTAAAGAAACCCTAATGGACCCCTCTTAGGTAGACTTATATGAAGCCTACTTACAATTGACCCAAATAAATAATAATAACCCAAAGACTAAGAAGAAAATAATAAAATTTCAAAAATTAACATCTTAAATATGCTAAAATCAAATTTGTCACTTTTAAGAAGGCCTAATAAACTAAGAGAAATCTAATTTGAAAAATTTGTGTTGTTGCCCTCTTTGATGTCCTTGATTAACTTGGATTTCCTTGATTAACTTGGACAAATAAGAAAATAAATTTTCTCCTTTGTTGTTGATTGAATTACTTTTCTTTCTAAGTTAGGAAAAGCATTAAATAATCCTCCCCTCTTTAGAAATAAAATATGGCCAACTTCCTAATTTAATTAGGAAAATAAATTGTTGTCTTTCTATCCTTGTAGCATTAGGAAAAAAAAAGCCTAACAAGGTTGGTATAGGGCCGGACACATCATCCCCTTGTTCCCCATGAATTAGGCTCTTCTTGTACCTGAATTAGATGGATTATAGGCTGTCCTTCATGCTCCTTAAATGTCCAAAGCCCCTCTAGGTCCATTTTTCTCCATATGTTCTGAACAAGCTCATTCAATGCTTATTTAAGCTTCTTTGCCCTAGCTCTTGTAATTAGCCCAATTGGCACCTCCAATGGGTCGTTCGCATGATTACGTTTGGTGTTGGGCTAATCCTCATCAGCAGTATTTGTTATCATTAAAATATATATATATATATATATATATATATATACACACACACACAAGTGGATGGTAAGACGTGATTATTATCGGCTACTACTTTCATATAGTGTTGTTAAAGGCGTTGGTGAGAAAATAGCGCTTAAAACTTTAAAAAATGCTAATAAAATGGCTACTTCAACTTTAGGTATTGGATTAAAGAGTTTAGAAATATGAAATTTCAGTAAAGGATTAAGTCAATAATGAATTGATTCCTCACGGTGCATAACTAATTCCAGCTCAATGATTTATTGATTAGGTTGAAGAATACATGAACAATTTCGTGAAAAATAATGATGTATAAATAATACCTGGTCATGATTCGAGGATTAATCGTCTTAAAGAAAGAGAAAATGATACGATCCAAGCAACGAAAAAACGATGAGATTCAGTTTTTGGCATAATGTTCCTTTTGATTAATAGACATAACTCTTAATCTGACCGTTTGATCGGACTGATAATTTACCAAGAGTTTACAGACATCTTATTGATTGTCGGTTTAAAGTTTTAAATAAATTGGAGTTCAATAAGGCATCACAAAGACTAGAAGATGTAGTAAAGGTTTTGTTATCAGGTTCCTTTTGATTAATGGACTTTTTATTTGTTATGAATTCTTATCTTAGTGTATGATTTTAACTCTTATGTTCCTATTGATCTAGCGCCTATTCCAATTGATGAGAGGACTTCTATTGATGGGGTAAAAATGCAAAATGATGAAAAAAAAACTCTATGAACATGTTCGATCTCATATTAAGAAGAAGAAAACAAAGTATGCCAAATATGCTAGTAAAAGGCAGAAAATTGTTAGATTTGAGCCTTGAGATCTAGTTTGGATTCATCATAGAAAAGGCAGATTTCTAAACGAACAAAAGTCCAAATTGATGCCAAGAGTTGAGGGACCATTTCGGGTTATCAAAAGGGTGAATGATAAAATTAGCTTACAAAGTTGATCTTCATGGTGAGAACAATGTTTCAGCTACTAAGGACTTGTCACCTTACTCGGAAGATGTTGGCGATTCTAATTTAAGGATGTACACCTTGCACATTCTCGTGCATTTATACTCATTTCTATTGATCAAGTATGTAAAAAAAAAATACGAGTAATTTTTTTATATAAGAAAAGTCTCAACAAACTATCAATAATTTTTATTAATGAACACGGTTTATTAAAACTTTTGTTGAAATCATATTCACATAAATTATTTATAAGTTTATCTTTCTTTTAAAATACATATATTCTTTCTGCATAAAATTAGATAACTCGATGACCATAAGAAATTGGTGTCCTCAAAGGAATTTACCTGTGACATACAAAAAAAAATTAAAATTAAACCATAATAAACATTGTGTATCATCCTAGTTACTGACGTTTAATAACTATATGATCAAAACTAATTTCATAAATATTTCTTTAAGAATATTGATCTTATATTAATTTCCAACATTATACATTTTCATCATTCTTGATAAGTTGTATTTCCGACATTTTATTTATCACATTATCATTCTTATATTATGATAACTCTCTTTTTTTCATAATCTAGTTTAACACATCAATATTCGATTTATTCCTTACAATTTTAAAATTGATCAGACTCATTCAAACACTTTCATACAGTGTTTCTTTTCACCTTGAATTTATTTCATAACTCTTTCCACTTCGTGAATATATTCAGTTTATGTTATTATTTCATATCACATGAAATTTACACCTCAATTTATTTCCTCAACACATATAAATCATATGATCTTTTCCTTTTACAACCACCTTTAATCCATATCACAAATCATTGCGTAATCATGTCTAATTCATATCATTATTTAATTTACAACATATTTAATTCAAGTCGCCTTTTTGTTTCCCTAACATTTATTATATCTATGATACATCGTACATTATTCCATAAAACACCCTTGTTATATTGAGAAATTTCCTCAATTCATTATTCATTCCACTTATTTCATGTCCATTTCTATTATTTATAATTTATCACTTAACCTTCCATCACTTTTATACTTACAAGACGTGCTCAAATCATTTTTCTATTCCATTATACTTTGTCCGTGGGGATAATTTAATACTCAATCCTTAACCTATCAACACAATCAAACTCATATACACCTTGCTTCATTACATGTTATTGTTGCGGCCAATTGATTAGCCAAATAACTTATCAATCCCTTTATATGACAACCCCAACCATTTGGGTACCATTACGCATAACTGTCTCTTTAAAATAATTTAATATATACTCTATTGAAATTTCGGTGGAGTTTTCCTTATACTTGAACTATACCAATTTATCGACATCTTCATCACCATTTTAATCCAATACTACAATCATGATTTATTACTTGGCACAATGTTGCGAGGTACCTGATAATTTCTTTAAAACCATATATAATCAACTTTACGCACAATGATTATTGACTATTATCTCTTCTATATATTTACCATATCAATTACTAAATAATTAATTTCTTATTGTATCTTTAACCTTACAAATCAATACAATTAGCACAAAGTAAGGACATACTAATATCCTCTCTAGTCTAAACTGGACATTCGTTTCATTACTAAATTGTTGGTTTCTTCAGTTGCCCATTAATGAAAGTACTAATCTCATTAATCAAGAAACTAATTTCTCCAATAGCCCATTAACTAGAGCACTTAGTCACATTAACTAGGGTAACTAGTTTCTCCAATAAAAATTTCCTTAATACATGCCAACACAACATCACAACCCAATAAAAATTCATGCTCATGTTTCCTTAACACCGAAACACATCATTTCATTAATATCACAACATCTTCTATGCCTTCCCATTAATAGAAGAATTTCAATACAATTCCATAATTATTTCTAATTTCTCTAAACTAACAATTTGGCTAATTTGAAGACATCCTTCCCATCTTTCCATGCATCTCAAAATCATTAAAATGAGCATTCAATTCTAAGTCATTAAGATTAATTGCCCATGATTCCTTCCATTGACTTTACAACATCATTGCATATGCCCAAAGTTTTGATATTAAGATTTTCTTTTAACCAATCTCATTTAATCATATTCATGCTTGTAGTTTCAATTACATTTTCGCATGTGTGCGGCGTCGCGGCGAAAATATCCACCCTCAAATTCTATATCTAATGCGGCAAATGTGGGGAGACAAGGAATTCTTGTCTTTTATTAGTGGAAAAATTGGAATGGAAGTCACCACCTAGTATTTTGATCACTAGGAACCCTAACTGGTCTTAGAGATCAGGTATGGAGACTGGTTGCGTAAAGGAAAGGTATTAGCACCCCAAATTCGCCCTACCTAAGGTAAGCTACATTATTTTATTATCTGATAAAATCTAAGGTCTTGTCATGTTTTTTAGTTGTTGGTCCGTCTAAGGTTTAACAAAAGTCCTTCTTGGTAAGGAAATCCTTATCTTATAAGGTAGAAAAGTCCTCGATAAGGAGATCCTTATCTTATAAGGTAATTATGAGGTCAACAAAATAATTTAATATCCAGAATACGTCTTACGTATAAGGTCATAACCCCAGATATTAAAAAAAAACAAAATAATTTTTTTTGAAATATTGGCCTAGTTCTCGTGACTTTAATAAATTGGTTATTAAAGACAAAATGCATGCTAATATATATTTTTGAAATTTTCTTTGTTATATGAAAATACAATATGATTTTCTTATTATTATTATTTTCTTGCTTGCAGAATGTGCATTATGCACGTTCTACATGCAAGAAGATGAACAGTAAACGGAGATAAGGGGAAGAATTACCTTGGATGATGAGCTTGGATAGATGAGCTGACGGTGATGCTGGTGACCGGTTAGGCGGTGGTGTTGCTGCGATCACTCTTCCTCTTCTCTTTTGTTTCTGCGTTGCTTCTTTTTCTGTCACCTTGCTTCTCTGCTTCTTTTTCCAAGCGGTGGTTCAAAGAGGAAAGTAGGTGGTGGTGTTGCTGCTGGGATGATAAGCTTAGATAGATGAGTTGAAGGTGATGCCGGTGACCGATTTGGCGGTGGTGTTGCTGCAGTCGCTCTTCCTCTTCTCAGCTTGCTTCTTCTCTTTGTTTCTTATGTTCCCTCTGTCAACAATGTTCTTCCCTCTCTGCAGCGACTTCGTGGACATGTTGGTGGCCGCTGCCTGGGGAGCTGATTCTGGCCGGTTGACGGTTACTCTTCCTTTTTTCTCTGTGTTTTTCTGCTGTCTTTCCCCTCTCTGTTTCTGTTTTTCCCCCTTTGTTTTTTTTGTTGTCTCTTTCTTCCTTCCTCCAGTGCAGTACATCCTCTGGCTTTTATAGGCAGAGGATGCAAGTGTTTTACCTTTGTTGTTGCAAGGATGGAGTAATGGCCGAAGTGCATCATGATAGCCGTGAAACATGCCCCCTTGATTGAAGCAAATCACGCCTTCGCCACTGCAAACTTTTCTCGTCCAGCTCACGTAACGTCTAAAGAAGACAGGAAACAGTGTTGAATAAAACAACACCGTTTTGCAACTTTAAATGATATTTTTTATTTGGTCCTCGGATGTTGATGCAATTTTGTAATCAAGCCCCCATAAAAAGTTAAATTAGATCCCTTTATTTGAGCACCTTTTCCGGTTTGGTCCTTGGTTTTAGATTGTTTCAATTAAGTCCCTAATTGGCCATCAAACTTCAATAATTACGCAATTAAGCCCCTGATTTGGCCAAATCAACTCTTCAAAATTATAATTGGATCCTAGACCTTTAATTTCTTCAATAAAAGCCTAAATTGACTTAAAAATCAAATTTTCTTACAACTCTCCATAAATTCAATTAAACCTTAGATAAAATTTAAATGAGTCTATAAACATTTGATTTTAGACTTTTCTTCCTCAACTTGAATTTTCTTTGTCAACAAGACTTTCATCAGTAAAAAATATATTGTCAAATTTCAACCTTTTGCATTTTTAAACCTCCTCAACCAATTTTGGCCTTTTCTCGGTGTTCCAACATCCTTTTCTCGCTCTAATTTCTTTTTTTGTATTTTTTTCATTTTTGTGTGGGAACCCAAAAATGGATAACATATGCATATACAAGTTATCTTTGTGTCACACTTCTATCAAACCTGATTTACTTGGCTTTCCAGGAATTGATGTCTTTGCGTGTGGGTTGCGTGACCACAAGCTTCGCATCATTGTCCTTGAATTTAAATTGCTTTTACCTCATTCTCGTAGATATCCTATCAAGACTATCCATCCCCTTTTTTTTCCCTCACTTCAAGTGTATAATAATTTTACATATTATTAGTCTGTTTATCTTAAAATTTACAAAAAGTCAATGATTGACAAATTATTTTTCTTCTATTGACTTCTAAAGTAATGAATTCCAAATCTCAAATATGTTTTATCGACATGTATTGTATCCATACAATCCTTGAGCATATCGATCTTTGTAATAATAGTATACTTATTCTGTAAGCTCTTTAACAATAATTATTTAACAACACATAGCTAGTAACCACTAGGACTTGTTGGTCTATGATACAAACTGATGCAAACAAAAAAAAAATAACAAGTATTAGAACATAAAATTCTGATGAATAAGATCACATACAAAAACCCTAATTCAAAATGTTATTATTCAATATTTTCTCTAACCAAAAATAACTAAAAATAAATATTAGAGCTCTTCTAGGTTGCTTATATACTAGAAAAACCATCCTAAACAAAGTTAAAAAAATAATAATAAAATATTTCTAAATCAAATAGAAAAAAGAATTCTAAATTAACAAAAATAAATAAACATAACAAAAATAAAAAGAATTAATAGACAATTCACTCGTAGACTGGGGTATGGACTATATTCATTCTGGGCATAACTGCATATGAAACAATGACATCAAATTGACATGCAGATTCACTACAGAAGAAATTTGATGATCTTGTGTGAATATTTTATGGCACAATGATCATAGTACTGTATTTTATACAACTCTAATAATTATTTTTTTAACAATTTCCGATATTATTAGAACGGGGGAATAAAATAAGGAAAATTAATTCCATGTTATTATCTATAATGGAAGAAACTAAATAACTAATAAGTACTGACCATAATAATTCCTTATTCTGATAGTGGATGGGTTGATTTTCCAAATACAAGCAACTTCTACATGATTTTGTTTACGGTCAAATTTTTTCTAGGTAAATTAAAGGACAAAAATGCTGAAAATTAATATTTGTAATTAGATATTAGCATCATGTGTAATACGTCCCCAAGGGGTGTGGCGTGATGACAAAAAGCTTGAGATTTTGCACAGCAGGTCTCGAGTTCGAGTCAAAACGTGCACCTCTTATAAGAACTTGGGATAGCCGGGGTTTTACTCACTTATTTGGACCCATAAGTGCACTTTCCGGGAGATGAGGTTTCCTCGAATCCAAAAAAAAAAAAAGTTAGTTGTAATACGTGAACTTAGACAAAATCTATGAAAGAGTAAATGATCCAAAACTATCCTGGACTTTGGGTCAAATTGACTTCAGTCCCTAACCTTTCTTTTTTTTTTTTTAGAACCTTGAACATGTTTATGGTAAAAAAATAAGTCTCCTCTGTCAGGTTTCATCCTTTATTTACTTCCTTTTTTCATTCAAATCAAATGTATACATGAAACATGTTGTGTTTCTAAGCTATCACTTCTAATCAAAATTAACAAAAGGTCTATTTCATACAAAAAAAAAAATAAAAGAAAGTTTGAGACTTATGAACTTGATCTTTGAACTTAAAATAATAAAATTTTAAGTTCAAAGATCAAGTTCATAAGTCTGACCAAAAGTTCAAGATAGATTTGGATCATTTGTCTAGGTATATTTCTCTCTTTGCAAACTAGATGTGTGCTAGAAGGAAGTTAACAACTAGTATATTGATATGTGCTTAGTAGTCAGTTAATATTAATTTTAAAAAAATATAAAAAAAATATTAAGTGTATGAAGAATGTTTTAATAGTAATATTAAATCTAATTAAGCGTGTTAATTTTTAAACCTGCACTCAATTCTTTGTCAGACTCAAGTAACATGGATCTGGCAACCATGTCATACCCAAACACAAACCCAAGCGCTTTGAATATGACAAACATGTCAAAACAAAATATAGGAATACACTTATAATTGTTCTAAAAACATATTTATTTTGTATTTTCATCTTTATCTTTTAAACCAAATATAGTTTTATCTTTTCGATATTTATTTCTTCTATTTTGAGACATTAACAACATGCATCCCTAAAATTCACTCT
Organism: Populus deltoides; assembly: GCA_015852605.2. Taxonomy (NCBI): domain Eukaryota; kingdom Viridiplantae; phylum Streptophyta; class Magnoliopsida; order Malpighiales; family Salicaceae; genus Populus; species Populus deltoides. Next base: position 10,243,994 of record CM027587.2, read on the forward strand.
TTGTTTTTATTAATCTCTAATTTTAGTGAAGAAATCATCTACAAAATTGCACAAATTAAAATAGTAAAAAAGAAAGTAGGTCTTTTACATATACAATATTTTCTTTTCCTACAATATAATGTATCAATTCAAAAAGTTTAAAAGTTTTCTCTTATGATCATATATTTCAAATTTTTTTTTGGTAAGTTGACGTATGTATTAAAAGAAGAAGATACAAACATTATAAGGGGCATACCCCAGATTTACAATGATAACAGAAACATAAAACAACAGATGGCTACAGGCTAGCAACCGACCCTAAACTGAAACCTCACTAGATTCGTGAGGGAAACCAATACAACCAGCTAACTAACAAATTAAGAATCTATGGTATTCACCCTCCAAGCTCGTTGGATCCTTTTGTTTTCATTTGTTGGTACGACATTCCTCATCAAATCAAGCTTATCACGAATGATACATTCAATTTGATTGAAGACCAAATTCGAAGTTCTAGACATTCCAGCAAAGATCCTTGCATTCCATTCTTGCCATAATACATTGTAGCTGCAAAACTCAGTTTACGAGAAAAATTGACGAAACTCTTGCCATGCCAAGAGATGGTGGCCCATCGAATCCATTCATCCCAGCCTTTTGTCATTCTTGGAATGTCGCATCTGTCACAAACATCCCACCAGATCGCTTTAGTATAGGAGCATTCAAAGAACAAGTGGTTGTGATCCTCATTGTTGCGGAGACAGAGTGAGCATCTATTGGGACCATGTATACCAAACAGATGAAGTTTATCTTGAGCTGTGAGTTTCTGTTGGACAGCCATCCATAGAAGAAATGAATGTCTTGGAACAACATTCTTGAACCACACAATGTTATGCCATTCAACCATCTGACGATGACGTCTTAGTTGTTCCCAAGCTACTTTGACCGAGAATCTGTGATTTGGCGAATCCAACCAAACTATCTCATCCTTTTGCCCCATCTTAGGATTAGAATTGGAAGGAATGGCTTTTATAATGGGGTGACAGCCAATAGCTTGGGTGGTAGGAGTTTTCCATTCTGAGTTCTGAATTAGCACATTCACCTTCGCGTTCTTGGCCATACCTGAATCATAGATGAATCTTTCCCCGTAAGAATCCGTGAGTGGGGGTGAGGGATGCCAATTATCAAACCATAGAGAGGTTGTCATTCCATCTCCTATGATGTACTTCATCTTCGGCCATGCTAAGGATCTGAGCTTTAGAATCTTTCCCCAAGCCCAAGAGCAATTCTGTGGCGTCTTGATTGTCCAGAAATTCCTACCTCGCAACAGATTGGATCTGATCCAAGTAGACCATATTGAGCCATCTGAGTCATTGCACAGGTTCCAAATGTGTTTCAACAAGGCAATCTTGTTCCATTCTGTTATCCTTTTTATTCCCAGCCCCCCCTCCTTTTTTGGAAGACATACCTGATCGCAAGCCACTTTAGCCCCAGTAGTTTTCATATCTGAACCTGACCAAAGAAAGGATTTCATAATTTGCTCCACATTTTTAATTACTTGCCCAGGTAGGAGAAAGAGAGATGCCTAATAGACCTATATGGAAAATAAGACTGAATTAATCAGTTGTACCCGTCTTGCATACGAGAGTGTTCTACAAGTCCAATGTCGAACTTTAGAGGTGATTCGATCCACAAGGCCCTTACAATAAATAGCCTTTAGTCTGGACGAGAGAAGAGGTACTCCCAAATATTTCATAGGGAGCTCCCCCTCTCTAAACCCAAGAATATGAATAATTTGTTCCCTCTCAGCATTTAACACACCGCTCAAGAAGATGTCGCTTTTGTTTGGATTTGGATACAGACCTGATAGATCTTGAAATTTTGTGAGCACAGTTCTGATCATACGGATTGAGTTTACATCCCCGTTGCTAAAAATCATCAAGTCATCAGCAAAACAAAGATGAGAAATTCTATCTTTCTTGCATCTCCAGTGGAACTTGAATTCTTGGTTGGCACTCATCTTGCAGAATAGCCCCGACAGGATTTCCATACATAGGACAAACAAATATGGGGACAATGGATCCCCTTGTCTCGGCCCTCTTCCCCCTTGAAAGTAACATGCAAGCTCACCATTGACGTTGATAGAGAATTGAAATGATGTAACACAAACCATGATCCAATCAATGACTGTTCTAGGGAATCCCATTTTTATTAACATAGCGTCAACGAAATCCCACCGCACCGAGTCATAAGCCTTCATCAGATCAACTTTCATAGCACAACGAGCAGGTTCCGTAGATTTATGATAGCCTTTCATTAGTTCCTGAGACAAAAAAATGATATCACTGATTCTCTGTCCTGAGATAAAAGCAGTCTGATATGGGCCAACTAAGGATGGCAAAACAACTTTGATTCTCCCAACCTAGAATCTTAGCGATGCATTTGTACAATCGGATTGCAGCAAGATATAGGACGGAAATCTGTCAACCTTGTAGGATTAGCAACTTTAGGAATAAGGGAAATGGATGTAGCATTCATTTCTTTAAGCATTCTACGAGTCTGAAAGAAGGATCTAACAGCGTTGATTACATCTTCCCCAACTATGTGCCACATTCTTTTGAAGAAACCTCGTTAAAGCCATCCGGACCGGGGGCTTTGTTGTTCTTCAAACTAAACATAGCATGCTTAATCTCCTCCCTTGTTACATCTTGTGCGAGAACATGCTTTGTTGCGTTGAAGACGTTTCAAGTTAATTGTCGATTCCATCACTTCCTCGTTCGGAACCCTAGGCATCCGATCAACTCCTAACACACGATGGAAGTATGCAATTACTTCGATTTGATCGCCTCGTGTCCTTCGACAACCTCTCCATCCTCCCTTGTAAGTGATAGAAGCTTATTTCTATTCTGTCTTCCATTTACTGATTTGTGAAAGTAGCTAGTATTCTGATCCCCCAAGCTAAGCCATTGTATCCTTACCTTCTGTTTGAAAAAACTCTCTTCAACCCTGACGGTAGAAGCGTATTTATGAACAGCATCCCTTTCTCGCATGCACAAAATTGGATTCTCATGCGTTGTATGCAGAGCCTGTTGAGCCTTATCCATTTTGTTTTTTGCATCTTTCACTCTATCTGAAATGTTGGAGAAGTGAGCCATATTGAAAAGTTTCAATTCCTGCTTTAGCTTTCTTAGTTTGCAACACAGCTGATACATTGGACAACCCCCCGAATTCTAATCCCATACCTTCTTCAGCAAGGGCATGAACTCGTCATGATCTATCCACATATCAAAGAATCTGAATGGTTTCTTTATGTTCTGATCATTGCCAATAACCCTTACCACCATAGGAGAATGGTCTGACATACCCGAAAGCAAAAATCTCGCTTCCGATAATGGAAATTTCATATTCCACTTCTCATTGACAAGCACTCTATCTAGTTTCCGCATAATCAGATTCTCAGGACATTGGTTCGACCAAGTATAATGCATACCTGAATACCGAAGATCATCTACTTTCGCTTCAAATTCTTCTCATTGGTTCGACAGCACCACTCTCTCTCTCTCTCTCTCTCTCTCTTTCTCTCTCTCTCTCTAAATCGACAGCACCACTCTCTCTCTTTCTCCCATATATTTCAAATTTTTGGATATACTAATAGTTATAATGTAGAAATAAACTCTTCTTGTAACAAACTTTGACAATTAGATCATGCAACATCTAAAATTTAAAAAAGCAAGAACCCTTTAAACAACTGTCCAATATTTGGATGGAAATATAAAATTAATATTTTCATCAACAATGCATTCAAAAAGGAAATTTTATTTTTGAAGACTTGAAATAAATCACTTAAAACTTAATATTTTTTTCATTCTTTCCTCTTCGAATATAACTAATTTATAAAATAAGTAGCACAAACAAAAAAAGAGTTTGTAATTAAGTTCTACTGCATATGAATGAAAAATCCTACTTGAATGAGGCAGTATTTGATTTTGCAGTCCAATTGTGCTTTTAAATTTTTTTAAATATTTTGTCTCAGGCGCAAGTCTGGTATGGTTGCCAAACCAAGACCTAGGTGTCTGAAGTCCATGGCAGACTTCAGCGTAGTGGCCCTAAGATGGTTGTCAGTGCTAGGCACCTTAGATTTGACATCCATGTTTGAATTAACAAACAACAAACAAATAGGATAATTGTGCACTTTAGTTGTCAGGAGAGAGAAAAGAACGAAAAAACATAAACAATCAAACACTAACGGCAATTCAACCATTATTTGTGTACACGCGTCACACCATGTTGAAGAGGGCACAACTGCGCATCCAGTTAAATGGTTGATAACCAGATTTGGCCACTAGAAAGCGTCATATGTGCATCCTTAATGGCACGGCACCGCCCACTCGCTGGGGCGTGAGAAATAGGCACCCAATGCTTTTCAATTAAAAAATAACAAATACATCATAAAAATACTAAAACGCCCCTATTGTCCTCTTAATTACACAAAATACCCATGTAAAAATATCAAAATACCCCCAAAGGCAAAGCTTCTCCTGACATGATTCTTAATCCGACCATTGATCGAGCTGAAATTTTACGTGAAGTCTCCTGACATGTTGTCCTACCTTGGGTTAAAATATCAGGTCAATCAGAGTTTGGGAAGATATCTCAATACGGGTCAACAGAGGTTGTACGAATTTTGTTATTTACTTCTTTTTGACTTGTGGACTTCCTATTTAACTAGGATTCTTTTCCTAAAAGGATGTGACAGATCATTTTAGAAATCTACTAATTCTACAAAGATCTTTAATGGGCTGCAACATAGTTTCCAAGTGTGGTAAGGATTCATAATTATTTCAAAATCCTTTTTCTTAGAAGGATTCCTTATTCATCCTAGCTACAAAAAGAAAAGAAGACTTCAGAATAAATTCTACCTTCAGATCAGATTTCCTAGTCTATTTGGGACTTCTTAATGGTGACAAATCTGATTCTAGCATATTTAAGATGGTAATTTTTGGATTTTTATTATTTTCTTCTTAGTCTTTGGGTTATTATTACTTATTTGGGTCAATTGTAAGTGGGTTTAATATAAGTCCATCTAAAGTGGGTCCATTAGGGTTTATTTAAGTCTAGAGTTAGTATAAATAAAGTAATAACCAGACATGTAAGTTATGCATTTTAGATTAATAAAACTTCTTGTTTGCCACACTTTGTGTGTGGGTGTTGGTTAGATAATCTCCCTTCCATAGTTCTCTAAAAACTGAAAACGACTTATCGAAGAACAACTGGCTTCGTGGCATCATCCTAATACTTCTCGTTCACGAATCAATATTTGTTGGGTGGGGGTTTCTTCGTTTCCAATAGTGCTAGTGCCTAGGTACAAGTTATCTTTGTGTCACACTCCTAACAAACCTGATTTACTTGGCTTTCCGTGAATTGGTGTCTTTGCATGTGGGTTGCATGGGCATGTGATTACGAGGTTCGCATCAACATCCCTAAAATTCACTTAATTTTTTTTTATTAATCTCTCATTTTAGTTAAGAAATTATCTATAAAATTACATAAATTAAGGTCAAAAGGACAATCAGTGTTTTATCTATATAGTATTTTCTTTTCCTACAACATAATCTATCAATTAAAAGTTTTCTCTTGTGATCATATATTTCAAATTTTTATATATACTAATAGTTATAATGTAGAATAAACTCTTATTATAACAAACTTTGACAATTAGATCATGCAACAACATCTCAAATTTAAAAAACCAAAAACCTTTAAACAATTGTTCAACACTTGGATGGAAACATAAAATTAATATTTTTATCCACAATGCATTCAAAACATGAAAGTGTATTTTTGAAGACTTGAAATAAATCACTTAGAACTCAACATTTTTTTTCCATTCTTTCATCTTTGAATATAACAAAAGTATAAAATAAGTTGCACAAATAAAAAAGAGTTTGCAGTTAAGTTCTACTACATAGAATGAAAACTCTTGCTTGAATCAAACAATGTTTATTTTTGCAGTCCAATCATGCTTTTGAAAAATTTTAAATTTTTTGTCTCAAACTCGCGGGTCTAGCAGACCTAGGCGTCACCCACTCACTAAGGCGTGAGGAACACACGTCTGCTGCTTTTGTATTAAAAAATAACAAATACATCGTGAAAATACTTCTTTTTTTTCTTTTGTACCTAATTACATTATATAAAAAAAAATTATAGGAGAAGACAAAAAAAAATAGAAGACCATGTTGTAAAACACAAAGATATTTTTTTTATTATTTATAAATTATTGATTTCTTATTTTCATTCAAAAGTTCATTTTGTTTATTTTCTGGCTTTTATATTTGAGGGGGGAAGAGTTCAAGTACTGGAAAATGAAAGAAGAGAGAGTAAGTTATTTGTTAATATTCTGGCAATAAAAAATGACAATCTTGGTGATAAGTTCCTTTTATAAGAGGAGATCGATGGTGGTAATTTTTGGTGTTTTTTTTTGCCATAAAATGTACTTTGAGCTTTGAATAGTTTTTTTTTCAATTTCAAATTGAGTTTTTTTCTATTTTAAGACTATAAATTAGTTTATTGAGGTTTAGTGTTTCCTAGATGTTTTTAGGGAAAAAATAATTAAAATGGATTTTTTGGTATAAAAGTTAAAAACCCACATTTCCAGTGAGTTCGATTCATATGCCTTGGGTTCCTAACTCAAACAAACTAGCAATCTTATATGAAGATGAAGGAAGATAGGTTTGGTTATATAGTTTTTCTTATGGTGTTTAGGCTGTAAATTACATGATTTATATTGAAAATAAGGGATAAGGTTTGAGTGAAACTCTTTGACAAGTCAAAGACACCACAAAGGAATTCCAACTTGGATAAAGATGTCACTCTTTGTGATTAAGAGTGATAAATCTGATTTTTTTTCTCTTCAACCAAATCTAAAAATGGAAGAACAAGAAAGAAAACTCTCTAAAGAAGAAGTTGAAAAGTTTTATATTGTTTTAAAAGATTTTTTAATATTAGGTCTAAAATATCATTATATACTTTGAACAACCCTCTAAGTCATAATATACAAAAATGACATACTTGAGACCTAAATAAATGACTTTGTTCTAAAAACTAGACAAGTAAAAAATAGCAAACATTTTTTTACTTATAGAACACACATAGAGATATAAAACATTAAAATAACAATAACTTCTCGTATAAAACTCCAATGCATGCATGGTTGGACAATATGGAAAGATGACATTCTTAAATTAAAAACCATATAGAATAGGCTTAATTTAGAATGCAAAAGGTGGTGAAAACTCGGGCTCAAATTAGGTCATGGGCTGACAGTAAACTCAAACTCTCAAAAACTCCCAAATCATGACCCAAACCTTGTTTGAAAATAAACAAACATATTTCACACACCTTATCTTGAATTTAACATCTCGTATGAAAGATGTTCTCATGTTGTTCTTCACTAACGTCAACTTGTGCATTCAAAACTTGTTGTACTACTAACAAAATCTCCTTCTGTTGGCTCCAAATCCTCTCCTTTCTCACCCTCAACTTTAGTTTCAGCCTCATCATCACTGACCAACTCCCCTATATTTCTCATTTACCACCATAACTCTCATATTCAGACATTTAAAAGCAATTTGGGGTTGCAAATTATTCCTTTGCATCATTTACATAAGGGCATTTATCTAATCATAAATTCCTGTCATTTTTTCCCGAATCCCATCATTAGGTCATTACAACCCAATACATTGCACTTGTTCCAAATTGATTCCCCTCAGAACTTCCTTTCTTTCTTTAGCTAGTATATCAATTCCCCACAATTCACACATAAATCTGAACAACAATTTCTTTCAACTCAAATCACAAATTTAATGAAGAATACAAACAACCACCACAATCAATGAAGGGAAAAATCATTCCAATCCAAATCTAAGTCGAAGAAAACAATTTGTTTTAGTCCATAATCATTTATATTTCTAATCCCAAGCAATCCACATACAAAGTCCCAAAAACTTGGATCTAATACCATGATGGCCTTTAGCTTCCTAACCAGAACAAAGCAATCTGATTTGAAGATGAAGGAAGGTAAGTTTAGTTATATGGTTTTTCTTATGGTGTTTAGGTTAAGAATTACATGATTTGTAATGGAAATGAGGGCTAAAATCTGAACTAGACTCTTTGACAAGTTAGAGACGCCACAACGAAATTCTGATATGATCCAAGTAAGGTCGTCAGATTCAGAATGTGGTGTAAAATTTTCTAAGTTTTGTGCTATTGAGCATAACTCTAAATCAAATTGTTGGATCGAGCAAAAACTTTACTAGAAAATTCTAGAGGTATTTGTCTATGTTGAGGTATACTTTTAGATGCATCGGAGTTCGGGAAAGATTTGCGATATAGGTCAGAATAGGCTGAATGAATTTTGTTCTTTACTTCATTTTAACTTGTGAACTTCTTATTTGGCAACGATCCTTTTCCTACAAGGATTTGACAGCTTGTTTCAGGAATTTCTTAGTTATACAAGGAATTTCCAAAATCCTTTTCTTACAATTATCCTAGCTACACAAAGAAAGAAGGGTTGGTGGTATTAAATGACATTGATTTCTAAGATCATTAGGCATATAAATGCTTAGGACTTATGGGCTTTATTTGTATTTTTTGTTAGCTGACCCAAGGATTGTTTGCGTTTAGGTAATATTTTGTTTTCAGTTAGGATCCAATGCTTGTTTTGATTAGGGTTTTGGCTTACAGTAAAGGTTTTGGATAAGTTTTTGTAAGCAGGTTAATTAACCCAACAAGGGTTAAATTTTCAGAACTATGTAAGCACATGTAAGCCTAAATTTCAGCAACCATTAATGAATAATACTTCGAACTTTTCAATTTGAACATATGAGAGGGATTCTTACATTCTTTGCTTCTTAAATGAACTAAATCTGACTTATCAAATATTAACTAGCTTCGTGATGTCATTATTTCAATTGTGTTGGTGCCTTGGGATCGGATCAACTTAGTGGCTTTCGACTTCATTTCCATTGTGTCACACTCCTATCAGACCTATTTTGACTTTTTAAGATCAAATCTTAATTTTGATTCTGGGTTGCTTGAACACGTAATCACGAGATTTGCATTAATTGATATCAGAGCTAGGCTTTAAGAACATGTCATATCTTTATGAATTTTTGTTTTCCTGGTGTTCCATTAAATTTTGGTGTTTGTATCCATCTTTTTCTTATTTATATCTGCAGCATACTAAAAAAAAGGGAAAAAAAAACAATATTTCATTTTGTTATTGTCTCTAACATATCAGTAGTATAAAATATGATAATGATATTCAAAGCTTATTTTGATATCATTTTCTTGAAGTTTCAATTTGGGGTTCAATTCTGTCGCAAACTGATCATGCACGAGTTTTGATTTCTCAACATAACATAACATAACGACCTATAAACTGAGTTTTGTAGTGTTTTGGATATCAAGACACTAAATATCTAATTTAGTCATTCTGATATCATTAACAATTCGGATGCTTTAAAATTTCATAAGTTAGATTTGCGTCAAATTCCAAAACGTGTTTGTCTTCTATATGTTTTGACAAAATTCGTTTTTTGTCTGTTATATTGGGGTTATTTAGGAGTTAATTAAGTGTCTTCATTAATTTTCATTTCGGTTTTATTTCCTGTCTTTGTTTTGTCTACAATTTCGTACAAATTTGCTTTGCTTCTCATAAAATTGTAATCATAACTTTGTTTTGCTTGTTTTCAATATATTTATTGATTCTTGACATACTCATTATCTGATTGCATTGCAAAAGCCTCTGACTTTGATTGGTTGGATTTTCAGTTTCAAAAGAACTGAAAGAAAGCAAGTTGTGAGGTAAAAGGCGTAGTGAGTTTATTGGAATGAAAAGCCTAATTTTGAGTGAAACACGAGCGATGTGAGGAATTTGTTTTATACATTAACTACTTTTTATAGGTATTATCATGTCAAATCAGAATAACACACCACCCCTTCCCGAAGGTAATGTAAAGTTCCAAATTCAAGCCTTGATAGAGATGGTGAATTTTGTGATGGGGGACATATGGACAGACTTAAGAAGGTGGAGAAACATGGTAATGAAGCTAGTACAGGTTGGGGCTGATCCGAAATCGAACAATGACAATAAGGTTGAAAGATCAAGGTGGGCTGATCGGAGGAGATTCAGTATAAGTAAGGAAGATAATAAATGAAGGTTATGAGTTTTAAATATTTATAATCATAGTACTTCTATGAGGTTAGATAAAGAGCACGAGGTTGAACGAATTGCAAAGATTTACAGAGAAACAAATAAAGAACATGAAGACAAACACTAACAAAGACCAATTACATGTTCCAAATGGGCCAATGACTCACCAAGATGAAGGCATTGAAAGAGGCATTAAATACATTGGTTTTGAAGGTTTCGACCAAGTCGGATTTGAAGGGTCCATTGGAGCATTAAAAGAAGGCCTTATTACGTCTATATACTCTTAGGAGCTCAATCTAACCTTATTTGGGCCATTAAGTGAGGAGAAAACCCAGCAAATGAAATAAATAATCAAAGCTGACATAGGAAACATAGTAGTGACAAGCCCTTCTAATTATGCAAGGATATTATTCCAACAACTTCAATTGTGTTTCCTAGTAGTAGAAGGATCCTAAGAGGCAACAAAAAAAAAAGAATTAATACCAACAATTATTTTCCTTTCAAAAGAAGAAAAAAACATAATTTTGAGATCATAATCCTACTACAACTTGGACGGCTTGTTTGGATCAGGTTATGGACTTTTCCATTTAAGGTTTTCTGGTCAATTTTATAAGCGAGTCAAATCACTAGGGTAGATCCATTAGGGTTATATTTTCATAAGTATTTAAACCCATGTAAAGCATAAAGATAAGGCTTTTTTTATCAATAACAATTCAGGACCTTTTTTTAAACTTGTGTGAGAGTGATTCTTGCATTATTTAGTTCTTGAACGAATTTAATCTGACTTTTTAAAGATTAACTGGCTTCATGAAGTCATTCGATTTCATTTCAATAGTGCTGGTGTGTTAGGATAAGTTTCCATTGTACCACACTCCTATCAGACCTATTTTAGCTTTTCGGGATCAGATTTCAATCTTGATTATGGATTGCGTGACCATGTGATCACGAGGTTCACATCAAATACCAATCAGGATAAAAACGCCACACTCTTTGTGATTAAAAGTAATAAGTCTAATTTTTTTGTTCAATCAATTCTGGAAATGGAAGAACAAGGAAGAAAGCTCTTTAAATGAGAAGTTGAAAAGTTTTATATTATTTCCATAAGTTCTTAATACCTGGTCTGAAACATCATTGTATACTCGAAACAACCCTCCAAGTATGTAAAATACCAAAATTATATTATTGAGATCCAAATAAATAACTTTGTTCAGAAAACTAATCAAATAGTAAATAGCACATGTTTTTTACTTATAGAACACATGCAAACACAAAAATTAAAACAACCATAACTTCTAACACAACTACAATACATGATTGTTGGACAATCTGAAAAGATAACATTTTGAACTCAAAAACCATATAGAAGAGGCTTATTTTCCAATGCAATAAGGTGATGAAAATTCATACTCAAATTGGTTGACGGGATGGCAACAAAGTCAAACTCTCTAAAACTCCCAAATCATGACCTATGCCTTTTTTGAAAACAAACAAACATATTTGAACTATTTTCATTCAGTTTACAAGCTTCCAAACTCATTGAATCTTTAGCCACCCTAATATGACTTTTTTTTTTTGGTAAGTTGACGTATGTATTAAAAGAAGAAGATACAAACATTATAAGGGGCATACCCCAGATTTACAATGATAACAGAAACATAAAACAACAGATGGCTACAGGCTAGCCACCGACCCTAAAACTGAAACCTCACTAGATTCATGAGGGAAACCAATACAACCAGCTAACTAACAAATTAAGAATCTATGGTATTCACCCTCCAAGCTCGTTGGATCCTTTTGTTTTCATTTGTTGGTACGACATTCCTCATCAAATCAAGCTTATCACGAATGATACATTTGATTTGATTGAAGACCAAATTCGAAGTTCTAGACATTCCAGCAAAGATCCTTGCATTCCGTTCTTGCCATACATAATACACTGTAGCTGCAAAACTCAGTTTACGAGAAAAATTGATGAAACTCTTGCCATGCCAAGAGATGGTGGCCCATCGAATCCATTCATCCCAGCCTTTTGTCATTCTTGGAATGTCGCATCATCACAAACATCCCACTAGATCGCTTTAGTATAGGAGCATTCAAAGAACAAGTGGTTGTGATCCTCATTGTTTGAGACGAGTGAGCATCTATTGGGACCATGTATACCAAACCGATGAAGTTTATCTTGAGTTGTGAGTTTCTGTTGGACAGCCATCCATAGAAGAAATGAATGTCTTGGAACAGCATTCTTGAACCACACAATGTCATGCCATTCAACCATCCGACGATGACGTCCTTAGTTGTTCCCAAGCTACTTTGACCGAGAATCTGTGATTTGGCGAATCCAACCAAACTATCTCATCCTTTTGCCCCATCTTAGGATTAGAATTGGAAGGAATGGCTTCTATAATGAGGTGCCAGCCAATAGCTTGGGTGGTAGGAGTTTTCCATTCTGAGTTCTGAATTAGCACATTCACCTTCGCGTTCTTGGCCATACCTGAATCATAGATGAATTTTTCCCCGTAAGAATCCGCGAGTGGGCTGTGAGGATGCCAATTATCAAACCATAGAGAGGTTGTCATTCCATCTCCTATGATGTACTTCATCTTCGGCCATGCTAAGGATCTGAGCTTTAGAATCTTTCCCCAAGCCCAAGAGCAATTCTGTGGCGTCTTGATTGTCCAGAAATTCCTACCTCGCAACAGATTGGATCTGATCCAAGTAGACCATATTGAGCCATCTGAGTCATTGCACAGGTTCCAAATGTGTTTCAACAAAGCAATCTTGTTCCATTCTGTAGTTGTTTTGCTAATATGACTTGTTAAAGCATTTTGTAGCTGAATGCCCATACATATTAGAGTGAGCCCTTCCATGTTAAAATTCTAATCAAGATAAAGACACCACACTTTTGTAATTAAGAGTGATAAGTGTGATATGTTCTTCAATCAATTTTAGAATTGGATGAACAAGGAAGAAAGCTCTCTAAATGAGAGGTTAAAAAGTTTTATATTATTTCCAAAAGTTCTTAATACTTTGTTTGAAACATCATTATATACTTAGAAAAATCCTCAAAGTCTAAGAAATACCAAAATAAAATAATTGATACCCAAATAATTGATTTTGTTCAGAAAACTAGATAACTAAAAAAATAGCACATGTTTTTTACATATAGAACACACATAGAGACACAAAACATTAAAACAACCATAACTTCTCGTATAAAACTCCAATGCATGTATGGTTGGACAATCTGGAAAGATGACATTTTGAACTTGAAGACAATATAGAATATGTTTATTTTCCAATGCAATAAGGTGGCGACCATTCAGACTCAAATTTGCCCACAAGCTGTGATATGGTTCAGCCTTGTGATACGACCCAAGCAAAATTAAATTTGGATTTTGGTGTAAAAGTTTCTACCATGCAGTTCAACGATATTGAACATAACTCAAAATCTAACTGTTGGATCAAGCTGAAACTGTACCATAACATTCCAAAGATAGTTTTCTATGTTGGGGTAAATTTTAAGATGAATCAAAGTTCGGAAAGGACTTGCGATATAGGTGAGAATAGACTGTTTACTTCTTTTGACCCGTGAACTTCTGATTTGGCAAGGATCCTTTTTTAAACAAGATATGACAGCTTGTTTTGATAATTTTCTAGTTCCACAAGAATCTTTAATCAACTGAAATATAATTTTTAAGAGGCAACGATTCATTAATATTCTAGAATCCTTTTCTTATAAGGATTCCTTAGTCATCCTAGCTATACAAGGAAAGAAGTGCTATGTAATGATAGATTAGTTATTTTTATTATTTTCTTTCATGTTTGGGCTTAATTAAAACTTTGTATTGAGCTAAGATCCCAGGCTTGTTTGGATTAGGTTATAAGCTTCTTAGTTTAGGATTTTTGTGTCAGTTTTGTATGTGAGTCAATTCAGCCTACAAGGTAGATACATTAGGGTTAATTTTTAAAAACTACTTAAACACATGGAACCTAAATTTTTCAACCATTGATAAATATTACTTCTGATTTTTTCAGTTTTAACATGTGAGTGATTCTTGTTTCAGTTCTTGAACGAACTGAATCTGACTTAAAGAAGATCAACAAGCTTTGTGGCGTTATTTTACTTCATTCTAACAGTAATGGTGCATTGGGGTAGGTTTCCAATGTGTCACACTTTTATCAGATCTATTTCGGCTTTCTAAGATCAAATCTCAATCTTGATTGGGGGTTACATGATCAGGTGATCACGAGATTCGCATAAGTTGATATCAGAGCAAAGCTATGAAACAAGGTCATATGCTTTTGTTAATTTGATTTTTTTAGTGTTCTTTTTAAGTTTTTCGGTGTTTGCATCGTTTATCTTTTTGTTCTTTGTGTCCATGTCATCTAAGCAAAAACAAAATTATATTTCATCTTGTTACTATCTCTAATCTATCGACACACTCGCGCGCCTACACACACACACACACAAATATATATATATATATATATATATATATATATATATATAAAAAAGAGAGAGATTAAATGAAATTTGAAGGATGATTCAATTTTACAAAGAAACACAACTCTCCTCACAATCAATTAACTTCAAATTATGTCTATTGGAGGTGAGGTTGCATCATATATCAAATTGAGGCTTATTTTGATATCGTTTGCTTTTAATTCAAGATTCAATTCTGCCGCAGAAACACAACTCTTCGTGAACCATAGGCAAACCACCTTAGAATTCATTGGAACTTCAAGTCATGTCTATTGGGGGTGACATCGTATCATATATCAAATATAGGATTATTCCGATAACGCTTTTATTGAGGTGTTAATTCGAGGTTCAATTTTGTCGCAGAAACACAACTCTTAGTGAACCATAAGCAAACCACCTCAAAATCAATTGAAACTTTATATTCTATCTATTGGGGTTAGATCACATCATATATCAAATTTGACTATATTTTGATATCGTTTTCTTGAGATTTTAATTCGAAATTCAATTCTGTCGCAAACTGATCATACAAGGGGTTTGGGTATTGAGATTTGTTGTATGGCTATGTTGGGGTGAACTTTCGGATGAACCGGAGTTCGAAAAGGACTTGCAATATATGTCAGAACATGTTGTATGAATTTTGTTATTTGTTTTCTTTTAACTTGTGGACTTCTTATTTGGCAAGGATCTATTTCCTACAAGGATGTGATAGCTTGTTAATGTCCTAGTTCTACAAGGATCTTTAAAAGACTGCAACATAGTTTCTGATTGTGGCAAGGATTCTTTAATGTTTCAGAATACTTTACAAAGATTCCTTATTCATCCTAACTACACAGGGAAAGAAAGGTTAATTAATGGTATTTAATGACATTGGTTTCTAAGATTATTGGGCAGATAAAGACTTAGGACTTATGGGCTTTATCTTTATTTTTTGTTAGCTATAGCCCAAGGCATGTTTGGGCTTAATTAATACTTTGTTTTCAGCTATGATCCGAGGTTTGTTTGGATTAAGTAATGGGCTTTTTTTAGTTTAAGATTTTTGGATTAGTTTTATAAGTGTGTCAAATCAGTCCACTAGGGTTGATCCATTAGAATTAATTTTTCAAGAACTATTTAAACTCATGTAACCTAAATATTAGCAGTCATTGATGAATATTACTTCTGAATTTTTCAGTTTTAACGTATGAGTGTCTCTTGCATTCTTCAATTCTTGAAGAAACTGAATCTCACTTATCGAAGATTAACTGACTTCATTGCATCATTCTAATAGTGTTGGTGCCTTGAGGCAGTTCTTAATTATGTCACACTTCTATCAGATCTATTTTGGATTTCTGGATCAGTTTTGAGTGGACCTCATATAAGTCCACATAAGGGGTCCATTATAGTTAATTTTTTAAGAACTATTTAAACTCATGTAAGCCAAATTTTCAGCAGCGTTGATGATTATTACTTTTGAATTTTTTAGTTTTAACGTGCGAACCTCCTAGAAAGAGCATCAGCAACCACATTAACTTGCCTTTTCTTGTACTTTATGACATAAGGAAATGACTCCATAAACTCCACCCATTTAGCATGTCTCAAGGATTCAGCTTGCTTTGACCCTTAAGATACTTCAAGGATTCATGATCAGCATGTATAACAAATTCTTTAGGCAACAAGTACTGCCATACCTCTAGAGCCCGAATCAAAGCATAGAACTCGTCGTAAATAGAGTAGTTCAAACGTGCTCTATTTAACTTTTCACTGAAGAATCCAATCGGCCTCTTTTCTTGCAGCAAGACAGCCCCCAATTCCAACTCTGAAGCATCGCGACTCTATTTCAATGTTTTAGCAAAGTCCGGAAGTGCTAAAACCGGGCAAGACACAACTTTTCCTTAATTAGCTCAAAAGCTTTCACAAGATCTTCACTCCATCTAAATTCATTCTCTTTTTTTCAAGCATTCTCACATAGGAGCAACAATAGAGTGAAGTCTTTCACAAATCGCCTAGTAGAAAGAAGCTCAACCATGGAAAATCCTCACATCAGCGATACTAGTAGGTTTTGGCCAGTCTCGAATTGCCTTAATTTTCTCCTCATCAACCTTAACTCCCCTGCTAGAGATAATATATCCAAGAAACACGACACTTTCTTTACAGAAGCAACACTTTGTAAGTTTCCCATACAACTTAGAATCTCGCAAAGTTTCAAACACAACTCTAAGATGCTTCATATGATCATCAAAGGTCTTGCTATACACCAGGATATCGTCAAAATATACTACAACAAACAGCCCAATATAATTCCTCAAAACATGATTTATAAGCCTCATAAATGTACTAGGCGCATTAGATAACCCAAACGGCATTACCATCCATTCATATAACCCCTGTTTAGTTTTAAATGCTGTTTTCCATTCATCTCCTTCTTTCATTCTAATTTGGTGATAACCACTCATCAAATCAACTTTAGAAAACAATGCAGCACCATACAACTCATCAAGCAAATCATCAAGTCTGGGTATAGGAAATCGATACTTAACTGTTATTTTGTTGATAGCACGACTGTCCATACACATCCTCATGGTACCATCTTTCTTCGGTACAAGCAAAGTAGGTACAGAACATGGACTAGTGATTCTCGCACATAGCCCTTCTCTAAGAGCTCACCAACCTGCCTTTGAATCTCTTTTGCTTCCTCTGGATTACATCTGTATGCTGGTCTGTTAGGAAGTGAAGCTCCCAGCACCAAATCAATTTGATGCTCAATTCCATGAATAGGTGGTAACCCTTTAGGTAATTCATCTGGAAACACATCTTTAAATTCTTCAAGCAATTCTTTAATCTGTATTGGTAAGTCCAATCCTTCTACTTGTAGTAATTGCTTTGCCCAGATCATGAAAAAAAAGCCACCCTGAAGCTAATGCTTGTTTGATGTCTCCTTTTTTAGCTAATAACAACCCCTTACATGATTTCACCTCCTTTTGTTGGCTTCATATTTGATCCTCTCTAACCTGTTGAGAACTTAATGGTAACAGGTTCACCTTCTTTCCATTCAGCATAAAAGAATAAGTGTTCTTTCGTCCATTATAGGTCACATCCTTATCAAACTGCCATGGACGACCCAGCAACAAATGGCTAGCTGACATCGGTGCAACGTCACACAAAACCTCGTCATCATAGGTTTTAATGGAAAAAGGTACACGGACTTGCTTTGTCACCCAAATCTCCCCATTCTCATTCAGCCATCGCAAACTGTACGACCTGGGATGTGGAAGGGTAGTTAAACCCAATTTCTCCACCAAGGTAGTTGACGCAACATTAGTGCAACTTCTATTATCGATGATCATCCCACACACCTTATCTCGAATTTGACATCGAGTATGAAAGATGTTCCCGCGTTGCTCGTCACTAACGTCAATTTGTGCATTCAGAACCCGTTGCACAGCCAACAAATCTCCCTTCACTGGTTCGAAATCCTCTTCTTGTTCAGCCACTTGTACCTCATCTTCATCTTCAGTTTCATCCTCATCTCCACTCATCAGCTCTCCATAATCCCCATGCAAAACATCACCCTTTTATTTGGACATTCCGAAGCAATGTGCCCATGTCCTAAGCACTTGAAGCTCTTGATGTCCCGAGACCTCCTAGGATGTTGAGGTTCTGTCACCTTCTTCTTTCCCTTCAAAGAACCAGAAGTGGTATTCCCCTTAGTAAACTCCACCTTCTCATCTCGTTTAGGTGTGCTCCAAGTGTGTAGAAACAACCCTTGTTGTGCTTGACGTGAGTTACACCGGTCTCGGACACCTCCTCGTTTCTGCTGCCTATCTACTCGAGTTGCAAGCTTTATAACTTCCTCAAAGAAGATGTACGGCTGTAATTCAACAACATTAGCTATATCCTTCCTCAACCCTCCAAGAAATCTAGCTATTGTTTGCTCTTGGGGTTCCATAAATTCACATCGAATCAGCACCAACTCAAACTCTTTCACATACTCTTCCACACTCAAAGATCCTTGTCGCAAAGTCTGAAGTTTGATGTATAGCTCGTGTTTATAGTAACCAGGAACAAATCTCTTCTTCATCACTCTTTTCATTGTTGCCCACGTTGTAATCTCCTCTTCTCCATCCCTTCTCCTCTGAATCTTTAAGTTTTCCCACCATAAAAGAGCATAATCCATAAACTCAAGTGCTGCCACCTTGCACTTCCTTTCTTCAGAATATTCATACCATTCAAACACCTTTTCTACCTTCTGAATCCACTCCAAGTATTCCTCGGGTGAACTACTTCCTCTAAACGGTGGAATCTTAACTTTGAGACCATTAGAAGGATTATAATTCTGCCTTCTTGGTCTGCACCTATCGTCGGCCTCATCATCCCCATTTGGATCTTCGTCTGCTTCTATAATATCATTTCGTGGCACCCTAAGTGCTTGCCTCTGTTGGGGTTGCAAATTATTTTTTGCATCATTTGCATAAGGGTATTCAACTATTCATGAATTCCAGTCATTTAATCCCGCATCTCAAAGATGAGATCGTTGTAAGCCCATAACCTGTGCCTGTTCCAAACTTAACCCTCTTGGCAAATCTTCTTTATCTCCAGCCATAATTAAGTTTATCAACCTTAATTCTAGCAAGCCTTTCTTTTATTTTTGGCTCCTCCTTAGATCGC
This sequence comes from Populus deltoides, assembly GCA_015852605.2. Classification (NCBI taxonomy): domain Eukaryota; kingdom Viridiplantae; phylum Streptophyta; class Magnoliopsida; order Malpighiales; family Salicaceae; genus Populus; species Populus deltoides. The sequence continues at coordinate 10,263,310 of CM027587.2, forward strand.
AACTGATGCTCGATACCGGATGATGTGCCGTGAATGATTCAAAAAATCAGCAACAGTGAATTTGACGAAAATGGATGAAGGATGGGTCTGGTTGGTTGTCTTTCTTTTGGTGTTTAGGCTGGATTATAGTGATTTCAAGGTAAATAAGATGGAGGATAGACTAGAATGATACTTTGATAAGTCGATCTGGACACCAGAAAGATCAATCTAGGATTTCGACGCCACACTCTTTGTGATTGAAGAATGATAAGTCAGGTAGGGTTCTTCACAAAATCAATTTGGAAGAACAACACTTAATTCTGTGAATTAAGTTTTCAAATCTTGGCCAAAAGTCCTTTATTACATATTCTGATACTATATTTATAACTGGAACATCCCTCTAAAGCTAGGAAAAATTCAACATGGCAGAAGTCAAGCTCAAAAAATAGACTTTGACAAACTAACCTAATTGACTAGCACATGTTTTTTGACCTTTCTAACACAAACAGACCAAATTTAAAACAGCCATATCTTCTTACACAAAAGTCCAATGCAATCATGGTTTGACAATCTAGAAAGAACATGTTCTGAACTTGAAATCCACCTAGATTAGTCTTGTTTTCACATGCAATGGATGACTTCAAATTTGGGTTCAAATTCATTTGCTGTTCTGACTATAAACAGCATCAATTCCTTCACTTATTTGCAAATCAACCCAAATTCAAGTAGCCCAGCATCAAAAGAACCATTAAGAGCTTTTCCCATCTCTAAGTTCCAATTATAGGCAAATAAACATCCTTGAACCAATTTCAAACTAATTGCTAATTTTTAACTCTAACGCAGCTTCAATCATTCCAATTTGACTCGTCAAGGCCCTTTGTAGTTGTTTCGCTCTTGCTCTTGTCATTGGACCATCTGAATCCTCTTGCATATTAGTTTTAGCTTTACAAGATGGAATATAATTCCCATGATGCACATCATACTCCCCAACAAGATGTGACTTGCTTGCATTGGTACCACGTCACCCAAAACTTCATCAACATATTTCCCAATCGAAAATGAAACCACAACCTGTTTAGTCACTGTTACTTCACCACCACATTCAACCATATGGTTTAGCATGCTTAACAGTACACAAATTCAGTTTACTAACAAGGATGGTACTACAAACAATAACACAGCTTCAACTATCTATAATTAAACCACACACCTTGCTTTGTACATAACAACGCGTATGGAAGATCTCTCTTTATTTTTAATATACTGATATGATTAAAGACAGTAACAAGATGAAATATCACCCTTTTTGTTTTCTTAGATGACGCAGACACGAAGAACAAGAAGATGGATGCAAACACTGAAAAACTTAAAGGAACACTAAAAAAACGAAAATAACAGAAGGATATGACCTTGTTTTGGAGCCTAGCTCTGATACAAATTGATGTGAACCTTATGATCACGTGGTCACGCAACCCACAATCAAGATTGAGATGTGATCCCGGAAAGCTGAAATAGGTCTGATAGAAGTGTGACACAATGAAAACCTGCCCCAAGGCTCCAACACTATTGGATTGAGTAGAATGACGCCAAGAAGCTAGTTAATCTTTGATAAGTCAGATTCAGTTCGTGTAAGAACTGAAGAATATAAGAATCACTCTCACGCGTTAAAACTGAAAAATTCAGAAGTAATTATCATCAAAGCTACCGAAATTTTGGTTACATGTGTTTAAATAGTTCTTAAAAGTAACCCTAATGGCCCCTTATGTGGACTTAAATGAGGTCCACTCAAAACTGACCTAAAACCCTAAACTGAAAAGCCCATAACTTAATCCAAACAAGTCTTGGATCCTAACTGAAAACAAAGTATTAATTAAGCCTAAACAATCCTTGGGCTGTAGCTAACAAAATAAAACAAAGCCCATAATATTAAATCCATGTTCTGTCATGAGAAGAAGAGGTAGCCACCCATGTTGTTTTCAAGTTGTAGAAGCATTCTTTTGTTTCCTTTGCTGTCCTCATCTCATGGCCCAAATAAGGTTGTATTGGATCCCTCTTGCACATGAATAAGATGTACTAAGGTCTCCTCTTGATACTCTAATGAACCTTTCAATTCTTACTTGGTTGAAACATTCAAAACCAATGCATTCAGTGCCTCTTTCAATGCCTTTGTCTTGGGCCGAGTAATTGGACCATTTGGAACATTTAATGGGTCCTTGCTGGTGTTTCTGGGCTGGTCCACATCAACGTGATCACGAGGTTCACATCAAATATTAGAAGTTGAAGTTGTATCAGAACTATATCCTAAAGCTAAGCATGGATGAAAGTAGAAAAAAGCTTCATTGAGAAGGATCGGATTTGTTGTTATGGCTTACCAGCAAGATTGGTAACTGATAACGCTCAAAATTTTATTGAGAAGTTGATTGTTGAGCTCTGCAGCAAATGGAAGATTAAACACCTCAATTCTTCTCTTTACATACCAAAAATGAATAGAGAGGTTAAGGCAGCTGATAAGAATCTCAAGAAGATCATTTAGAAGATGGTGGTCACATATAAGGATTGGCATGAGATGGGGAGTTCATACTTCACGCATACCGTACCATAGTTAGAACTTCCACAAATGCAACCCTACATTCTTTGGTATATGAGATGGAGGCAGTTATTGATGTGAACCTCGTGATCACATGGTCGCACAACCCATACTTAAAGACACCAATTCCGAAAAGCCAAGTAAATCAGGTTTGATAGGAGTGTGACACAAAGATAACTTGTACATAGGCACCAACACTATTGGAAACGAAAACCCCCACCCAACGAATATTGATTCGCGAACGACTTCATAAGGATGAAGCCACGAAGACAGTTGTTCTTCGATAAGTCATTTTTCAGTTCATTAGAGAACCATGGAAGGGAGATTATCTCACCAACACACACACACACAAAGTGCGGCAAACAACAAGTTTTATTAATCTGAATTTTCTAACTTACATGTCTGGTTATGCCTTTATTTATACTAACTCTAGACTTAAATAAACCCTAATGGGTCCCCTTACAATTGACCCAAATAAGTAATAATAATCCAAAGACTAAGAAGAAAATAATAAAAATAATAAAAATCTGAAAATTACCATCCTAAATATGCTAGAATCAATTTTTTCACCATTAAGAAGTCCAAAATAGACTAGGAAATCTGATATGAATGTAGAATTTATTCTGAAGTCTTCTTTCCTTTTTTGTAGCTAGGATGAATAAGGAATCCTTGTAAGAAAAAAATTATGAACATTTATGAATCCTTGTCACACATGGAAACTATGTTGCTGCCCATTAAAGATCTTTGGAGAATTAGGAGATTCCCAAAATAAGCTGCCACATCCTTTTAGGAAAAGAATCCTAGCCAAATAGGAAGTCCATAAGTCAAAAGGAAGTACATAACAAAATTCGTACAACCTCTGTTGACCCGTGTTTCGATGCTTTCCCGAACTCCGATTGACCTGAAATTTTAAACCAAGGTAGGAAAACATGTCGGGAGACTCGTAAACTTTCAGCTTGATTCAACGGTTGGATTGAGAATTACTGGATAGGTGCACTTTTTACGTCAAAATCCGAATTTGACCTTACTTGGATCATATCATTCCCTCTCTCTTCAAGATAATTCATCGTCGAATCACCAACAAGTTGAATGGACAATTCCTTAGCCTCTTTTTAAAGCCTTTGGAGTTCTTTTTTTTGCCAACAATCGCCGCCAACAACTTTGATGAAAGTTGCAGCCGTTCTATTTTGTATATCATTATTGCAGCGTATTTTGTCCTCTCTTTCTGAAGCTTGCTGGGCATTAACTGAAGTCGTTAACACATTAAGTTCTTGCTTCATCTCTCCTAGAATACAAGATAGACTCTTAGATTCTTTTTTAGAACATTAATCTCTTTATTTCTCTCGCTTTGATACCACCTCTCCTTTCTTTTGCCATAACACCTCATCAAAATACATGAAATCCCTTTGGTTTCTAGACTGCCAAAAACCTTCCCAATAGCCTATGGTCTCATCCTTAAAACCATCATCACCAATATCATCAACGTCCTCATAATCAGCCCACCTTGGCCTTTCAGCCCCATTGCCATTGTTAGATTTGTGTTGAGCCCCAACTTTTCTCACATCTTGGGTACATTTTCCAGCCACGTTACTATGTTTTCCCACCTTCTCAAGTATGTTACACACATTCCCCATCATCAAATTCATTCTTTCCATCATCTTTGTCATGGCATGCATTTGGAATTTAAGTTCTACATCGGGAGGGGGGGTTGTTGTTTTGCGCTGACATGACAAAGATGATGTCACACCTCTCATCTCACCTTCTTGCGGTTCTTGCAGAACTCAAACAAATACCAAATAGAACCAACTTGGCAGCGCAATCCAAATATGTATATATGACTCAAGAAGCAATAAAAAACAGAAAACAAGCAAAACAAAACTGCGATGATAGTCTTGCGAATAGCAAGCGAGTCTATTCAAAATATGAACGAAACTAAAGACTCGAATAAAAACAGAAACAAAGATATGGAAAATGATGAAAAAACACCCAAATATGTTGCATATGATGAAAATAAACTGCAAGAAATGAAAACAACAGAAAGCAAGTGAATTTTAAAAGTTGACGCAAAACAGACTCGTTTACAACGAGTTAAGTCTGAATATGGAACCTAAAGTAAATGATGTCCAATTGAGTTAAAATTTTAGATATAGTGCGATATCAACCCAAATAGATAGAATATAAAGTTTGAGTATTTTACGACAAGGTTTGATATACTGACACAAAAACGTTATGAATCAGACCTGATTAGACCCGAATTTGAAAACCCAAGCAAATGATATCCAATTGATCCCAAATTTGATATATGGTGCGATTAGGACCCCAGTAATTATAATATCAAATTTGAGCTAATTCCGAGTTTATTTAATCCAATTTTTTCTTGTTTAGTTTTTTGCTACAAAATCGAATAAACGTGTTTTTGAACAATTTTTTTTTTGGTTTTCTGTTTTCTCTTTTTTTTATGCTACTAAAATATTTTGAACAATAACAGAATGAAATAACAATTTTTTTTTATATGTCGCAAATTCAAGGAGAAGAAGAAATAAGGAATTTTTGCGAAATCAACAAGAAACGAAAATTTCAGAAGGATATAACCTGATTAATGGAGCCAAGCTCTGATACCAAATGATGCAAACCTTGTGATCACATGGTCATGCAACCCACACTCAAAGACACTAATTCCTGGAAAGCCAAGTAAATCAGGTTTGAGAGCAGTGTGACACAAAGATAACTTGTACTTAGGCACTAGCACTATTGGAAACGGAAACCCCCATCCAACAAATATTGATTCGCGAACGAGAAGTATAAGGATGATGCCACAAAGACAGTTGTTCTTCAATAAGTCGTTTTTCAGTTCATTAGAGAACCATGGAAGGGAGATTATCTCACCAACACACACACACAAAGTGTGGCAAACAAGAAGTTTTATTAATCTGAATTGTCTAACTTACATGTCTGGTTATGCCTTTATTTATACTAACTCTAAACTTAAAAAAACCCTAATGGACCCCCCTTAGATGGACTTTAGGCCACTTACAATTGACCCATATAAGTAATAATAACCCAAAGACTAAGAAGAAAATAATAATAAAATAAAAATCCAAAAATTACCATCCTAAATATGCTAGAATCAGATTTGTCACCCATAAGAAGTCCCAAATAGACTCGGAGAAATCTGATTCGGATAATTTATGTTGCTGCCCCCTTTGATGTCCTTGATTAGCTTGGATTTCCTTGTTTAACTTCGACAAATAAGAAAACAAATTTCCTCATTTGTTGCTGATTTAATTACTTTCCTTCCTAAATTAGGAAAAACATTAAATAATCCTCCCCTATTTAGAAATAAAATATGGCCAACTTCCTTAATTAGAAAAATAAATTATTGACGTTTTATCCTTGTAGCATTAGTAAAAAAAAAAGCCTAACAAGGCTGGTATTGGGTCGGACACATCAACCCCTTGTTCCACACAAATTGGGCTCTTCTTGGACCTGAATTAGATGAATTAAAGGCTTCATACTCCTTAAATGTCCCCCTTCTAGGTCTATTTTGCTCCATATGTTCTGAACAAACCCATTCAATGCTTCTTTAAATTTCTTTACCCTAGCTCTTGTGATTGGCCCAATTAGCACCTCCAAGGGGTCGTTGGCATGATTACGCTTGGTGTTAGGCTAATCTGCATCACAAGCCTTGGATCCTAGCTGAAAAACAATGTATTAACTAAGCTCAAACATGAAAGAAAATAATAAAACTAACTAATCTGTCATTAGATACCATCAGCTCTTCTTTCCTTGTGTAGCTAGGATTAAAATTTTGATAAAATTATAAAAAATTTAACTGGACAAAATTCTGGGAATATGAGAACATGGGCTACTTTGTCTAAATTTTGATAAAATTATAAAAATTTTAACTCTCTAAAATCATAAAATTAATAAAAATTCAGATTAACAAAAACTATGCTTTTATAAAAAATTTCAGTCTTAAGACACAAAAATGACCAAAAACTAATATCCAAATTGGATTGACTTTTTTCATATATGATCAACTATTTTATTAAATGTCTAGTCGTTTCTTAAAATAGTCTCTTTGAAGATGTCGCCGTTCTAAACCACGACATTAAATCAAGTGTTGTTTATGCGAACCTCGTGATCACGTGGTCATGCAACCCACACGCAAAGACACCAATTCCCGAAAAGCCAAGTAAATCAGGTTTGATAGGAGTGTGACACAAAGATAACTTTTACCTAAGCACCAGCACTATTGGAAATGGAGAGCCCCACCCAACGAATATTGATTCGCGAACGAGAAGTATAAGGATGATGCCACGAAGACAGTTGTTCTTCGATAAGTCGTTTTCAGTTCTTTAGAGAACCATGGAAGGGAGATTAACTCACCAACACACACACACAAAGTGCGGCAAACAAGAAGTTTTATTAATCTGAATTGTCTAGCTTACATGTCTGGTTATGCCTTTATTTATACTAACTCTAAACTTAAATAAACCCTAATGGACCCCCCTTAGGTGGACTTATATTAAGCCCACTTACAATTGACCCAAATAAGTAATAATAACCCAAAGACTAAGAAGAAAATGATAAAAATAATAAAAATGCGAAAATTACCATCCTAAATATGCTTGAATCAGATTTGTCACCATTAAAAAGTCACCAAATAGACTAGGAAATCTGATCTGAATGTAGAATTTATTGTGAAGTCTTCTTTCCTTTTTGTAGCTAGGTGAATAAGGAATTCTTGTAAGAAAAGGATTCTGAAATAATTATGAATCCTTGCCACACTTGGAAACTATGTTGCAGCCCATTAAAGATCTTTGTAGAATTAGGAGATTCCCAAAAAAAATTGCCACATCCTTTTAGGAAAAGAATCCTAGCCAAATAGGAAGTCCACAAGTCAAAAGGAAGTAAATAACAAAATTCGTACAGCCTATGTTGACCCATATTTCGATGCCTTTCCGAACTCTGATTAACCTGAAATGTTAAACCAAGGTAGGAGAACATATTAGGAGAATCCACGTAAAATTTCAGCTCGATCCAATGGTCGGATTGAGAATTATGACTATTGCCGTAAAACTGGATAGGTGCACTTTCTACGTCAAAATCCGAATTTGACCTTGTCTGGATCGTATCAGCTGTTGTTCAGAATTGTAACATTTGATCAAATGTTGCGGTTCAGAAATGAAAAATTTGATTAGATATCGGATTTCAGATCCATGACATCCTCAAACTGTATTATTTTGCCAAAACTTTTTCATCTTGTGCTATTTTGGTATTTAATTTATATTTTGGGTGCTAATTTCCTAATTTATACATTTTGTTTTTCATCAACTTCATGTAATAGATAATTTGAAATCAATCGCTCTCATAAGATAAATAACAAATAAAATCATAAAAAAATCTCTTTCTTTGCTTAAACTTTTTTTTATGGTTTCTTGTCACATGGATCTCTTAATATGGAAGATTGATGAGAAAGTAATTAGGGCAGAACGAATTTAAATGGGTGACTGTTGGTATTTATTGTGCTACCGAGCTTAAACACAACCTTTTATTAATCTAGGGAGTATGGATATTGTTGGTCTAGGTTGGGAATTAGTAGTTGGCTTTTAAGGTTTGGCTTTATTTGTAACAGTTCTTTGAATCTCAAACACACACACACACACACACACACACACACACACACACACACATATATAAAGTGAAAATGATGAATTTAAAATTTTTTAAAAGTGTTGAAGATCTTGTTAGACAGATTTAAAGTTATTTAGAGTTTATTTAAAGAATATCTTAAGATAAGATATTCTTTTCAGTTTTGAATAATTGCTTCAAGGTTAGGTTATCATAAACCACAAGTTGTTCAGGTATCCGACCTCGAATGATAACTCATACGAATCACCAATGACCTACACACTTTTAGGAGAGAGGGACTACTATACCTTGAGTGCTAGATCTTTTTTCTTTTGTATTTAATGTGTTTCTATATTGTATTGTGTTGTTCATAAAATAAGAGGTCTAACATTTTATTTATAGAAAAACCTGAAAAACTTTGTAAATGGTAAAATATTAATTTACTTCTTAAATAATATCACATATATTATTTCATAATAATTTTAAAAATTTATTCAATCAAGTCCCCTAATTGATTTTTTTCAAGGTGTATAATTGTAATCCCTTGTACTAATTACATTCTAGTCTTTAATTTATAAAATTTATTTACAATCAAGTTGCACTTGATTAATAAGGCCGTTTGAGTTGATGACCAATGATTCTTATATTGGTAAACAATGTCTTTAATAGGTTTTTCTTAGTATAAATCACAATCCTAAATAAAATAAATTAAATAAATTAAACATCTTAATTAATTATCAATTCAATAATTGATTGATTTATATTTGAAGATCAAGTACAATATTTAGCAACCTGTCATGATCGAAATATTAGAAAAATCATAAGTGGTTTGACTTAACCTTTCAGTGATCAATCTCTTCATTAACAATATTTACATTTAGACATTATAGCATGAACTATGTCTACTATGTCAAATCATGTTTGTTATTAACACCATAGTCATTAATTATTTGAATAAGATTTGAAACTCTTTTCAAATATCATTCCACCTTAGTCAAGAATTTTACAATCAATATTATTTGAGAATAAATAAAATATTTTCTGTAATTCACACAAGGTGATGAATCCTTTCTTGATTACATAAATGTTATACTCAATATTTGCTCATTTGTTACCCTCTATTAAGACGTGTAGCCAGGATTAAAGCATAACACTTTCTATATAAGATAACTTAGTGATCCCAAGTCTAAGAATCACTTACACAACTGTCACGTGAGTCTTTTGATATACATATATGATCTGATATGAACCAGCCCAGAAACACTAGAAAGGACCCATTACATGTTCCAAATGATGCAATGACTCGATCCAAGACAAAGACATTAAAATAGGCATTGAATGCTTTGGTTTTGAATGTTTCAACCAAGTCAGAATTGAAAGGTCCATTAGAGTATCAAGAGGAGACCCTAGTACATCTTATCCATGTGCAAGAGAGGTCCAATACAACCTTATTTGGGCCATGAGGCGAGCAAAGGAAACAAAAAGAATTCTACTACAACTTGGAAACAACATGAGTGGCTACCTTTTCCTTTTGTTTCTAGGATTAAGGGGCTGCATGGAAGGCTATAAATAAGCCTTGAATCAGTTCTATAATATTTTACTTTCTTCTCTTCTTCTCATGATAGAACATGGATTTAATATTAGGGGCTTTATTTTATTTTGTTAGCTACAACCCAAGGCTTGTTTGGACTTAATTACTACTTTGTTTTCAGTTAAGATCCAAGGGTTGTTTGGATCAAGTTATGGGCTTTTTAGTTTAGGGTTTTGAGTGGACCTCATATAAGTACACTTAAGGGGTACATTAGGGTTAATTTTTCAAGAATTATTTAAACTCATGTAAGCCAAAATTTCGGCAGCTTTGATGATAATTACTTCTGAATTTTTTAGTTTTAACGTGTGAGAGTGATTCTTGCATTCTTCAGTTCTTGAACGAACTGAATCTGACTTATCAATGATTAATTGGCTTCGTGGCGTCATTCTACTCACTCCAATAGTGTTGGTGCCTTGGGGCAGGTTTCCATTGTGTCACACTCCTATCAGACCTATTTCGGTTTTCCGGGATCAGATCTCAATCTTGATTGTGGATTGCGTGACCATGTGATCACGAGGTTTGCATCATGATCTCTCCATCTAGAATTCTCATACTTGCTAGTTCAGTGTATATGTCATTTGACAAACACCTACATATTAGTTTCAGGCATCCCTCATACCTCAATTTATAAGAGCAGCTACTTCCTTTCATAAAAGAAAAGAACATAATACGTATTGGTCTTAATAGCTCTAATCAATGTCCAGTCTTAATAGAACATTGACAAAAAATATTTTAGAACAATGCTTTGATGCAATAAAAATCTTATAATTATAACAACTTTATAATTTTATTTGCAAAGCATTTTTATCCCTTAAACTTTATTTATACTCTAGATTCATTAATCAAATATAAATAAATAGTAAAGATAAAGAAAGTCTTTATTAATAATAAATACATTTTACATGAATAAAATTAGTGTTACGTATAACCAACTGATTGGCTATAGGATGGCATATTCATTAACAATCTCTTAATTGCACTAAAGTCAATCTCTTAATCATATCCCTCCATATGGTGATCATGTTTAGACTGAAGACAATGTCTTAGTGACAGGGTTTATAAGATTTTCTTCAATGTTTACTCGTACTATCTTTATATCTTTCATTTCTATGATTTTTCTAATCAAATGGAATTGCCTAAGTACATGTTTAGATCACCTTGGTTTATTTTCTTGTGCAAGGTCAAATTCGGATTTTGACGTAAAATGTGCAACTATCCAGTTCTACAGCAACAATCATAAATGTCAATTTGACCGTTGGATAGAGCTGACATTTTACGTGTGGGTTGCTGACCATGCGATCATGAAGTTTGCATCAATTTGAAATTGATCAAGACTTTAATGACTGAAACCATACCCACCTCAGCTTGACAAAAGATCACTAAATCTTTCGTGAAGCACAAATGAGCGAGATGGATCCATTCACAACGCCAATGAAGCTGTTTAAGTTATTGTTATGAACCAGATTGCCCATCAGACCCAAAAAAAAATCCATGACAAGAACAAACAAGGAGACATGGGATCTCCTTGCCTTAACCCCCTAGTACCAGCAAAGAAACCATGAAACTCTCTGTTGATGGATACTGAAATCTAGTAGTGGAAATACATTCACGAATCTAGTTAACCATACTTGAAGGAAAACTAATCATCAGCCAATAAAAAGTCCTACCTTACTAAATCATAAGCCTTCATTAGATAAGCTTTCAAACAGCACCTAGGAGGCCCCCCTTACAATGGTAATTGTGAAGCAGCTCTTGGGATAAAAGGATGTTGTCACTGATATTTTGATTCTCAATGAAAGCCGACTAAAAAGGACCAATCAGATCCGAAAGCTCTCCCTTGATTATGTTGGCAATAATCTAGGCAATGCATTTGTATATGGTGTTAAAATTAGAAATAGGCCTAAAGTCCTTAACATGTGATGGGTTAGAAACTTTAGGGATTCAGGCTATACTGATTGCATTTACTTCTTTGAGAAGCTGACCTAAAATGAAGAATGAACAGACATCGTTAATGGTGTCCAGACCAACGATGCTCTAAGCTCTCTTGAAGAAACCCACGCTGAAACCATTAGGACCAGGAGCTTTATTGTCCTTAAGAGAAAATAGGACCGTTTGAATTTCATCATTAGTAATCGAAGTATCCAGACCTGTCATTTGAAGCGTGGATAATCAGTGAGGCAAAGCCCTCCTAAGAATGGAGAGATCAATACAACCGTCTGATCCGAGATTTTTGCCTTAGGAAACTCTCTGCTGCTTGAGCAAGTCCCCAATATTCTTGAAGCAACATAGGTTCAGATCTATGAGTATCTAGGTCTAAGGGGTTCTCCTGCAGCTTGCATTGAGCATCTTTTATAGCCCTTTTAGCCATCAACACCCTTTCCGAAATCTTATAAAAAAACTTCTTGTTGCAAGCTTTCAACGCATTTTTACTATGCTTCAACTTTTTACTCAAAACAAACATCGGAGTGCCCGTGACTTCAACCTCCTAAACCGTTGCCATTACCTAAAGTAATTGAGGATGGTCAGCCTAAAAATCAAAACATTTGAATGGAGCCTTCCTTTTTGGCGTTCTTACAACTTTAACTAACATATAAGAGTGATCCAAAACACCAAACGATAGGAAATGAGTTTCTGAACCCACAAACTCACATTCCCACTTCACATTAACAAGTACTAGGTGCGGCTTTTTCAGTATAGGATTGTTACAATGCTGATTAGTCCATGTGAATCTAAAACCCGTGGATCTAAGGTCATTCAAATCTGATTGAGTAAGGCAGTCATTCAGATCATTCTGCCACACCTTGTTTTGCCTAAAAATAAAACCCATTTAGAAGGCTTGTTATCTCCGTAAACAATGGAAGCATTAAAGATCAAATTGGTACCTACTATAGAAACACCAATATGAACAATTTGATCCAAACTACCCAAAATATCAACCTTCACCTCATTTGAATCCTAACAAATCCAATTTCAACCACCACAAGCAAATTCATAATTATGCAAGCAAGACCGGTTATTAAAAAGGAAATTTAGAAACATTATCTTTATTTGATTCTTTAACTTAAGTTTCAACCAATCCAAAAAAGGTCACCTTATGATATTGGATAAGGCGATGCAATTCTGAATGCTTTAAAAGATCATTCAACCTTATATTTCAACACCAATATTCATGAGAAAAAATAGAAGTTGGAAACAAACAACACACAATCACCTCGACTTACCCCTTGATGAGGGGCTAGACTTCTTTTTCCTTCGCTTTGAACCTGGGAAACTCTTCTTCATTTTCTCCAGAGAGTCTTTGGCCTTAACTACTAAGTGATTAACCCATTGATAATCAAGCTCGATGCTCACCACCTCTGAAATTTCCTGATCACTACACTTTTCATTAGAATCAGTTGTTGTAGGTGCAACACCTTGCTCCTCCTTGACTATATTTACGTCATGTATGGTCAAGGGAGTCTGAAAAAGGAATCTCGTGAATGGTTTCACAAATGGCCATGTCAAAGGAATTATTATTCAATTCATCACCTAAAGTCTCGGGCCCCTTCACTCGATCACCACTTGGAAAATTCATATCAGAGGTCAACAATGAGATCGCAATACAATGCCCATAGTAATTAAACTTGAACTGGCATGGCGGGTCGACCCGAGACGGTGGCTGGACCGGTCCGTGGGCTGGACCGGTCCGGGTTTGTTAAAAGACTGGCCGATGCAATGACCCGGCCAAACCCGATCAACCCGACGAGTCAACCCATGACCCGGCGAACATGAGCAAGACCCAATGTTTTTTTTTTTCAAATGCAGTTTTTCTCCTATACCCCTCTTTTTTCATATTTTCTTAGTTGGTTATTAACACCTTTTAAAGTTCACTATATAAATATTAGAAAAATATTTTTTTTCAATGTAGGATTTAAAACCCTTTACTATATATACTTCATGTTCCTAAGAAAAAAAATTATTTTTTCAATATAGAATTTGAAACCCTTTGGTATATATAATCTATGTTCACAAGAAAAAAGTTATATTTTTTCAATGTAGGATTTAAAACCCATTAATATATATATATATATACACACTCTACGTTCTCAAAAAAAAAAGTTGTGTTTTTTCAATGTGGGATAAAAAACGTTTTGGTTTAAATACTTCAACTTAAAATGATAACATAATATCTTTTCAATGTGGGATTTGAAGCCCTTTAATATATATGAGTATTTTCAAAAGAAAAAAATTATTTCTTTAATGTGGGATTTGAAGCCCCTTAGTATATATACTCTATATTCACAAGAAAAAAGTTATGTTTTTTCAATGTTAGATAAAAAACTTCTTAAAATATTATTTTAAACTTATTTATTTACAACATGTATAGCCTATATTTACATGAATTTTTTCTTAATTTTTTCATATGAAATATTAAAATTTTAAATATATTTTTTTAAATTTTCCGAGTTAATCCTAGTTGACCCATAAAACCCGGGACCCTACCATTGACCGGGTCAACACTCGAGCCAAGTTTGATAACTATGACAATACCCTCACCATTCTCTTTAAAGTCTTTTTCGTTTTACAACTTCTTGCCATTTAAACTGATTTTGCTTGCCAAGTGTTAAACTAGTACCCACAACACCATGTGTCCCTTTAATCTCAACCATTTTCATTTTACAACTTCTTGCCATTTAAACTGATTTTGCTTGCCATGTGTTAAACTAGTACCCACAACACCATGCATCCCCTTAATCTCTTTTGCCTTGGGACAGGTTGCTAGAGTATGGCCAGAAACATTGCAACCAATACACTTTGGATGGAAGCTGAGGTACTCAATCGAAATAGAAATTAACATACCATTTCGGCATAGAATATCAAATTCCCTAACAGCATCCTTGAAGCATCTATCTCAACACGTACTCTTGCGTAATTTAGCCTTTTGCGCATTAGGGTTGTGAGGTTAGCGTGAAGAGGGATCCCACTAGCAACGTAACTCGGCCCCTTAGTGGTCCAGTATTCTAGGGGGAGATTTTGAAGTTTAACCCAAACCGGAACTTTAGCTAAATCATCTTTAGAAAATTACATGTTAGGCTGCCAACGTTTAAGCACTAAGTGTCTATTTGCCATATGTAGAGCTCTCTCTAAAACAGCAACAACATAATCAACGAACGCAAAAAAAAAAAAGAGAAAAAAACCATTGTCCGAGGATAGAACTATGGTCTGGACAAAGAATTACGATATTAATGGGTGAAATGAAAAAAAAATATAAAGAAATGACTAATTGAAAGAAAGACCTATATTGGCTGTTAATGATGCAAATCTCTTGAACACGCGGTCAAGCAACCCACACGCCAAGACATCAATTCCCGGAAAACCAAGTAAATCAGATTTGATAGAAATGTGACATAAAGATAACTTGTACCTAGAGACCAGACTATTGGAAACGAAACCTCCACCCAACAAATATTGATTCGCAAATGAGAAGTCTAAGGATGGATGATGCCACGAAGTTAGTTGTTTTTGGATAAGTTGTTTTTCAGTTATTTAGAGAACCAAGGAAGGGAGATTATCGCACCAACACACAACAAGTGCGGCAAATAAAAAGTTTTATTAATCTGAATTGTCTAACTTTCATGTCTAGTTATGCCTTTATTTATGCTGACTCTAGACCTGAAACAAACCGTAATGGAACCCTATGTGGACTTATATTATGCCCACTAACAATTAAACCCAAATAATATAAATAAACCCTAAACTAAGAAGGAAATAATAATAACAATAATAAATCTAAATTTAATATCCTACATATAATAGGATTAGATTTAGAAGTCCTATATAAGCTAGGAGAATCAAATATGAAGTTGCTTCCTCTTTAGTTTTATTGTCTACAAAGTATTCAGAGCTGACTTGGAAACTAATTTAACAATAGATTCCTACTATAACAAGGATAGAATAGTTGTTTCCATACTTCATAAGGATTCCACATTAATATGGAGTCCATACCACACATGGAAACTATGTTGTTGCCCATTAAATATCCTTGCAAGACTAGGAAATTTCAAAAACCAGCTGCCACATCCTTAATATTAGATATTGTTTATAATTAATATTAGATATTGTTTTCATGTACGCTCATCAAGTATGAGCAACTTATCATTATCAGCTTTCATGAGAAGTTGATATCTCATTGGTGCATAACATGTCCGCCGAAATCAATAGAATTCTTGAGTTTCAGGATGAATATCTAATGTTATAGCCTCAACCATATGGATATCAGTTTGTGGTTCTTGAACTTTTTTAAATCTTATTTTCCTCTCACTACTCCCCTGAACCCCTTTCAAGAACAAATTGTTTCTCAAGAAATGTAGCATATTTTAAGACAAACAACTTTTGCTCAACAGAATGATATAAATAATATCTAATTGTTTCTTATCGATATTTCGTATACTTATATTTATCCAACTTAGCTCCTAACTTTTCAAACACAACACACATCACATAAACATTACATCTTTAGATCTTTAAGTATGATAGGTCTGGTCACTTGGTGATTCTTATTTTATTGATATGATGTAATCTACAAAGCCAAAATTATAATGAATATTGATTACCTAATTTATTTCTCTTACTTTTTATATTGAACATGGGCATTTCTAAACCAAGCGTATATAAATTATTCATATAAATACTAGATCTATAATAAACATCTTTATTATAAAAGGAATAGTATTTATCTTCAATGATAATTTAAATCTATCCAAAGATACAAGTCCATTTTACCTCTATTGAATCATAAACACACCTAAATTAAAAGCTTTAATAAGCTTCTTAGCTTTCACAGTTGTAAGATAGTCTTTGCATAATCCTTCTTTAGTGGCTTTCCTTGTAACAATGATGACAAGTACACTTGTCTTTCTTGATGCTCCAAGTTGGCTTGTATGCATTTTGATACAAAGACTACAAGATCATGTCAACGTTTAACTCATAGTCCATGACAAAGACCAAGTAGCCTAATTTCTCAAAATAACCATTCATTTAAAAAAAAAAGGTGTACATAGAGGAATCCTTTGTCATCTTGCAGCAAAATAATTTTCTAAAGGTCTCATACCTCTCAATCCTACAAGTCACATCTAACAACTCTTCAAGATGTATAATTATAGTATGGACATCATATTCCTATATTGTATTTGAGGTTTAAGCGATTTATCGGTTAACATTACACATGTAATGACACGATCAAAAGATTGATGTCTTATCCCAAATGCATGAGTGTCGAAGTAATAAATAACCTGGCAAGACCGGGGTCGAACCATAGGGAGTCGAACTATATAAAATTATAAACAACAAATAAAAAGGAGTTAAAGAGAAATTTTGAGATGTGATATTGATGTAAGGATTAAATAAGGATAAAACAATTGTCAAGGTTAGAGGATCCACTAATGGTATTTTAAACAAGTATAGTATAAACTCTTTTTTATTACTGGACTGGAAACCACACACAAAGGAGGTTTCAATCGGATTATAAATTGTTAACATGATTACATTAATTATCTTATTTGAGTAATGCCAATACTTGTAAATATTATCAGGTATTCATGGTGATAACTTATGTTAACAACAAATCAAGTTTCTTTCATAGCACAGGTGTCGGTTATACCATACAGTTGGGCTATGAAAGTGTCAATTATTTATTGTACCAAGGGTTGTTCAACACAAATTTAGATTAACCATTTAACAAGCAAGGTATTAAGAGTGAGTAAGATAATAAATACAAAACATGTTAGTATCAAACATTAAAGTCCAAGTTGAATTTACACTATACTTATTCTTACACCATTAGTGTAGCCTTTTCACCTTGACATAATAAACTTAACTAAACATAATGAAAGAGAGAAATATAAATAAACAAGATAAGAACATAATTATATAAGTATAGTAAAGGAAATGAAAAGCATGAACAAGATATTAAGAAAAATATAGCATAGAATAAAACTTGAACATTATTACAAAATACAAAGAAAGAAAGCAAGAGTATGATCTTGATCTAAAAACCAAGATGCCTAAATGCATGGCAAATGCCTCCTTTTATAGGCCAAAATTCAAAACTATTGATTTGATGACTAATTGTTGAGTGGGTGATCACCTTTTGACTTGGTAGCAATCCTTATCTTCTTGTCTGCAGAAAACATTATTGCTAACATCAGAATTTGAATAGATAGTCCGCATGAAAATTCTGGGAAATTGTCTCAGCTTTCCAACAAAACAAAAATCAACGCATTTGGAATTCTAGAACTCGAGATATGGGCCGAACACTGAACAGTGTCTGGGCTGCAGGATAGATTTTGACTTCTCCGTTGTTGTTACCATTTGAACTCGAAAATGGCACTTTTAAATCTTGGACTCTCATGAAAGTTTTAGGTCTATGTCTTAACTTTCCATACATATAAACCAGACCTAAATCCAACTTCTACAGCTCCATTTATAATCCAATAACCGAATGATGTTCCAGTTTGGATGAACCAAAGATCTCTTTTCTAAGCTCACCCTCTCTTTATCTTCTTAATTTTAGTAGTTAAACTCATAAATCAATCATTTGATTTATGTGATATGCCTGCATTTAAAATGAACATTTACCATAAATTAAAGGTATCTTATATTATTAGACATGTTATTATAAAACATGCTCTAGTTAAGGAATTATTGATACTTCAAGTGCAAAATAATGATATAAAACCTTGATAAAATTTCATTTTTAAGTACTAATCATGTAGCCTACATATCATCATCAATATGATGTTTATATTTAGTCTAACTTTATAATCAACGTCCTCATCAAAGACATGAGTAATATGATTTTCAAGAACATATAATCTTTTTTTCTTGTTTGAAAACAATTCTCACATTTAAAACTAGTCCAACAAGTTTGGTCTTATTATTTTGTTAGCATCAAGCAAGCTACGCATGGATATATTGTCCATCATGGTGATCTATCAACCTATTCATATAAAGATAACAAGTTATTAGTTTCATGCATATATATATATATAAAATCAAAACTAAATAAAGTCTTTAATCTTAATTTGGTTTCCAACTATTTTCCTGCAACTCAATAGCCCTCACCATTAATTTAGAAAATTTTGCTTAGATCTCTTAGGGTTAGGATCCCATTTAATTTATATGATCTTAAGTAACTCAACAAATTAAAGTAAATTAAATTAGGTAGATAAACATAGTGCATCAATCATATCTTTATATGACTCCTAAATTAGTGATGTGCATCATGGGAATTATAATCCATCTTGTAAAGCTAAAACTAATATGCAAGAGGATTCAGATGGTCCAATGACAAGAGCGAGAGCAAAACAACTACAAAGGGCCTTGACGAGTCAAATTGGAATGATTAAAGCTACGTCGGAGTTAAAAATTAGCAATCAGTTTGAAATTGGTTCAAGGATGTTTATTTGCCTACAATTGGAACTTGGAGATAGGAAAAGCTCTTAATGGTTCTTTTGATGCTGGGCTACTTGAAATTAGATCGATATGCAAATAAGTGAAGGAATTGATGTTGTTTATGGTCAGAACAGCAAATGAATTTGAACCCGAATTTGAAGTTATCCATTGCATGTGAAAACAAGACTAATCTAGGTGGATTTCAAGTTCAGAACATGTTCTTTCTAGATTGTCCAACCATGATTGCATTGGACTTTTGTGTAAGAAGATATGGTTGTTTTAAATTTGGTCTGGTTTATGTTAGAAAGGTAAAAAAAACATGTGCTAGTTAATTGGTCAAGGTTAGTTTGTCAAAGTCTATTTTTTGGGCTTGACTTCTGCCATGTTGAATTTTTCCTAACTTTGGAGGGATGTTCTAGTTATAAATATAGTATCAGAATATGTAACAAAGGACTTTTGGCCAAGATTTGAAAACTTAATTCACGAATTAAGAGTTGTTCTTCCAAAT
Organism: Populus deltoides; assembly: GCA_015852605.2. NCBI lineage: Eukaryota > Viridiplantae > Streptophyta > Magnoliopsida > Malpighiales > Salicaceae > Populus > Populus deltoides. Next base: position 10,283,041 of record CM027587.2, read on the forward strand.
TAATTTTGTGAAGAACCCTACCCGACTTATCACTCTTCAATCACAAAGAGTGTGGCGTCGAAATCCTAAATTGATCTTTGTGGCGTCCAGATCGACTTATCAAAGTATCATTTAGTCTATTCTCCATCTTATTTACGTTGAAATCACTATAATCCAGCCTAAACACCAAAAGAAAGACAACCAACCAGACCCATCCTTCATCCATTTTCATCAGATTCATCGTTTGCTGATTTTTTGAATCATTCACGGACATCAATTAGTTAGTTGACAACTCTTTGTCTAAATATATCATATATATTTAACCTAACTATTGTCTCTAAGTTTATATGATCATAAGTAAATCATATATGTTTCACCTAACTATTGTCTCTAATTTTATATGATCATAAGTAACTTATTCAAATATAAGTTAATTAAGTAAGATCCAATTTTATAGCATTAAACATATTCGATTAATGGTAACTTTGAGTAACTCAACAAGTTACCCATGAATAAAACTATAATTTTATGCTTATAAAATCAAAAGACAACAAATCATGTTCTTAACATGTACTTAATATATTAAATGAGGTATTTATTATCAATTTTTTTTATTAGTTCTCATTTCATGGCATAATTGATATATCATATATAATAATTATATATTAACATACATCCTTAGCATGCCATTTTAATTGTCATTCTTTCTTTGTCAATTGTTTTTAATCTAATTTCCCACATTTCTAATTACATAACCTTTAAATAATTGAATAAGAAATATTGAGTTACATCCAAAGGGAATTAGATGAGAAAAGAATTTTACAACCTCAAACAAAGCAATCTTGTTCCATTCTGTTATCCTTTTTATTCCTAGCCCCCCCTCCTTTTTTGGAAGACATACCTGATCCCAAGCCACTTTAGCCCCAGTAGTTCTCATATCCGAACCCACCAAAGAAAGGATTTCATAATTTGCTCCACATTTTTAATTACTTGCCCAGGTAGGAGAAAGAGAGATGCCCAATAGACCTGATAGATCTTGAAACTTTGTGAGCACAGTTCTGATCATACGAATTTAGTTTACATCCCCGTTGCTAAAAATCATCAAGTCATCAGCAAAACAAAGATGAGAAATTTTGTCCTTCTTGCATCTCCAGTGGAACTTGAATTCTTGGTTGGCACTCATCTTGCAGAATAGCCCCGACAGGATTTCCATACATAGGACAAACAAATATGGGGACAATGGATCCCCTTGTCTCAGCCCTCTTCCCCCTTGAAAGTAACCTGCAAGCTCACCATTGACGTTGATAGAGAATTGACATGATGTAACACAAACCATGATCCAATCAATGACTGTTCTAGGGAATCCCATTTTTATTAACATAGCGTCAACGAAATCCCACCGCACCGAGTCATAAGCCTTCATCAGATCAACTTTCATAGCACATTGAGCAGGTCCCGTAGATTTATGATAGCCTTTCATTAGTTCTTGAGACAAAAGAATGTTATCACTGATTCTCCGTCCTGAGATAAAAGCAGTCTGATATGGGCCAACTAAGGATGGCAAAACAACTTTGATTCTCCCAGCTAGAAGCTTAGCGATGCATTTGTACACTGTATTGCAGCAAGATATAGGACGACAATCTGTCAACCTTGTAGGATTAGCAATTTTAGGAATAAGGGAAATGGATGTAGCATTCATTTCTTTAAGCATTCTACGAGTCTGAAAGAAGGATCTAACAGCGTTGATTACATCTTCCCCAACTATGTGCCACATTCTTTTGAAGAAACCTGCCTTAAAGCCATCCGGACCAGGGGCTTTGTTGTTCTTCAAACTAAACATAGCATGCTTAATCTCCTCCCTTGTTACATCTTGTGCGAGTACATGGTGTTGCGTTGAAGACAGTTTCAAGTTAATTGCTGATTCCATCACTTCCTCGTTCAGAACCCTAGGCTATGATCAACTCCTAACACACGATGGAAGTATGCAATTACTTCTGATTTGACTGCCTCGTGTCCTTCGACAACCTCTCCATCCTCCCTTGTAAGTGATAGAAGCTTATTTCTATTATGTCTTCCATTTACTGATTTGTGAAAGTAGCTAGTATTCTGTCCCCCAAGCTAAGCCATTGTATCCTTGCCTTCTGTTTGAAAAAACTCTCTTCAGCCCTGACGGTAGAAGCGTATTTATGAACAGCATCCCTTTCTCGCATGCACAAAATTGGATTCTCATGAGCTGTATGCAGAGCCTGTTGAGCCTTATCCATTTCGTTTTTTGCATCTTTCACTCTATCTGAAATGTTGGAGAAGTGAGCCATGTTGAAAAGTTTCAATTCCTGCTTTAGCTTTCTTAGTTTGCAACACAGCTGATACATTGGACAACCCCCCGAATTCTGATCCCATACCTTCTTGACCAAGGGCATGAACTCGTCATGATCCATCCACATATCGAAGAATCTGAATGGTTTCTTTATGTTCTGATCATTGCCAATAACCTTTACCACCATAGGAGAATGGTCTGACATACCCGAAGGCAAAAATCTCGTTTCCGATAATGGAAATTTCAGATTCCACTTCTCATTGACAAGCACTCTATCTAGTTTCCGCATAATCAGATTCTCAGGACATTGGTTCGACCAAGTATAATGCATACCTGAATACCGAAGATCATCTACTTTCGCTTCAAATTCTTCTCTTTATTTTGTATTTACATTTCTACAAAATTAAATATGTTCTGTGTTTGTTAGAGGATCATGTCATTTCTAGACTTGCCTTTTCATTCACGTTAGAAATTTGTGGTTTTTTTTTATTTTATAGTTTTGTTTTTTAAAAAAATCAAGTATATCAGTTGGAAACCTATGACCAGATCTTTAGATCATTCTTAGGTGTAAGAACGGTACATACTTGTTTTTATTGGTCTCATAACCTACTGGGATCTAGGTAGTATTGTTACACAAGTGTCAGAGCCTTGGTTAGAAGAGTAAAACCTCAAAAGAATATATGAATGCTACTGAATGATGTAAGTCATGTTAATGAGTGATATTAGTGCAGTAAATCCATTAAACCATGAATTATGTTTTTTGTTGAACAACTTTTGGTTTAGCTTTCTCTACTTCCGATTCTACTAAAAGTAAAAGGGTTATAAATAATGAAGAGATTATAGTTGATGATTGGAAAATTTCAAAGGTTCAAAAGAAACAAATTTATCAAATGTTTTCTTTCAATCTTTTCAAAACTGATTTTACTATAAAAACTAAAGAAAATAATATTTAGCTTATAAAACCTTTTGAAACTATCCAACTTATTTCCTAAAAATCCCAACAAAAACACAAAGATAGAAGTTACAAAAATATTCATTTTGGCCTAGTACGAGTAGGAATAAAACCTGATGCAAACATTTTGCTCTGACATGATAGTACCTGCAAAAAATTGGTTAATGGTAAAAAAATCCTCACATCGCTCATGTTGCACTCAAACTCTCTTAATAAGCAAAAAAAAAACTGTGATGATAGTCTCGCAAGTAGCAAGTGAATCTATCCGAAATATGAACGAAATTGAAGACTCGAATAAAAACATAAACGAAATGTGAAAAATGATGAAACAACACCCAAATGTGTTAGATACATTGAAAATATACTGCAAGGAACAAAAACAAAAGAGTGTGAAAAAAAAAAACAAGCCTAAAGTATCAAAATTTTAGAGAAGAGAGAGAGAGAAAAGAGAGAGAGAGTGGTGCTGTTGGAGCTACATCTACTCCGTCCACCGTTGGATTGTTCTCATTTCTGACTATGTTGTTCCTTCCAACCTTCTCTCAACATTGACCGAACGGATTTGTTATCCAATCAACGAGGTAAGAGATATTGATCTCGCAATATTTCTACTATTCTGCATTTTCAGTTCTGGAACTATGGAGAAGTGGTGAAGTTGCAGCATAGTGAATGGATTATCATAGACATGAAGGCCTTTACCTTATGTGAAGATTAAATCACAGTTCTTCGGAAAAAGTTTCATCTTTTCTTGCTAGTTCAGAGTGGTTTGTCATAGCTTGATCTCCTTTGTTCACTGTTGGATCGTTACCATTTTTTAGTATGTTGCTCTTCGGAACCCACTCTACATTTTGACCGAACGGATCATTGTTATAATCAGGTGTCTTTGGGAGATATTGGCCTCGTAATTTTGTAATTCTCTCCTTCCTTCATGAACTATTCCGCATCTTGTTGTTTATGAGTTAGGTTGCTGTTATTTCTGAGTTTCCAATGGTTAGCTCTAACATTGAACAACACAATCAAGTTAAGTCTGGACATACAATAAGATTAGAATTGCAAGATATGTTGAATACCATGGGATGAGGATTTCTCAATTTCAAGCTGATTCTGATGTTAGTATAGAGAACCACTCTACTGTCCAAGCTCCTAATGTTGTTCCAGAAATGAACCATGTGTTGGGTTCTAAAGTTGATGAGGTGAAGGTAGGGTCTCATCAACAAGAACAACTAAAACCTAGACCCAAATTGAACTTTTTAACTGCTTTGAAGGGTTCTGATGTTGATGACAATGAGGGTAGCAAGACCCTTGGCATTAGTTCAGTCCGTAATCTGCACTTTGCTCCCCCTACTATGACGGATGGTCGTGTGACAGTAGCTCCTCCACTTGATGTGTTTGAAGATGGCTGCGAATTTTGGAAATCCACCCTAGTTGGTCATTTTGTGGGGCAGAAATTACCGTATCCCGTGGTTAATTCTATTGCCAACAGAATATGGAGCTCCTACGGTCTATCAGAAGTTTTGTCTTCGGATAACGGTTTCTACATCTTCAATTTTGATTCTGTTGATCATGCCACTAATGTGCTGGAACGAGCCCCATGGCACATGGCCAACAGGCCTTTGGTGCTTAAACGTTGGCGTAGAACATGCAATTTTTGAAAGATGATTTGGCCAGAGTTCCGGTATGGGTTCGGCTATATAATGTCCCTCTCGAGTATTGGACTATTAAGGGGTTGAGCTGTGTAGCGAGTGCTATTGGAGTCCCTCTTCATGCCGATCATACGACATTGTTGCGTAAAAGGCTTAGTTACGCAAGAGTTTGCGTTGAGATAGATGCTTCGAAGACGTTGGTTAAGGAATATGATCTTCGCTGTCCAAATGGGTTATTCATACCAATTTCAGTTGAGTACAAATGGATACCGTCGAAGTGCAGTAATTGCAATGTCTTTGGACACACCACAGCGCTATGTGCTACTAATAACATTGATAATCTTAAAGTGGTGGCAGAGGGTAAGAGGAATCTAGGAGCTATGAACTCTAAATCTGCGGATAACAAGCAGAATCAGTTTCAGTGGCAGGTAGTTGGTAAACGAAACAAGGGTTCTATGAGTGGGGAGAATGCCTCCTTGGCATCTAAAGTGGGTAATTGTAATGAGAATGGTTGTTCAACATCTGGTATGTCTGATTGTAAGATGATTGATCATGCGGCATCAGATGTGCACAATGCTGCTTGTCATGAAGATGAAAATCCTTCCTCTCCTCTTGTCTTAAAGAGTTTACGAGAAGACATGAATCAGGAGCAAGGGGCTGCAAGTACTGCTTTAGATCAAGATATGGATGCAATGAGAGGTGATACAGATGGGGAACAAACTGATAAGGAGTCAACATCAACGATCCTGACAACCCCTCAAACCCTGAATTCCACCGAAAGGGAAACTGTTAATCAGTTAGCAATTAAGGCTAGAGACTCTCTAGAGAAAAAGAAAAAGGGTTCAAAAGCTTCTTCAAAAAAGCATAAGAAATCTGGCTCCTCTCCAGGAGGCACGTCAAGGTAATCTTTGTGTTGCTGTTTGTACTCCTCTCTATTTCCTATGATTATTGGATGTTGGAATATTAGAGGTTTGAATGATCCTATAAAGCATTCAGAATTGCGTCGGCTCATCCATCAAGAGAGGATAGCTCTTTTTGGTCTGGTTGAAACTCGAGTTAAAGACAAGAATAAAGATCATGTTTCTCAACTTCTTCTGCGTTCTTGGTCCTTCTTGTATAATTATGATTTCTCTTGTCGTGGGCGTATTTGGGTTTGTTGGAATGCTGATACGGTGAAGGTGGATGTTTTTGGAATGTCAGACCAGGCTATTCATGTTTCTGTCACTATATTAGCTACCAATATCAGTTTCAATACTTCAATTATTTATGGAGACAATAATGCTTCCTTACGTGAGGCATTATGGTCTGATATTGTGAGTCGTAGTGATGGATGGGAGTCAACCCCGTGGATTTTTATGGGTGATTTTAATGCTATCCGCAACCGACCGGACAGGTTAGGAGGGTCTACTACGTGGGCTGGTACTATGGACAGATTGGATACATGTATTCGAGAAGCGAAAGTAGATGATCTTCGGTATTCAGGTATGCATTATACTTGGTCGAACCAATGTCCTGAGAATCTGATTATGCGGAAACTAGATAGAGTGCTTGTCAATGAGAAGTGGAATCTGAAATTTCCATCATCCGAGCGAGATTTTTGCCTTGGGTATGTCAGACCATTCTCCTATGGTGGTAAGGGTTATTGGCAATGATCAGAACATAAAGAAACCATTCAAATTCTTCGATATGTGGATGGATCATGACGAGTTCATGCCCTTGGTGAAGAAGGTATGGGATCAGAATTCGGGGGGTTGTCCAATGTATCACCGTGTGTTGCAAACTAAGAAAGCTAAAGCGAGAATTGAAACTTTTCAATATGGCTCACTTCTCCAACATTTCGGATAGAGTGAAAGATGCAAAAAACAAAATGGATAAGGCTCAACGGGCTTTGCATACAGCATGAGAATCCAATTTTGTGCATGCGAGAAAGGGATGCTTTGTTCATAAATACGCTTCTACCGTCGGGTCGAAGAGAGTTTTTTCAAACGGAAGGCAAGGATACAATGGCTTAGCTTGGGGGATCGAATACTAGCTACTTTCACAAATCGAGAAAATGGAAGACGAATAGAAATAAGCTTCTATCACTTACAAGGGAGGATGGAGAGGTTGTCGGAGGACACGAGGCATCAAATCAGAAGTAATTGCATACTTCCATCGTGTGTTAGGTGTTGATCGGATGCCTAGGGTTCCGAACGAGGAAGTGATGGAATCGACAATTAACTTGAAACTGTCTTCAACGCAACAGCATGTTCTCGCACAAGATGTAACAAGGGAGGAGATTAAGCATGCTATGTTTAGTTTGAAGAACAACAAAGCCCCCGGTCCGGATGGCTTTAACGCAGTTTCTTCAAAAGAATGTGGCACATAGTTGGGGAAGATGTAATCAACGCTTGTTAGATCCTTCTTTCGGACTCGTAGAATGCTTAAAGAAATGAATGCTACATCCATTTCCCTTATTCCTAAAGTTGCTAATCCTACAAGGTTGACGATTTCCGTCCTATATCTTGCTGTACATGGGTACAAATGCATCGCTAAGATTCTAGGCGAGAATCAAAGTTGTTTTGCCATCCTTAGTTGGCCCATATCGGATCGCTTTTATCTCGGGACGGAGAATCGGTGATAACATTCTTTTGTCTCGAGGGAACTAATGAAAGGCTATCATAAATCTACGGGACCTGCTCGTTGTGCTATGAAAGTTGATCTGATGAAGGCTTATGACTCGGTGCGGTGGGATTTCGTTGACGCTATGTTAATAAAAATGGGATTCCCTAGAACAGTCATTGATTGGATCATGGTTTGTGTTACATCATGTCAATTCTCTATCAACGTCAATGGTGAGCTTGCAGGTTACTTTCAAGGGGGAAGAGGGCTGAGACAAGAAGATCCATTGTCCCCATATTTGTTTGTCCTATGTATGGAAATCCTATCGGGGCTATTCTGCAAGATGAGTGCCAACCAAGAATTCAAGTTCCACTGGAGATGCAAGAAGGACAGAATTTCTCATCTTTGTTTTGTTGATGACTTGATGATTTTTAGCAACGGGGATGTAAACTCAATCCATATGATCAGAACTGTGCTCACAAAGTTTCAAGATCTATCGGTCTGTATCCAAATCCAAACAAAAGCGACGTCTTCTTGAGCGGTGTGTTAAATGCTGAGAGGGAACAAATTATTCATATTCTTGGGTTTAGAGAGGGGGAGCTCCCAATGAAATATTTGGGAGTACCTCTTCTCTCGTCCGAACTAAAGGCTGTTTATTGTAAGGGCCTCGTGGATCGAATCACCTCTAAAGTTCGACATTGGACTTGTAGAACACTCTCGTATGCAGGACGGGTACAAATGATTAATTTAGTCTTATTTTCCATACAGGTCTATTGGGCATCTCTCTTTCTCCTACCTGGGCAAGTAATTAAAAATGTGGAGAAAATTATGAAATCCTTTCTTTGGTCAGGTTCGGATATGAGAACTCATTGGGGCTAAAGTGGCTTGGGATCGGTATGTCTTCCAAAAAAGGAGGGGGGCTAGGAATAAAAAGGATAACAGAAATGGAACAAGATTGCTTTGTTGAAACACATTTGGAACTGTGCGAATGACTCGGATGGCTCAATATGGTCTACTTGGATCGGATCCAATGCTGTGCAGGTAGGAATTTCTGGACAATCAAGACGCCACGAATTGCTCTTGGGCTTGGGGAAAGATTCTAAAGCTCAGATCCTTAGCATGGCCGAAGATGAAGTACATCATAGGAGATGGAATGACAACCTCTCTATGGTTTGATAATTGGCATCCTCACGGCCCACTCGCGGATTCTTACGGGGAAAGATTCATCTATGATTCGGTATGGCCAAGAACGTGAAGGTGAATGTGCTAATTCGAACTTAGAATGGAAAACTCCTACCACCCAAGCTATTGGCTGGCACCCCATTATAGAAGCCATTCCTTCCAATTCTAATCCTAAGATGGGGCAAAAGGATGAGATAGTTTGGTTGGATTCGGCCAAATCACAGATTCTCGGTTAAAGTAGCTTGGGAACAACTAAGACGTCATCGTCAGATGGTTGAATGGCATGACATTGTGTGGTTCAAGAATGCTGTTCCAAGACATTCATTTCTTCTATGGATGGCTGTCCAACGAAAACTCACAACTCAAGATAAACTTCATCGGTTTGGTATACATGGTCCCAATAGATGCTCACTCTGTCTCCGAACAATGAGGATCACAACCACTTGTTCTTTGAATGCTCCTATACTAAAGCGATCTAGTGGGATGTTTGTGACGATGCGACATTCCAAGAATGACAAAAGGCTGGGATGAATGGATTCGATGGGCCACCATCTCTTGGCATGGCAAGAGTTTCGTCAATTTTTCTCGAAACCGAGTTTTGCGGCTACAGAGGTATCATGTATGGCAAGAACGGAATGCAAGGATCTTTGCTTTGGAATGTCTAGAACTTCGAATTTGGTCTTTAATCAAATCGAATGTATCATTCGTGATAAGCTTGATTTGATGAGGAATGTCGTACCAACAAATGAAAACAAAAGGATCCAACGAGCTTGGAGGGTGAATACCATAGATTCTTAATTTGTTAGTTAGCTGGTTGTATTGGTTTCCCTCACGAATCTAGTGAGGTTTCAGTTTTAGGGTCGGTGGCTAGCCTGTAGCCATCTGTTGTTTTATGTTTCTGTTATCATTGTAAATCTGGGGTATGCCCCTTATAATGTTTGTATCTTCTTCTTTTAATACATACGTCAACTTACCAAAAAAAAAAAAGGAACAAAAACAACAAAAAGAAAGCGAATGTCAAAAGTTGACGCAAAACAGACTCGTTTACGATGAGTTAAGTTCGAATCTAGAATCTAAAGTAAATGATGTCCAATTGAGCTAACAATTCACATATAGTGCGATATCAACTCAAATAGACAGAATATAAAGTTTGAGCAATTTACGATAAGTTTTGACATACTGACGCAAAAATATTATGAATAAGACCTGATTAGACCAAAATTGAAAACCAAAGCAAACGATATCCAATTGACAGAAAATTAAAATGTGGTCTGATTATGACCATAGAAATCTGAGTATCCAATGTGAGCTAATTCTGAGTTGATTTGATCCAATTTTTCCTTGTTTAGTTTTCTGCGGCAGAAACTATTAAACATCTTTTTAAACTATTGTTTTTTCTTTTTTATGCTACTCATATATTTTGGACAGTAATAGAATGAAAAAAAAAACAAAATTTTTATTTGTTTTTTCTTGATATGCTACAAAATCAAGAAGAAGAAGAAATTGGATACTAAGGAAGTTTTTTTTTTTTTTGTGGAAACAACAAGAACAAAAATTTCAGAAGGATATAACCTGATTAATAGAGCCAAGCTCTGAAACCAAATAACCTGGTCACACAACCCACATGCAAAGATATCAATTCCCGGAAAGTCAAGTAAATCAGGTTTGATAGGAGTGGAACACAAAGATAACTTGTACCTAGGCACCGCACTATTGAAAATTGAAAACTCCCACCCAATGAATATTGATTCACGAACGAGAAGTATAAAGATGATGCAACCAAGATAATTGTTCTTCGATAGGTCATTTTTCAGTTCTTTAGATAACCATGGAAGGGAGATTATCTCACCGACACTCACACACAATGTGCGGCAAACAAGAAGTTTTATTAATATGAATTGTCTAACCTTCATGTCTGGTTATGCCTTTATTTATACTAACTCTAGACTTAAATAAACCCTAATAGACCCCCTTAGGTGGACTTATATGAGGCCCACTTAGAATTGACCCAAATAAGTAATAAAAATAATAAAAATAATTGACCCAAAGACTAAGAAGAAAATAATAAAAATTCAAAAATTACTATCCTTAATGTGCTAGAATCAGATTTGTCATCATTAAGAAGTCCCAAATAGATTGGGAAATCTGATTTGAAGGTAGAATTAATTCTGAAGTTTTCATTCCTTATTGTAGCTAGGATAAGTAAGGAATGCTTGTACGAAAAGGATTCAAACATTTATGAATCCTTACCACACTTGGAAACTATGTTGCAACCTATTAAAGATCTTTGTATAAGTAGGAGATTCCTAAAATACGCTGTCACATCCTTTTAGGAAAAGAATCCTAGCCAAATAGAAAGTTCACAAGTCAAAATGAAGTAAATAATAAATTCATACAGCCTCTGATGACTAGTATTGCGGTACCGTTAGAACTTTGATTGACCTAAAATTTTAACCCCAGGTAGGACAACATGTCAGAATATCCCATGTAAATTTGCATCCCGATCCAACGGTCGGATTTAGAAATATAACTATTGCTGTAAAACTGGATAGTTGGACATTTTACATCAAAATCCGAATTTGACCTTGCATGGATCGTATCAAAACCCCTTACCAAAGGACTAAACATTGTCATTTTAGTTGTTTTAAGAAATGTTAGATTCTAAGATTTCTAAAAATCATTACTCAATTTCATTGAATCCAGTTTATGTAATGGCCTTGTTTCTTTTGATTGTTACTCAAATCTTACTATATCCTTCAAAGACAAAAACATCCTACAAAGCATGATCTTACAAATAAAAACTCATAATGACAACATGCTTGAAGGATCAATCCCTGTAGCATTGATCTTTAAGATCCATTACAAAGCCCTGTTTTTTTGCTTTTTCTAGAAAACATAAATTTCAATCCCAAAAAGATGAAACCTTACTTCTCCACACAGACATTTTCAAATGAAACATAGTTGCATCTAAATCTATACAACGAAAAAATGTTACCCTACCAGAAAAATGGATCCTCAAAGGTGCCACTCAGCCTAAGCCTATCCATCACAAACAAATATTGAACTCAAACACACAACCTATAACGATGGCAACATTAAACTATCCTTCCATAAATGATCAACTAGCTCTAGATTCTCAGACGAATCTTCTACATCAAGTACAATAAATCTTAGAAGAATTTTTGAGATTGCATCAGTTATAAATATGCCTTACCACACAAACACAAACCCATCTAGGAAATCGACCTCTGATATTCCTTGCACTAGTTTGCAAAATGTTGATTATACCACAAACATACCAAAACCATTATATTCAAACACTGACAACCTTCTCCTCTAACCTCTCGAATGTTCTCATCTATAACTGAAAACATCCATAATGAGTTGAACGTTCTTGAAGCAAATTTTGTTGTAAATAAAAAATATTTTGTTAATGATTTTTATAGCAACTATAACTTTGAGAAAAGATCTTGGTTTTTCAAAACTTTCATGAAAGAAAGACATGAAAAATAAAAATGTTTTTATAATTTCATTACATTACATAAAGTTTAAATTTTGTTTTTTGACTGGTTTGAATCATTTTATATAGCTGAACATCATATTGCATATCCATTTGCAAAACATGCATGTCCCATAACCCCATAACATCTACAAGTAAAACTCCTGTTTTGAAACTTGCTAATGGGACTTCCATCGAGTCTAAACATCTACCTTTAAGAAACCTCAAAATCCCACATAATAGTCAGACTATAGATGTTGCCCTTTACAAAAACCCAAGTGATGATATCACCACGAACACAAAACATATTATCCAGCATAACCACTTCACCAATACCAACCTCAATACCATAGAAAAACAATTGACCAAAATAGAAAAATAAATCCAAAGAACTATTGTTTCTCTTGTTGAGGGTTACAAAATCCATAGACCAGAAACTAAAAAACTCAATATTCAAGCCATACCAAATCACAAAACCGAGTCTAATTTCATCCTTGACCCTGATTACTCTTGACACCCTACAAGTCAACAATGATCCCCACACCTCCACGAGCCATATAAACACTATCCAAAATTATCAAACCTAAACCTTTGATGAAGAAGCATTTCAGGAAGAAACTTCTGATATCAATAATATTTAGAGGAATCCTACTTCTAAAAAAACCATTGCTCTTGATATAGCCACCCATAATGAACTAGCGATTATAAACCAACACAAAATCAATGTCTCTTCCCTATATGAATGGAACATAGATGGAATGTTTGAATACAATATCCTAAACACCTTACAACAAATGACCATGACATCTAATGCCCATAAAACTCAAATTGGAACCTTAGACAAAGCTATAGTTGAGAGCTCCTTATAGCTTGATTTTCTAGGCAGTTAAGGATAGTGGGGTTACTATCTCATTGAAACATAACTCCTTGAGATCCTTAATTCCATCTAGATAACTAAAGACCAAATACCTATCCTTGACTCTAATGGAAACACCACCCAAAATGCAGTCTCAACTTTTATTTTAACCATTTCTCTATATTTTGTAAAAGATCCTTCCCATCTCAAAGACTAAAAATGATAAACGTCTTTCCAATCTTAGATGTAAAAAACTCAATGACTTCTAATAGTAAAAAAAAAACACTTTCCTCGTTCGTGTCATTCTCCGAGAAGATTCAAACCCACCTTTCTGGAAAGAAAAATTCATTATTGGATTGTCAACCCTTCTAGGAGAAAGGGTTAGGAACAAAATTAAAATACTTCTGTCTCCAAAACAGTCCCTTATGGCTAATTAACATATGGGGAACTTGTTAGTTTTACCCAAAAAGAAGCTCTTAAGATTTGTCAAGACCTTAAACTTCAAAAACACCTCAAGTGGGAGATGAGAAGAACTTCGATAAGATCTAGGTAGCTTTTGTCAATAATTTGATTTGTCCTTACCAAATCTAACCTGTAATGGTTTATGCTCCAAACCTACCACTTTAAAGCCAAATAAGCCACTTCATAAAAGAATAGCCCATAAATATAGAAAACATTTCTATAGCAAAACCAAGCCTTACTACATAAAGACTACTAAAATACCCACAAAACCTTTCTAGTTAAAATCAAAACACAAGCCAAGATTTGACCCAGAAAACATTACTTGTTATACATTCTGTTGGATCGATACAAAATTGCATGAACTACATTTAGAAGAGGTAGTCATCCATCATATCCAAAGGCTTTTGATTGAGACATTTGATTCTGAATCCAACCCATCAGATCCTTCTGAAGAGCTTTTCCAAATAGATGAGTTAGCAACATCCAGTTCTGACTCAGAAACATCAAACCACACAACTTCAAAATAAATACATGTTCTAACCCAAGATTAAGAGTTTATTCTTGATGGCCTTCAGCTACAAAAACCTACCTAAACAAACTCCTAAGTTCTTTCAATAGTTTAGAAACACCATGGCTTGTCTGAAGACTAGCCCAATTGTCATCAACCAATACAAACACCTATGACTTTACCAAAATTCTCAATAAAAGGAAGAAACCCAAACCTATTGTTACTATCCCAAATCTACAATCTAAAATCAAAACCATTAAGACTGAATTACAAAACCTCAAACAACTCCAACAAAAAGATTATTATTTTACAACACCTTCTCTCAAAATTAGAAAACTAATATGATTCTGAACCACAGACAAAAGACCAAACCCTAGAAAATCATGCATTATCAAACATTAAGCATGTTCCTGAAGATTTTCTGCATGTTTTAGCTCAAATTACTTTATATATATATATATATATATATATATATATATATATATATATATATATATATATATATATATTCATTAATAGAAGTTGAAGGCAAGATTCTAGAAATGGTCTCACTAATGACGTTATCTAACTATAAAAACCTTATGTACATGATAGGAAATAGACCTGGTTGCAACATAACATGAATCATGGCTAATCAAGTGTAATTTAATCTCTCAAATTGCATCCTTTTTATCGTTTACCGTTGATAACTTTTTTGGGCAAAGGCTTGACTTTAGGAAACATAAAATGCGAATTAACCATCATCTTTCCACTTATTAAGTTGCAATTCATTTTTTTTTTCAAGTTCAGGTTCGATTGCATTGTCACTGATAGAGAAGATGTCACAAACTTTCATACAGTTAGGAAAATAGCTGAAAATTTCTTAGGGTTGTCGGCATACCACTTCGCCTACGACAAGGGCTATATTAATGCATCCATTCTTGCACCTTCAATGACTGAAAAGCTTAACAAGCCTTTCATTTTCCAACTGCATTTTGGAGCCTTCAGATAAGTCATGAATAGATGTGATACCATCGTCACAAACGTATTTGATGATGACTCAGAAGAGGGCCTAGTCGACAGCAACCACATCGATGCAGAAAAACCTCTCACAGCAACTTCGACAAGCTTGGAACTCCAGCGCTCCTCCACTAACCCCATCATCTCCAGCAATCCTTGACCAGGCTTGCACTGATCCAACAACTTCAATAAGTGAACCACCAGCTGCATCAATCTGTACCACTCCTCCTTCACCGAGCCCAGCAACACCAGCAATCCTTAGCCCACCTTGCGCTGATCCAGCATCTTCTTCACAACAGCAGCAGTCCTCACCGCTCCATGACATCCTCCAAATTATCTATACCTCCCCTCCTTTTACTCAAAATCAGATTAGATGCAAAATCAACTTTTCTACACTTGCCTTTGTTTGAGTTAACAAGCTTTGTTTATCAGAGAAGCAATTGATGTGATGCTAGCTTTAATTAATAAGAAAACTCATAATATATTTGCATAAACAAAAAGGAACTAAAGTAAGGAAAACATGGATTGGTCAGTTTGTAAGGATGTAATGTAACATTCTCACCACTTTACATTACCCTGATGTAGGTTCTTTAGAAATCAATAACGGACCCTTATATTATATATCTATTCACATTTTGTGTCAGCCCTTTATTCCTGCTATTGTCAATGAGAAAAAAAATCCATGCAAACAAGTTAAATATATTCACCTTTTCCTTTTTTTTCTAGGATTAATGAGCTGTATGAAAGGCTATAAATAAGTCTTGAATCAGTTCTACAATAATTGCTTTCCTTCCTTTCTTCTCACGGCAGAACATGGATTTATCATGGGCTTTATTTTATTTTGTTAGCTACACCCCAAGACTTATTTGGGCTTAATTAATATTTTATTTTCAGTTAGGATCCAAGGCTTGTTTAGATCAGGTTATAGGCCTTTTGGTTTAGGGTTTTTGGATCAATTTTTAAGTGAGTCAAATCAATCTACTAGAGTAGATCCATTAGGGTTATATTTTCATAAGTATTAAAACCTCTGTAAAACCTATTGATGAGACCTTTTTTTTATCAATAAGAGTTCATAATTTTTTAAAAAATAACTTGTGTGAGAGTAATCCTTATATTTTCAATTCTTGAACGAATTGAATCTGACTTATTGAAGAATAACTGGCTTGGCGGTATCCTTCAACTTCATTCCAATAGTGTTGGTGTCTTGGGATTAGTTTTCATTGTGTCAAACTCCTATCAGATCTATTTCAGCTTTCCAAAATCATATTTAAATCTTGATTGTGTTGCATGATCACGAGATTTGTATCAGTTGGTATTAGAGTTAAGCTCTAAAACAAAGTCATATCCTTCTATTATTTTTGTTTTCTTAGTGTTCCTTTTATGTTTTTCAATGTTTGCGTATTTCATCTTCTTCTTTGTGTCTCCGGCATCTAAACAAAAAAAAGAAGAAGTAATATTTCATCTTGTTACTGTCTCTAATCATATCAGTAGCATAAAAAAAGGGAAAAAAGGAAAAAGATTAGATGAAATTTGAAGGTTGATAAACACGTATCTTAGTGACCCATATGCAAACCACCTCATAATCAGTTGAAAATTCCTATTTTATCTACTGGGGGTGAGATTACATGATTTAAAATTGGTCTTATTTTCATATCATTTGCTTGAGGTTTTACTTCAAGCTTCATTTTGTCGCAAATTGATCATATAAGGGGTGTTCCTACCTAGACGTAAGAGAACAACCTATAAAATGAGAAGTGTACTTTAATTGATATCAGAATACCAAATATTGACTTTGCGATCATTCCGATATTGTTTGGTCTGGGTTTCAGTTCTGGAACGTAAAAATTACGTAACAAGTCAAATTTGTGTCAAGTTCCAAAACATCTTTACTGTTTGTTTTCATCCAAATCTTTATGTTTCTATTATAATAAGGTTATATAGGAGTTAAGTAATTGTTTTTTCTATTTTTATTTCGTATCTTTAACTCATCCACAATTTGTACGAATTTCCAATTGGGTTATTTAGGAGTTAAGTAATTGTTTTTGCGTAACTGCTACTTATGGAATCATAATCGTAGTTTTGTTTTACTTTGTTTTCAGTATATTTATTGATTTTTGAGTCAGAAAATGATAATTGAATTGCATAGTGAATACAAGTTGTGAGCTAAAAGGTGTAGTGAGCTTATTAAAGTGAAAAACCTTGATTTTTGTGTGAAATATGAGAGGTGTGAGGATGTATTTTGTGCTACGAACCAAATTTTATAGATTCAAAGAATGTTTGAAAACAACAAATTAGCGACACAAAAAGCTAACGTCGCTTTCCAATTGCGAGCCATAAGCCAACTACTCAAACTCATGTTTAGTATGTACAAGGATCAGAAAGATGAGGTGAATTCAATAAAGCAGCAATGCAAATTCATACGAATTGTGGATGAAACAAAGATGCGAAATAAAACAAAAAAATTTAATGAAGACATTTATTTGACTTCTAAATAACCCCAATATAATAGAAACAAATTGATTTAGTCAAAACAAATATAAGACAAACATGTTTTGGGACTTGATGCAAATCTTACCTGTTATGTAATCTTAAAGCACCAGAATTGAAACTAAGACCTAACAATATCATAATGACTTATTGGAATGTGACAAAATAGAAACTTGTCCTAAGACAATAACATTATTGGAATGAAGTCGAATGACACCAGAAAGCCAGTTAATCTTCAATAAGTTAGATTCAGTTCGTTCAAGAACCAAATAATACTCTAATCTCTCTCAAACGTTAAAACTGAAAAATTCAGAATTGTTATTCATCAATGACTACTGAAACTTAGGTTTACAAGAGTTTAAGTACTTCTGAAAAACTAACCCTAATGAATATACCCTTACTGATGTGAACCTCGTGATCACTTGGTCACGCAACCCACACTCAAAGACACCAATTCCCGGAAAGCCAAGTAAATCAGGTTTGATAGGAGTGTGACACAAAGATAACTTGTACCTATGCACCAACACTATTGGAAACAGAAACCCCCACCCAATGAATATTGATTCGCGAACGAGAAGTATAAGGATGACGTCACGAAGATAGTTGTTCTTCGATAAGTCGTTTTTCAGTTCATTAGAGAACCATTGAAGGGAGATTATCTCACCAACACACACACACAAAGTGCGGCAAACAAGAAGTTTTATTAATTTGAATTGTCTAACCTTATATGTCTGGTTATGCCCTTATTTATAGTGACTTCAAACTAAAATAAACCTTAACGGACCCCTTATCCACTTATATGATGCCCATTTACAATTAAACCCAAATAATATAAATAAACCCTAAACTAAGAAGAAAATAGTAATAACAATAATAAATCCAAATTTAATATTTTACATATAATAGGATCAGATTTGTTACCCTTTAGAAGTCTCATATAAGCTAGGAGAACCAAATCTGAAGGTAGAATTAATTCTAAAATCTTCTTTCCTTTTTTTATAGCTAGGATGAATAAGGAATCCTAGTAAAAAAAAAGGATTCTGAAACATTTATGAATCCTTGCCACACTTGGAAACTATGTTGCAGCCCATTAAAGATCTTTGTAGAATTAGAAGATTTCCAAAATAAGCTTCCACATCCTTGTAGGAAAAGAATCCTAGTCAAATAGGAAGTCCACAAGTCAAAAGGAAGTAAATAACAAAATCCATACAGCCTCTGTTGACCCGTGTTTAGATGCCTTTCTGAACTTCAATTTATTTGAAATTTTAACCCAAGGTAAGACAACATGTCAAAAGATTCCTTGTGAAATTTCAGCCCGATCCAACGATCGGATTAAGAATTATGACTGTTGTCGTTAAAATGGATAGGTGCACATTTTACATCAAAATTCGAATTTGACTTTTCCTGGATCAAATCACTTACAGGCTGAATCTTACAAAACTGACCCAAAACCTTTACTAGTAAGCCCAAATCCTGAATCATACAAGCCTTCAATCTTAGGTGAAAACAAAGTATTAATTAAGTTCAAACAAGCCCTGACTACAACTAAAATAATAAAAATAAAACCCATAAGCTAATCCTCTAATGTTGTTGTGAGAAGAGAAGAAGAAAATCAAACAATACAAGCCTACAATTGATGTGAACCTCTTGATCACATGATCAAGCAAACTCCAACGAAAATGATACTTCCCCAAAAAAGCTAAGAATCAGGTTTGAGAAGTGTGACACAATGAAAACTTGTTGCGTCAGATTTGATTTTTTCCCAGCAAAGATAATGTGTTGCATCATGCAAAACACAATTTTATTCTATAAATTCATTGGCTTATACTTTTCAGCATACATAAAACTTATATAACGTTTCAAATAACCCTAATGAATCCCATATGTGGGCTGATTTGAACCCACTTATAAAATTAACCCAAATAAGTAATAATAAACCAAAGATTTAGAAGAAAATAATAAAAATCCAAAATTAATATCCTAGATATGCTTTAAATCAGATTTGCCACCCATAAGAAGTCTCAAATAGACTAGGAAATCTGGTATGAATGTGGAATGTATTGTAAAGTCTTCTTTCCTTGTTATGCTTAGTTTCCTTGTTTTACTTGGACAATTAATGAAGAAAATCTGCCTCTTTTATACATGTCAATTTAGTTTCCTTCCTGGACTAGGAGAATCATTAATTAATCAGATCTGGCAGCCCCTTAGCAACCTTTATTGACTAGGAAACTTTCTTCTTTGTTGATAAATATTCTCCTAAAAATACCGAATGCATCCCTACGTGCCATCATGAAAAAACCCCAAGGTTGAACCATATACTGAACCATATACTGAACCATATCAACAACCAATCTCAAACACATAATCGAATGCTTACTATAAGGAATCTAAGGCTAAACCTGAAACGTATCAAAAATGCTGCCCCAATGATCCTAGAACCAATATGTCATTAAATACCACCAACCCTTCTTTCCATGTGTAGCTAAGATAAATAAAAAATTCTTGTAAAAAAAGGATTTTGGAACACTAATGAATTCTTGCCACACTTGGAAATTATGTTGCATCCAAACATCCTTCTAGAATTAGGAAATTTCTAAAACAAGCTGCCACATCCTCGTAGGAAAATGATTCTTGCCATCATAAGTAAAAAAGAAGTCAGTAAATAACAAGACTCGTATGCCTATTTTGTCATATATCTCAAGTCCGTCTCAAACTCTAATTCACCTGAATGTTTACACTAACATAGAAAAATACCTTTAGAATATTCTAGTAAAGTTTCAGCTCAATCCAACAATTTAATTTGAAGTTTTGCTCAACAATATAAAATTGATAGGTAAAAAATTTTATGCCACAATCCGAATCTAACCTTACTTGGATCGTATCACCTATGCTTCCCTTACCAAAGAAAATGAATGTTCAATGTTATTTTTATAGCTTATGCCACTACTATTCATGCATATTGAATTTATTTTGCACTTGCGCAACAAGAATCATGCACTATTGGCAATAACATTCTTCTCCGATGCCCATAAACTTTTGTCTTTATGTCTAACCTTCATAATGCAATGCTTTTCCACTTGCTTTGTCTATTGTCATTCACAACATAACATTCTTCTCCGATGCCCATAAACTTTTATCTTTTGCTTTGCACAATAAGAATCATGCACCATTTGTTGAATGAATTGGACTTTGGCAACTGCTTTTCAAACATTTTAGTGTCTTTGCTTTTGAGATCTTCTTTGTGGATGATTATTGCAAACAAGAACAACAACAACAATAATGCAGCAGCACACCTGCTTCTGTGGATCCCTTCCCATTTCAATTGTCATTCCTACAAATAACGTTTCACTTTCAACAGATCAGGGAACCCTTTCCAAAACCGAACCATTTGGACAGCTTACAGATCATCCCCCTTGACCTTCTACATATTAAAATATGTAAAGGGTCAAGGAGGATGATATGTAGAAAATACTACGCAGTCCTATTGCCTGGAACAAACTCTAATAATGATCTTCAAACAATCAAAATCTACTTTTTTTTTTCTTCTACTTCTGTGTTCGATATGCAACTAAAGCTAATCACACTTTTTTTTATCGATTTGGTTCACCTTTACTCTCTTTGTAACATACTGCTTTTATCTACCATCTTATTCAAGCCGCTTCAATCTTCTCCTGAGTACTTGACTTAATTGCTAAAATCTCCATCTAACTGCAACCTATGAACTGCTCCCACCATTTTTTCCCAGGACTCAAGAACCTTTTTTGCATTGCTTTCCACATGGTTGGAAGCTCCACAACATCAATATTTTCATCTCCAATCATTAACAGATGAGTCCTCCAAGTAGAGTTGCTTAGTACTTGACCATTTGTTTTTTGTTGCCTAAAAAAATGTTTGCTTATTATGAATGACACTGTCAAAATTGAAACTCTCTCTTCCATGTAAATTCTTATGCAACAATCTATTTCCTAAAAAGTTGTTTGCTAATAACACTGTCTCAACTCAAAATAAACCATCTTTCATGTAAATTCTAGTATAACAATCAAAGCATTTTCCATGCACCAAACATTTCACTTGCATTTCATATATTTCTTTCCCCTTATGGTTCATTTGCAAAACCTCACTTTACTCATGGAAAAGGTTACTCGCAGCATCGCATAAGCACCTAACTAGTATATTATTATTACACATATCTCAAGTATATAGATATTATTATTTTATTTTAAATTAAATAATAAATAATTTTAGTTAATAGATACTAGTATAAATACTTAAAAATTGATTGATAAAGTATAAATACATAAATTTCTTATTTATTGGGCAATAAATAAAATATGCATATAATAGAAACTCGCCCACTAATACTCATTAACATCCCCACTCCTTTTGGGTCATTGCGATAATTATTCTGAGTTGTTTGACCCTAAAAATCATTTATACTTGATAATTTGGACCTTCTATAAGTACAACCAATCATAACAGTTCGAGAAAATTGAATGGTTAAAATAATAATGCTAGACCAAAACATGTATTTAACCCACTTAGGCTATTAAGCAAACCAATTGATACGATCCAAGTAAGGTTAGATTCGGATTTTGTCGTAAAAATTTTTTTATCCTGTTTTATGCTTTTAAGCATAACTCCAAATTCAACCATTGAAGCGAGCTGAAACTTGACTTGAAGATTCCAAAGGTATTGGTTTATGTTGGGGTAAAGTTTCAAGTGAATCAAAGTTTGAGAAGGACTTGTAATATAGGTTAGAACATGTATTAATTAATATTCTAGAATCATTTTCTTACAAGAAAGAAGGGTTGGTGGTATTTAATGACATATTAATTATTTTTATTATTTTCTTTCATGTTTGCTCTTAATTCATATTTTATTTTCATCTAGAATCCAAGTCTTGTTTGGATCAAGTTATTTTTTTGGTAAGTTGACAGATATATTAAAAGAAGAATATACAAAGAATATAAGGGGCATACCCCAGATTTACAATGTGCACGAAAACATAAAACAGCAAATGGCTACAGGAAGCCACAAAGCAGAACACTTCGACTTAAATAGACTTGTTAGGGATACCAATACAACCAGCTAAATATCAATTTAAGAGTCTATATTATTGACCCTCCAAGCGCTTTAGATCCTTATGTTTTCATCTGTTGGGAGAGCGTTCCTCATCAAATCAAGCTTTTCACGAATGATACATTCTATTTGATCCAAGACCAAATTTGGAGTTCTAGACATTTCCTGCAAATATCCTTGCATTCCGTTCTTGCCAGATATAATACACTGTAGCCGCGAAACCCAATTTACGAGAAAAATTGATGAAAATTTTACCATGCCACGTAATAGTTGCCCATCGAATCCATTCCTCCCACCCTTTCGTCATTTTTGGAATGTCGCATGTGTCACAAACATGCCACCATATCGCTTTAGTATAGGAGCATTCAAAGAACAGGTGGTTATGATCTTCATTTTTGCGGTGATAGAGTGAGCATTGATTGGGACGATGTATACCAAACCGATGAAGTCTATCCTATGTTGTGAGCTTTTGTTGGATAACCACCCATAGAAGAAAGGAATGTCTTGGAACAACATTCTTGAACCACACAATGTCATGCCATTCAACAACCTGATTATGAAATCTTAGTTGCTCCCAAGCTACTTTGACCGAGAATCTATGATTTGGTGAATCCAACCACACAATCTCATCCTTCTGCCCCATCTTAGGATTGGAAGGAATAGCTTCTATAATGGGGTGCCAGCCAATAGATTGAGTGGTAAGGACTCTCCATTCTGAGTTACTAATCAGCACATTTACCCTCGCGTTATTTCTCATACCTGAATCGTAGATGAATCTTTCACCGTAAGAATTCGCCAGGGGGCTGTGAGGATGCCAATTGTCAAACCATAGAGAGGTTGTCATGCCATCTCCTATGATGTACTGCATCTTTGGCCATGCTCTAATGATCTGAGCTTTAGGATCTTTCCCGCAAGCCCAAGAGCAATTCTCCGGCGCCTTGATTGTCTAGAAATTCCTACCTCGCAACAGATTGGATCTAATCCAAGTAGACTAGATTGAGCCATCTGAGTCATTGCACAGGTTCCATGTGTGTTTCAACAAAGCAATCTTGTTCCATTCTGTTATCCTTTTTATTCCTAGCCCCCCCTCCTTTTTTGAAAGACATACCTGTTCCCAAGCCACTTTAGCCCTAGTAGTTCTGATATCTGAACCTAACCAAAGAAAGGATCTCATAATTTGCTCAACACTTTTTATTACTTGCCCAGGTAAGAGGAAAAGAGATGCCCAATAGACCTGGATGGAAAATAAAACTGAATTAATAAGTTGTACTCATCCTGCATACGAGAGAGTTCTACAAGTCCAGTGTTGAACTTTAGAGGTGAGTCGATCCACGAGGCCCTTACAATAGACAGCCTTCAGTCTGGATGAGATAAGAGATATCCCAAATATTTCATAGGAAACTCCCCCTTTCTAAACCCAAGAATATGAATAATCTGTTCTTTCTCAACATCTAACAGACCATTCAAGAAGATGTCACTTTTGTTTGGATTTGGATACAGACCTGATGGATCTTGAAACTCAGTGAGTACAGTTTTGATCATATGAATTGAGTTTACATCCCCTTTGCTAAAAATCATCAAGTCGTCTACAAAACAAAGATGAGAAATTTTGTCCTTCTTGCATCTCCAGTGGAACTGAAAGTTTTGATCGGCACTCATCTTGCGGAACAGCCCCAAAAGGATTTCCATACATAGAACAAACAAATATGGAGATAGTGGGTCACCTTGTCTCAGCCCTCTCCCCCCTTGAAAGTAACTTGCAAGCTCACCATTGATGTTGATAGAGAATTGACATGATGTAACATAGATCATGATCCAATCAGTTACTGTTCGAGGAAATCCCATTTTTATTAACATGGCATCAACGAAATCCCACCAGATAGAGTCATAAGCCTTCATCAGATTTACCTTCATAGCACAACGAGCAGGTCCCGTAGATTTATGATAGCCTTTCATTAGTTCCTGAGATAAAAGAATGTTATCACTGATTCTCCGTCCTGAGATAAAAGCAGTCTGATATGGACCAACTAAGGATGGCAAAACACCTTTGATTCTCCCAGTTAGAATCTTAGCGATGCATTTGTACACTGTATTGCAGCAAGATATAGGATGAAAATCTGTCAACCTTATAGGATTAGCAACTTTAGAAATAAGGGCAATGGATGTAGCATTCATTTCTTTAAGCATTCTACAATTCTGAAAGAAGGATCTAACAGCGTTGATTACATCTTCCTCAACTATGTGCCACATTATTTTGAAGAAACCTGCGTTAAGCCATCCGGACCAGGGGCTTTGTTGTTCTTTAAACTAAACATAGCATGTTTAATCTCCTCCCTTGTTACATCTTGTGTGAGTACATGCTGTTGCGTTGAAGACAGTTTCAAGTTAATTGTTGATTCCATCACTTCCTCGTTCAGAACCCTAGGCATCTGATCCACTCCTAACACACGATGGAAGTATGCAATTACTTCTGATGTGACTGCCTCGTGTCCTTCGACAACCTCTTCATCCTTCTTGTAAGTGATAGAAGCTTATTTCTATTCTGTCTTCCATTTACTGATTTGTGAAAGTAGCTAGTATTCTGATCCCCCAAGCTAAGCCATTGTATCCATACCTGAATACCGAAGATCATCTACTTTCGCTTCTCGAATACATGTATCCAATCTGTCCATAGTACCAGCCCACGTAGTAGACCCTCCTAACCTGTCCGACTGGTTGCGGATAGCATTAAAGTCACCCATAAGAATCCACGGGGTTGACTCCCATCCATCACTACGACTCACTATATCAGACCATAATGCCTTACGTAAGGAAGCATTATTGTCTCTATAAATAATTGAAGTATTGAAACTGATATTGGTTGCTAATATAGTGACAGAAACATGAATAGCCTGGTTTGACATTCCGAAAACATCCACCTTCACCGTATCAGCATTTCAACAAACCCAAATACGACCACAACAAGAGAAATCATAATTATACAAGAAGGACCAAGAACACAGAAGAAGTTGAGAAACATGATCTTTATTCTTGTCTTTAACTCGAGTTTCAACCAGACCAAAAAGAGCTATCCTCTTTTGGTGGATGAGCCGACGCAATTCTGAATGCTTTATAGGATCATTCAAACCTCTAATATTCCAACATCAATTATACAAGAAGGACCAAGAACACAGAAGAAGTTGAGAAACATGATCTTTATTCTTGTCTTTAACTCGAGTTTCAACCAGACCAAAAAGAGCTATCCTCTTTTGGTGGATGAGCCGACGCAATTCTGAATGCTTTATAGGATCATTCAAACCTCTAATATTCCAACATCCAATAATCATAGGAAAATAGAGAGGAGTACAAACCTCTGATATTGGTAGCTAATATAGCATTGGTTCGTTCCCCATCTGTATCACCTCCCATTGCGTCCATATCTTGATCTAAAGCAGTACTTGCAGCCCCTTGCTCCTGTTTCATGTCTTCTCGTAAACTCTTCAAGACAAGAGGAGAGGAAGGATTTTCATTTTCATGACAAGCAGCATTGCGCACATCTGATGTCGCATGATCATTCATATTACAATCAGACATATGTATACCAGATGTTGAACAACCATTCTCATTACAATTACCCACTTTAGATGCCAAGGGAGCATTCTCCCCACTCATAGAACCCTTGTTTCGTTTACCAACTACCTGGCACTGAAACTGATTCTGCTTGTTACCACAGATTTAGAGTTCATAGCTCCTAGATTCCTCTTATCCTTTGCCACCACTTTGAGATTATCAATGTTATTAGTAGCACATAGCGCTGTGGTGTGACCAAAGACATTGCAATTACTGCACTTCGACGGTATCCATTCGTACTCAGCTGAAATTGTTATGAATAACCCATTTGGACAATGAAGATCATATTCCTTAACCAACGTCTTCGAAGCATCTATCTCAACGCAAACTCTTGCGTAACTAAGCCTTTTAATAGTCCAATACTCGAGAGGGACATTATACAGCCTAACCCATACCGGAACTCTGGCCAAATCATCTTTCAAAAATTGCATGTTCGGTTGCCAACGTTTAAGCACCAAAGGCATGTTTGCCATGTGCCACGGGGCTCTTTCCAGCACATTAGTGGCATGATCGACAAAATCAAAAGTGAAGATGAAGAAACCATTATCCAAAGACAAAACTTCTAATAGACCGTAGGAGCCCCGTATTCTTTTGGCAATAGAATTAACCACGGGATACCACCCCCCCCCCCAAAAAACCCCCCCCGGGTGGATTTCCAAAATTCACAGCCATCTTTAAACACATCAAGTGTAGGAGTTACTGTCACACGACCATCAATCATAGTAGGGGGAGCAAAGTGCAGATTACGGACTGAACTAATGCTAAGAGCCCCATATTCTTTTTGCAATAGAATTAACCACGGGATATGATAATTTCTGCCCCACAAAATGACCAACTAGGGTGGATTTCCAAAATTCACAGCCATCTTCAAACACATCAAGTGGAGGAGCTACTGTCACACGACCATTAGTCATAGTAGGGGGAGCAAAGTGCAGATTACGGACTGAACTAATGCCAAGGGTCTTGCTACCCTCATTGTCATCAACATCAGAACCCTTCAAAGCATTTAAAAAATCCAATTTGGGTCTAAGTTTTAGTTGTTCTTGTTGATGAGACCCTACCTTCACCTCATCAACTTTAGAACCCAACACATGGTTCATTTCTGGAAAAACATTAGAAGCTTGGACAATAGAGTGTTTCTCTATGCTAACATCAGAATCAGCTTGAAACTGAGAAATCCTCATCCCATGGCTATTCAACATATCTTGCAGTTCTAATCTTAATGTATGTCCAGACTTAACTTGATTGTGTTGTTCAATGTTAGAGCTAACCATTGGAACATTTTCCACAGAAGAACATAGAGACATTATGGTAGCATAGAAATACTAGAGAGAACAAAATTTTAAGAAGATAAACTGAGTCCAAGAAGCAACCTAAGCTCAGAAATAACAGCAACTAATCTTATAAACAACAAGATGCAGATTAGTTCATGAAGGACGAAGAGAATTACAGAATTACGAGGCCATTATCTCCCAGCACACTGATTGTAACAATGATCCGTTCGGTCAAGATGTAGAGTAGGTTCCGAAGAACAACATACTCAAAAATGGTACGATCCAACGGTGAACAAAGGAGATCAAGCTACAACAAACCACTCTGAAACTAGCAAGAAAAATGAAACTTTTTCCAAAGAACTATGATTTAATCTTCACATATGGCAAAGGCCTTCATGTCTATAACAGCCATAAGAGAAATGATGAAGAAAATCCATTCACTATGCTGCAACTTCACCACTTCTCCATAGTTCCAAAACTGAAAATGCAGAATAGTAGAAATATTGCGAGATCAATATCTCTTACTTGTTGATTGGATAACAGATCCGTTCAGTCAATGTTGAGAGAAGGTTGGAAGGAACAAATAGTCAGAAATGAGAACAATCCAACGGTGGACGGAGTAGATGTAGCTCCGCAGCACCACACTCTCTCTCTTTCTCTCTTTTCTCTCTCTCTCCTCAAATCTGGTTTTGCCACAAGTAATCTTGTGCGGCAATAGATTGAAAAGAGAAACCGTGTGTATGGGACCAAAGCCCATAAGGGGGCGCAATCATGTTGTCTTTCAGCCTCGCAATTGGGTTTTGGGTGTATATGCGCAAGGAGAGATTTTCGGCCCATAGAAAATCAAAGCTACAGCCATAAGGAGATGGGCCATTTCAGATTAAGCCAAACCCTTTCCTCTCCCAAAGTAGCAGAGCCACTAACACCTTCCTTTTTTGACCATAACCAGGACCTCCATCTCTCCCTTTTTCATCACTTTAGTTACCTAAAAACACTTGAAACCATAAAATCAAAACAAAACATACAAGATAACCTTTCTCTCCTCACGACCTCTAACTATCATCAGCCACTCCTCAATAGCTTCACCATCAGCAAAACAGTAACTAAGACAACACAACAACTTCCTCTTACTTCTCTTTTCCTTGTGGCAGCATCGTCAGCCTCTCATCACCCATGAGGCAACAACGACATCAACGTCGCCTCCTTTCACTAGACTCACAGCATAGCTCACGGTCTCTCCTCTCTTAACTGACCAAAACAATAACCACCATTAACTATCTCCACCATCCACGACAACTTCCTTACTTCTCTCAGCACCATCTCATTCCATTGCACCTTTTTTCTATTATTGGTTGTTGAAACAACCAAAAAGTTTTTTAAAAAAAAACTATGAAAGAGACCCATAAAGAGAAAAAAAATCAATTGTTTCTTACGTTTTATTCCTTTTACAGGTGACAATGATATTCACCAAAAACACAGGAAGAAAAAGGAGGAAATATCGCTCAGATCCACCTATTTTTGTCTCTACCAGTGATGGCTGCGTGTGGTGGAAACCTGCGGCCACTGTTTCAGTAGTCCCAAAATTCCAGTATGCCTTTTGAGTTCCCAGCAATCTCTCCAACCTATTTCCAACCTTTGAAAGGACCATTTCACAAGTTTTTGAATTTTGTGTGTGTTTGTGTTTTTAAATAATTGCTAAATTTTAAATTTATATGGTTTGTAAACATGTAATTCTAGGATGTGTGAGTAAAATATTGTAAAAAAAATGCAACTTACCCTAAGTTTGGTTGATATGGTTCAGCCTTGTGATACGAACCAAGCAAGGTCAGATTCGGATTTTGACGTAAAATTTTATACCATTCAATTTTACGCTATTAAGCATAACTTCAAATCCAATCGTTGGATTGAGCTGAAACATTACCAGAAGATTCCAGAGTTGTTTGTCTATGTTGGGGTACATTATTAGGAGAATCCACATTCAGAAAGGACTTGCAATATAGGTCCGAACAGGCTATACGAATTCTGTTATTTACTTCCTTTTGACTTGTGGACTTCTTATTTGGCAAAGATCCTTTTCTTACAAGGATGTGGGAGCTTGTTTTAGGAATTTCCTAGTTCCACAAGGATCTTTAATAAGCTGCAATATAATTTCCAAGTGTGGCAAGGATTCATTAATGTTTCAGAATCCTTTTCTTATAAGGATTCCTTATTAATCCTAGCTACATAAGGAAAGAAGGGTCGGTGGTATTTAATGACGAGTTAGTCATTTTTATTATTTTCTTTTATGTTTGGGCTTAATGAATACTTTGTTTTCAGTTAGGATCTAAGACTTGTTTGGAATAAGTTATGAGCTTTTTAGTTTAGAGTTTTGGGTCAGTTTTGAGTGGAGCTCATATAAGTCCACATAAGGGGTCCATTAGGGTTAATTTTTCAAGAACTATTTTGATAGGTCCCAATTAAAGCTATTTAAAGAAAAGTGTAAAATATACTCTGCTTGAGGTGAGAATAAACCTTGTAATTCTTTTCTTATTCCTTGCTTACTGGAAACAAAGTTTAAATACAAAAAAAGACTCAACTACTTCCCTAATTAAAAGGGAGTGGAACGGCTAGTTGACAATAAAATAGCCATTACTAATGGAATTATTCTTTCTAACTTATTGACCGATTCCTAGGCAAAATAACAGCAATAACAACTAATGCAAATCTTAAGTCATAATCTCCAGGTCACACGCTGATGTCCCATGCAAACTGATCCTTGTTTAACCCCCATATCTTGGATTTTTGATAGGCACTCTATTTGATCTTCTTGGTTTATCATTGCTCCCATCTTTAAGTAGAACCTTGTCCTCAATGTTCAAGTTTATATACTTATCTCGCCGTTCCTGTGTACTTTCCCAAGTTGCATCTTCTTTTGGAAGTTTTTTCCACTGAAGAAGGCTTTCTTCAACAAAACTAGACCCTTTCCTCACCCATCTAGTATCTAAAATAGCTTCACGTTCCATAACAATCTCGCCATCATCATTTATGGGCGGCAGGTCAATGCTAGAGGTATTGGACTCCCCTACTTGCCTCTTAAGCAGTGAAACATGAAAAACAGGGTGAAGTCGAGCACCTGCAGGTAATTGGAGTTTGTAAGCTACCTTTCCCACCTTTTCTTCAATTTTGTACGGACCATAAAAATGACTAGCCAACTTCTGATATGGTCTCCTAAACATAGATTGCTGGCGATAAGGATGGAGTTTAAGGAAGACCAAATCCCCCACTTGAAAGTCCACGTCCCTTCCTTTTGAATCAGCCACTTGTTTCATTCGATTAACTGCTGCATGTAAATTTATTTTGAGCTGTTGTAAAATGGTATTGCGAGATATGATTGTTTGGTCCACCTCATTCACAGAAGATGCTCCAACTTGATAATTCGGAATACTCGGTGGTGGTCTCCCATAGATAGCTTGAAAAGCTGTCATCCCAATAGACGAGTGGTATGTAGTGTTGTACCAAAATTCTGCCCAAGAAAGAAAAGAATTCCATTTGCGAGGTTGTTGAGAAACAAAACATCAAAGATATTGCTCAACACACTTGTTAACCACCTCAGATTGACCGTCGGTTTGGGGATGATAGGCGGAGCTCATGTGCAGCGTTGTACCTGATATTTTGAAGAATTCATGCCAAAAATGACTTATGAAAATAGGATCTCTATCACTAATAATTGACTTTGGCATGCCATGAAGTTTGACAACTCCTTCCACAAATTTTTCAGCTACCATTTTTGCCGTGTAAGGATGCGATAAAGCCAAAAAATGAGCTGATTTACTTAAGCGGTCTACGACCACAAAAATAGTGCTTTTACAGTTAGATGGCGGTAACCCTTTAATAAAATCCATGGTGATGTCATCCCATACTTGACAAGGAATGGGCAATGGTGATAAAGTGTCGGCTTTATTCTTTTGGCAAATAGTGCAAGAGGCTACATATTGTTGAATCACCTTATGCATTGATGGCCAATAGAATTGTTGTGCCAATCGCTTGTATGTTCTTAATACCCCAGAATGGCCTCCATATGGTGAATCATGGAATTCCTGTAATAGTTGTTGGACAAGAGAGGAATTAGGAGGAATGATTACACGGTTGTTGTAACATACCTAACCATTCGGCCATTTATAGGGAGCTCCCGGATGTTCAATTACAAGCTTGCCAATTCGGACCATGTATGGATGCTGGTTGGCTTCATCCTTGAGTGCCTGCATCAAAGATGTTTGAGGAACAAAAAGAGTATTGAGGCTAGGGTTGCCGATTACCCTTGATAAAGCATCAGTAACGGAATTCTCCCTTCCCGGTTTGTAAATTATCTCATAATCGTACCTCAATAATTTGGACACCCACTTCTGTTGTTCTGGTGTCACTATGCGCTGCTCCATCAAATACTTAAGGCTGCAGTGGTCAGTGTGGATATAGAATTTTCTGCCAAACAAGTAAGGACGCCAAGTGCGAATATCTTGAATAATGGCAAACATTTCTTTAGCATAGGTAGACCATGATTGCTTAGTGATCCCCAATGCTTGGCTCATGAATGCGATGGGTCTCCCTTGCTGAGTTAACACTGCCCCAATGCCAGCACCTGAAGCATCAGATTCAATGACAAATGGTTCATGAAAATTAGGCATAGCAAGTGTAGGAGTAGAAGTCATTGCTTGCTTTAAAGCATTGAATGTCGTATCTGCTTCATCTGTCCATCTAAAGAGTCCCTTTTTAAAAAGGTTGGTGAGTGGCTGAACTATGATTCCATAATTGCGGACAAACTTTCTGTAATAACCTGTAAGGCAAGTCAGAAACGGTAGTGGGTCGAGGCCAATTAAGCATAGTCTGAATTTTCCCTTAGTCAGCCTTGACACCTTGGGAAGTTACAATGTGACCCAAGTATTCAACTTCATGTTGGCCAAATACACATTTGCTAAGCTTGAGGAACAATTTATGATGCCGTAATATTTCAAAAGCTTTTTTAACATGTTTAAGATGCATGATCCAATTGGGGCTATAGATTAAAATATCATCAAAAAACACTAACACAAATTTGCGAAGATATGGGCGAAATATGGAATTCATAACAGCCTGAACTGTTAAAGGGGCATTACATAAGCCAAACAACATAAATAAATATTCATAATGACCATTATATGTACGAAAGGCAGTTTTGTGAATGTCTAATGGATCTACCCGTACATGGTGATAACCGGATCTTAAATCAAGTTTAGTAAAGAAAGATGCCCCATATAGTTCATCAAGCATATCATCCACGGTAGGAATAGGAAATCTATCCTTGATGGTGACAACATTAAGGGCTTTATAGTCGGTACAGAAACGCCAACTTCCATCTTTTTTTTTTAACTAACAAAACAGGATAAGAGAATGGACTTGTGGTAGACCTTATTAGCCCTAATTTTAACATGTCATGAACTTGTTTTTCCATTTCAGCTTTTTGAAAGTAGGCATACCTGTATGGCCGGACATCAATTGGCTTAGTCCCCTCTTTAAGATTGATGTGGTAAGCTATTTCCCTTTGTGGTGGAAGCTGCTTTGGTTCCTGATAGATGTCCTCAAATTCTTGTAACAATTGCTGCATGTCTGGTTGAGTGCTTTGAGGCATATCTTCCCTGGCCGCTTGTAGACAAACAGCAAATATTGAATTGCCATGTTTCATCTCTTTTGAAATTGCTTTAAATTTTATCAGCTGAATTGGTTGGTTGTCAATTCCTTCTAATTGATGATGCTGGTTCTTCCACAAAAATGCCATTGTCATTCTTTCCAATCACAAACCACCGTACCCAATTGTTCAAGCCAATGAACTCCCAACACCATATCCAACCCAATCAGTGGTAATGAATAAAGAGTTAAGGTAAATGGGATACCTTGCAATAAGACTTGAACATTCTCAAATCTCCCTTGGCACTTTAGAGGATCACCATTAGCCACTTTCACATTAAAGGGTTCAGTTGGCACCACTGGCAATTGCAATACTTCAGCTATCCTGTCATTGATGAAATTATAGGTTGATCCACTATCAATAAGAACAATTAGTTCATGAAGTCCTTTGGCCGAGACACGCATGGTTATGGCTATTGACTACCCTGTGAGAGCATAGAGTGAAATTTCAGGCTCTCCTTAAAAGATGGTTTGAGCTCCCTCGTTATCTATATCTTCTTCCTCATAACTGCCTTCTAGCAACAACAACTGCGGTCCTTTGCATTTGTGCCCTAATACAAACCTCTCATCACAGTTAAAGCAAAGGCCTTGAGCACGCCAGCTTTGCATCTCAGACCAAGTTAGTCTTTTCATTGGTGATGCAGACTTCATTTTTTTATGATGAAGAGACATCAATGGTTTTACTGAATGGACGATTAGAGACGTTAGTGGTCCTATTGAATGGACGATGAGTTTGCTCTTGACGGTTCAGCTGCTCATCTCGCATCCTCGCCAAACTGATGGCTTCCTTCAAGGATTTTATCTTAAACATCCGAATTCTATCTGCAATTTCAGGTTTAAGACCTCCCCATAAAGGTGCCCACTAATGCCTTTGGAGTCCACCCTTGCACTCTATTCACTTAAAGATCTTGTTTGTCTTATTTTTTATAAAGACTCGTCAAAATCTTCACAATCCGTAGGACTAAAACGAGACCATAATTCTTCCACAAAAATATCCCACGACACCTCTTTTCTTTCCTCGTGATAAGCCTTACGTAACCACTGCGACCATTGATTTACTTCTCCTTCCAAATGAAAGGAAGCCAAAGACACCTTTTGTGTTTCCAAAGTGCCCTGGTATTCGAAGAATTGGTTGACACGCGTGAACCATTCAGTTGGGTCATTACCAAAATACTTGGAAAATTCGAGCTTAGCCAATTTAAAGAAAAACATTGAGCGACCCCCTTCTATGTTTTCACGAGAACGCGCACCGAAGGATTGTCCGTTATGTTCGTTGACATTGCTAGAGGACGGTTCTTGCCTTGTAAGAAAAACTTCAGATATCTTGCTAAGAGCAATCTCTAGCTGTTGTAGTTTATCGGTAACACCCATCTCCATTCTGCTGAAATCAGCTTGAAGTCCCCCAAGAGCCGCTTCTAAATTCTCGATTCTTTCTTTATTGGTAGTCATAATGTAAAGGCTCTGATACCAATGATAGGTCCCAATCAAAGCTATTTAAAGAAAAGTGTAAAATATACTCTGCTTGAGGTGAGAATAAACCTTGTAATTCTTTTCTTATTCCTTGCTTACTGGAAATAGAGTTTAAATACAAAAAAAAGACTCAACTACTTTCCTAATTAAAAGGGAGTGGAGTGGCTAGTTGACAATAAAATAGCCATCACTAATGGAATTATTCTTTCTAACTTATTGACCGATTCCTAGGTAAAATAACAGCAATAACAACTAATGCAAATCTTAAGTCATAATCTCCAGGTCATACGCTAATGTCCCATGTAAACTGATCCTTGCTTAACCCCCATATCTTGGATTCTTGATAGGCACTCTATTTCATCTTCTTGGTTTATCATACTTAAACTCATGTAAGCCAAAATTTCAGCAACTTTGAGGATAATTACTTCAGTTTTAACGTGTGAGAGTAATTCTTGCATTCTTCAGTTCTTGAACGAACTGAATCTGACTTATCAAAGATTAACTGGCTTCGTGGCGTCATTTTACTCAATCCAATAGTGTTGGTGCCTTGGGGTAGGTTTCCATTGTCACACCTCTATCAGACTTATTTCAGATTTCCAGGATCAGATCTCAATCTTGATTGTGGGTTGCATGACCACGTGATCACGAGGTTCGCATCATTGGTGCATTAAGGATGGTGTGTCATTTCCTTGCACAACTAATCCTCTTACTCAAACTCTTGCAGACTATTAGGTTTTCTAGTGACCATATTATTAGGTGATGACTCATAAACTCTATAATCATAACTTTATGATTAAATCCAAACACCACTGGTTTCCAAGAGACAACTCTGCCATTTGAGGTCGTACACGTCATGACAACTGTAAAAATTGGTTTTGACCCTGACATATTGATTTTGATCAATTTTGACCCAGCAAACATGGTTTTGACCTAAAAATGATTGTTTTAGCTAATCTTGAAAGAAATCTTAATTTTTGATTTGGCAACTTATTTTTTTTTAATTCCTTTTACCTCAAAAATCAGTTTTTAGGTTTGGAAAATAAATATTATTTCTTCTTTAGGTCACAGTACAAAAAATGGTTTACAACAACAATAATCAATAATAATATTATTCAATTATTTGAATGACCACAATTGACTTGTAACTTCAACACCACTTTTACTGCCTCTACAATCCCACAAACATTATATCATCACTCTGTTATTGTCATCACCATCATTATCCCATCATTGCAACACATTATTTTCCTCCTTTACCTATAAAATATTTTTTTTTTCATTTGTTAAATATTTAAATCAAAATATATAACCTCTTTCAAAGTGGATTTAAAAGTTAAGAGTCACTTGAGCATCAATCTCCCACTTAACAAAAAGCTCCAAAAATAAATAAGATATATTTGTCAATTATATTTTATGGAATAAAAATTATCTCTACTTCATGAAATATCCAAATATAAAATGAGCACGCTATATATATATATATATATATATATATATATATATATATATATATATATATATATATATATATGTTTCTTAAATATTTTATAAAATCTTATTTATAATTTTGCTCATCCCATTATTCACCTTAAATGGACTTTTAGCCGTTTAATCTTTGAAAGACAAGGATACGCGGATGCGGATCCCGCTAGATCAAACGACGAGCAGTAGCATACAATCACAACGAGTGACCCAGCGCCGTGGCCTTAACAATTTAGATCTGTCAGCAGTCATCGGAACCCGATCACCAGTTTCCTCCCTCCCTATTCTAGATTTAAAAAAAAAAAGGAAGAAAAAAGCAGACTTTTCGATGAGCTTTGTGGTAAACAAGTGTAGCTCAACAGATCTGCAATTTCCTTTGTAAAAAAGTTCAAAACCCTAAATTCATCTTCTAATGGAGATAACAGAAAACGGACAAGAGACGTCATCGACGGTTACGAGTCTTCTTCTCCTTCACTCTCGATCGCCTCCACAACTATTGAGAAAGCTATTTGGGAAAGCTAACTGAGATTATGTTATTATTAGTGGTTGAAAAAGGAACCAGAGTTACTTTGGGTAGATTCGGAGAGAATTCAAAGGCAAATGCAGGAGGTAGCGGTAGGGAATAACCGCGCCTTTATTTTCTGCTATTGATCCTTTGCTTGCTATTCGACACCAAGTTTCCTCCATGGATAACCACCTTCAATCTCTAGCACTCCATTCGCTTCATTTTAGTTCATGCAATCTGAAGTGATCAATGATAATTTTGTGATTTCATTAGTATTTTTCACTACTATGGTTACTGTTCAAGTATCAATAGATAATGCAGGTTGATACATGATGTTGAAGATGCTAGGAGAGAAAGAGAGTCGGGTATTCCTAATTAAAATTAGTAGTGATTTAAAGTTTTTTTTTATTTAGAAATATATTAAAATAATATTTTTTTATTTTTTAAAAATTATTTTTTATATCAACATATTAAAATGATCTGAAAATATAAAAAATATAATTCATAGTAAAAAAAATTCAAAATTTAAAGAAACGCGTTTTACACTGTATTTTCAAAGAAGCCCTTAGTATTTGATAAGGTGATGAGTCCGTATACCTTGCTAGTACTGGAAGGTTTTTTTTAATTAAGGTAGCGTTTGGAACACCATTTTTTTAATTTAGTATCTTTTATTTAAAATTATATTTTTTATATATTTCTGAATCGTTTTTATGTATTGATATTAAAAATAATTTTTTTAAAATAAAAAAAAATATTTTTAATATATTTTCAAGCAAAAAAAAATCTTGTAAAGGTTGTTACCGTCTTTCTAAACACACTTTTAAAGTAAGGTTTTTAATAAATCTCATAAGCTTTTTATGCTATAGTATTTGTTGAATATGGTATTATTAACTTTTAATAGGCTATTTGGAAAGGTGACAAGTTTTGGGTTGTTTGAAACCAATTCTATTGTAGTTTTAATTTTAATTTAATTTTTTTTGGTAAGTTGACGTATGTATTAAAAGAAGAGGATACAAACATTATAAGGGGCATACCCCAGATTTACAATGATAACAGAAACATAAAACAACAGATGGCTACAGGCTAGCCACCGACCCTAAAACTGAAACCTCACTAGATTCGGGAGGGAAACCAATACAACCAGCTAACTAACAAATTAAGAATCTATGGTATTCACCCTCCAAGCTCGTTGGATCCTTTTGTTTTCATTTGTTGGTACGACATTCCTCATCAAATCAAGCTTATCACGAATGATACATTCGATTTGATTAAAGACCAAATTCAAGTTCTAGACATTCCAAAGAAAGATCCTTGCATTCCGTTCTTGCCATACATGATACATCAGAGGCTGATAAACTCGGTTCTTTAGAAAAATTGACGAAACTCTTGCCATGCCAAGAGATGGTGGCCCATCGAATCCATTCATCCCAGCCTTTTGTCATTCTTGGAATGTCGATCATCACAAACATCCCACCAGATCGCTTTAGTGTAGGAGCATTCAAAGAATGGTTTTGATCCTCATTGTTGCGGAGACAGAGTGAGCATCTATTGGGACCATGTATACCAAACCGATGAAGTTTATCTTGAGTTG
Source organism: Populus deltoides (assembly GCA_015852605.2). Classification (NCBI taxonomy): domain Eukaryota; kingdom Viridiplantae; phylum Streptophyta; class Magnoliopsida; order Malpighiales; family Salicaceae; genus Populus; species Populus deltoides. Next base: position 10,321,230 of record CM027587.2, read on the forward strand.
TGAGTTTCTGTTGGACGAGCCATCCATAGAAGAAATGAATGTCTTGGAACAAGCATTCTTGAACCACACAATGTCATGCCATTCAACCATCGGCGATGGCTCCCTTAGTTGTTCCCAAGCTACTTTGACCGAGAATCTGTGATTTGGCGAATCCAACCAAACTATCTCATCCTTTTGCCCCATCTTAGGATTAGAATTGGAAGGAATGGCTTCTATAATGGGGTGCCAGCCAATAGCTTGGGTGGTAGGAGTTTTCCATTCGAGTTCTGAATTAGCACATTCACCTTCGCGTTCTTGGCCATAAGAATCATAGATGAATCTTTCCCCGTAAGAATCCGTGAGTGGGCTGTGAGGATGCCAATTATCAAACCATAGAGAGGTTGTCATTCCATCTCCTATGATGTACTTCATCTTCGGCCATGCTAAGGATCTGAGCTTTAGAATCTTTCCCCAAGCCCAAGAGCAATTCTGTGGCGTCTTAATTGTCCAGAAATTCCTACCTCGCAACAGATTGGATCTGATCCAAGTAGACCATATTGAGCCATCTGAGTCATTGCACAGGTTCCAAATGTGTTTCAACAAAGCAATCTTGTTCCATTCTCTTATCCTTTTTATTCCTAGCCCCCCCTCTTTTTTTGGAAGACATACCTGATCCCAAGCCACTTTAGCCCCAGTAGTTCTCATATCTGAACTTGACCAAAGAAAGGATTTCATAATTTGCTCCACATTTTTAATTACTTGCCCAGGTAGGAGAAAGAGAGATGCCCAATAGACCTGTATGGAAAATAAGACTGAATTAATTAGTTGTACCCGTCCTGCATACGAGAGTGTTCTACAAGTCCAATGTCGAACTTTAGAGGTGATTCGATCCACGAGGCCCTTACAATAAATAGCCTTTAGTCTGGACAAGAGAAGAGGTACTCCTAAATATTTCATAGGGAGCTCCCCCTCTCTAAACCCAAGAATATGAATAATTTGTTCCCTCTCAGCATTTAACACACCGCTCAAGAAGATGTCGCTTTTGTTTGGATTTGGATACAGACCTGATAGATCTTGAAACTTTGTGAGCACAGTTCTAATCATATGGATTGAGTTTACATCCCCGTTGCTAAAAATCATCAAGTCATCAGCAAAAAAAAGATGAGAAATTCTGTCCTTCTTGCATCTCCAGTGGAACTTGAATTCTTGGTTGGCACTCATCTTGGAGAATAGCCCCGACAGGATTTCCATACATAGGACAAACAAATATGGGGATAATGGATCCCCTTGTCTCAGCCCTCTTCCCCCTTGAAAGTAACCTGCAAGCTCACCATTGACGTTGATAGAGAATTGACATGATGTAACACAAACCATGATCCAATCAATGACTGTTCTAGGGAATCCCATTTTTATTAACATAGCGTCAATGAAATCCCACCGCACCGAGCCATAAGCCTTCATCAGATCAACTTTCATAGCACAACGAGCAGGTCCCGTAGATTTATGATAGCCTTTCATTAGTTCCTGAGACAAAAGAATGTTATCACTGATTCTCCATCCTGAGATAAAAGCGATCGATATGGGCCAACTAAGGATGGCAAAACAACTTTGATTCTCCCAGCTAGAATCTTAGCGATGCATTTGTACACTGTATTGCAGCAAGATATAGGACGGAAATCTGTCAACCTTGTAAGATTACCAACTTTAGGAATAAGGGAAATGGATGTAGCATTCATTTTTTTAAGCATTCTACGAGTCTGAAAGAAGGATCTAACAGCGTTGATTACATCTTCCCCAACTATGTGCCACATTCTTTTGAAGAAACCTGCATTAAAGCCATCCAGACCAGGGGCTTTGTTGTTCTTCAAACTAAACATAGCATGCTTAATCTCCTCCCTTGTTACATCTTGTGCGAGAACATGTTGTTGCGTTGAAGACAGTTTCAAGTTAATTGTCAATTCCATCACTTCCTCGTTCAGAACCCTAGGCATCTGATCAACTCCTAACACAAGATGAAAGTATGCAATTACTTCTGATTTGACTGCCTCGTGTCCTTCGACCACCTCTCCATCCTCCCTTGTAAGTGATAGAAGCTTATTTCTATTCTGTCTTCCATTTACTGATTTGTGAAAGTAGCTAGTATTCTGATCCCCCAAGCTAAGCCATTGTATCCTTACCTTCTGTTTGAAAAAACTCTCTTCAGCCCTAACGGTAGAAGCGTATTTATGAACAGCATCCCTTTCTCGCATGCACAAAATTGGATTATCATGCGCTGTATGCAGAGCCTGTTGAGCCTTATCCATTTCATTCTTTGCATCTTTCACTCTATCTGAAATGTTGGAGAAGTGAGCCATATTGAAAAGTTTCAATTCCTGCTTTAGCTTTCTTAGTTTGCAACACAGCTGATACATTGGACAACCCCCCGAATTCTGATCCCATACCTTCTTCACCAAGGGCATGAACTCGTCATGATCCATCCACATATCGAAGAATCTGAATGGTTTCTTTATGTTCTGATCATTGCCAATAACCTTTACCACCATAGGAGAATGGTTTGACATACCCGAAGGCAAAAATCTCGCTTCCGATAATGGAAATTTCAGATTCCACTTCTCATTGACAAGCACTCTATCTAGTTTCCGCATAATCAGATTCTTAGGACATTGGTTCGACCAAGTATAATGCATACTTGAATACCGAAGATCATCTACTTTCGCTTCTCGAATACATGTATCCAATCTGTCCATAGTACCAGCCCACGTAGTAGACCCTCCTAACCTGTCCGACTGGTTGCGGATAGCATTAAAATCACCCATAAGAATCCACGGGGTTGACTCCCATCCATCACTACGACTCACAATATCAGACCATAATGCCTCACGTAAGGAAGCATTATTGTCTCCATAAATAATTGAAGTATTGAAACTGATATTGGTAGCTAAAATAGTGACAAAAGCATGAATAGCCTGGTTTGACATTCCAAAAACATCCACCTTCACCGTATCAGCATTCCAACAAACCCAAATACGCCCACGACAAGAGAAATCATAATTATACAAGAAGGACCAAGAACGCTCTCATTCAGATAAATAAATTAAATTAACATATTTAAAGAAATAAAATTCAATTTTTTTTTAATAAGTAGCAAAGAACACAAAAAAGAAAAGGCTAGAGAAGACAAGAATGAGAGCTGGAAAAGTCTGCAGCTTTGCAATTTTGTTCAATTCATCAAAAAATCCTTAACATTTAGAGAAATAGGATATAAATACTAAAATACTAACAAACATTTGGGCTTATAGCCAAATAAATAAAATATCTAAAAATAACTTAATCAATCCCAATAAATAAAGTCTAGTTAAGAAACTTTAACTAAAAATTCAAATAAATCAAACGAGTGTATAAATAGTATCTTAAGTCTAGTGTCTCCACCAACTTATCCAAGATTGTAGAAGCTTGACCTCATTTGATGTGAGACAATGAACTAAAAAGAAATAAAAGCAAGGAAAGAAAGAAGCCAAGAATTAAAAGCAAAAAAAGAAAACTTATGAGGAAAAGAGACTTTAAAGGATTAGTAATTGTGTAGTGTTTTGGACATATTATTCATAAATCAATTTATATTTTATATTGTGCATTACTTGCTTGAATTTGCTTAGTGATCTTAACGTGCAAATCCTAAACTCTATGCACAAATAACTCGGCTGACTGACACCCTAATATGATTGATACGAACCAAGATAGGTCTGAATTTGACCTTAAAAAATGTACTGTCAATTTTGTGAGATCACGAATATCTCTCAAATGTACATCGGAACAAGCTGAATTACAGGGAGATATTAGACACATGGTACTATATATCGGTAAATGTTTAGGTCAAATGGAGTTCGAGAACATATTATTTTATATGGTCAAATTTACTAGACAAATCTTGTCAAATATGTCACAGTAGACTTTCGTGTAGGTTTTGGACATATCAAGAGTTATAAGTGGAATTTTGTTGTGATTCAGGTTGAGCTGGAAACTAGACATCTCAAGTTTTCTAACCATATATGATAGGCCTAATAATTCATCCAAATGAGAAAGAACAATGTGTTTGAAGTCAGGACTGAAAATCTACTAAAAGTATGCAAAAATTAGAGATTCGGGTTATATGAAGGAATTTTGGAATAAAGACTTTATTTTTATTATCCTATTTTAGTTTATTTATTTATTTAATATTGAATAATTATTTTTAATTTTAGTTTATTCTGGCCCATTAAACAATGTTTAGGGGTTTATTTTATTATTAGACTTATGTTAGTTGATTACTAGTTTATGCTCATTAGCTTGCAACCCAAAAGAGGTCCATTAGAGGAGATTATATTATGTTTTTTTTATCTGTAAAATTTAGTAGCAAGTTGAAAAAAATTCCTTGATAAATGTTGGGCTAAGGAAAAACTCACGATTATTCTCCAACTATAATAAAATTAAATAAACATTTTTATTCCAACACTCATCAGGGAATTTTTCCAACTTATTGCTGAAAATTACAGCTAAAATGACATAATATAGTCTCCTCTAATGTACCTCTTTTGGGTTGCAGTCTAATAAGTTTAAACTAGTAATCAACTAATATAAGTCTAATAATAAAAGAAAAACCTCTTAACATTGTCTAACAAGCTAGAACAAACTAAAATTAAAAATAATTATTCAAGATTAAATGAATAAATAAAATAGGATAATAAAAACAAAGTTTTCATTCCAAAATTCCTCTATGTAGCCTAAATCTTCAATTTTCAAACATTTTGACAGATTTTCAGTCCTAACTTCAAACACATTGTTCTCTCTCGTCCGGATTTATGCCTACCATATATGGTTGGAAAGCTTGAGATGTCTCGTTTCTAGCCGAACTTAAATCGTAGAAAACTTTTATCTATACCTCTAAATATGTCCCAAAGGTATAGTTTGACAAATTTAACAAGTTTTGTCTAATAAATTCGATCATTTGAAGTAATATATTACTGAAAACCATTGATGCACATAATTACGTGATCACACAACCCACACGTAAAGATACAAATTCCCGAAAAGCCAAGTAAATCAGGTTTGATAGGATTGTAACACAAAGATAACTTGTACCTAGGTATCAACACTATTGAAATCGAAAACCCCCACCCAACGAATCTGATTTGTGACACGACCAAAAGATTGATGTCTTCTCCCAAGTGCAAGAGTGTCGAAGTAATAAATAACTCAGTTGAACCACAGGGTGGTTAACTATATAAATTATAAATAATAATAATAAGTTGAAGAGAGCTTTGAGATGTGATATTGATATAAGGATTAAACAATGATAAAAAAATGTCAAGGTTAGAGGATCCACTAATGGTATTTCAAACAAGTATAGTATAAACTCTTATTACTCAACTGGAAACCACACACAAAGAAAGTTCCAATCGGATTAAAAATTGTTAACATGATTACATTAGTTATCTTATTCGAGTAATGCTAATACTTGTAAATGTTATTAGGTGTTCATGATTATAACTTATATTAACAACAAATCAAGTTCCTTTTATAGCACAGGTGTTGGTTATACCATACAGTTTGGGCTATAAAAGTGCAAAGTATTTGTTGTACCAATGTTATACAACATAAATCTAGATTAACCATTTAACAAGCAAAGTATTAAGAGTGAATAAGATAACAAATACAAAACATGTTAGTATCAAACATTAAAGTCCATGTTGAGTTTATACTATACTTATTCTTACACCATTAGTGTAAACTTTTCACATTGACATAATAAACTTATCTAAACATAATGAAGAAGTATAAATAAACAAGATAAGAACATAAATAAGATATAAGTTAACTAAGTCAAGGAAAGAAAATGAAAAGTATAAACAGAATATGGAGCTCCTACGGTCTATCAAAAGTTTTGTCTTCGGATAACGGTTTCTTCATCTTCAATTTTGATTCTGTTGATCATGCCACTAATGTGCTGGAACGAGCCCCATGGCACATGGCCAACAGGCCTTTGGTGCTTAAACGTTGGCAGCCGAACATGCAATTTTTGAAAGATGATTTGGCCAGAGTTCCGGTATGGGTTCGGCTGTATATTGTCCCTCTCGAGTATTGGACTATTAAGGGGTTGAGCTGTGTAGCGAGTGCTATTGGAGTCCCCCTTCATGCGGATCATACGACATTGTTGTGTAAAAGGCTTTGTTACGCAAGAGTTTGCGTTGAGATAGATGCTTCGAAGACGTTGGTTAAGGAATATGATCTTCGCTGTCCAAATGGGTTATTCATACCAATTTCAGCTGAGTACGAATGGATACCGTCGAAGTGCAGTAATTGCAATGTCTTTGGACACACCACAGCGCTATGTGCTACTAATAACATTGATAATCTTAAAGTGGTGGCAGAGGGTAAGAGGAATCTAGGAGCTATGAACTCTAAATTTGCGGATAACAAGCAGAATCAGTTTCAGTGGCAGGTAGTTGGTAAACGAAACAAGGGTTCTGTGAGTGGGGAGAATGCCCCCTTGGCATCTAAAGTGGGTAATTGTAATGAGAATGGTTGTTCAACATCTGGTATACATATGTTTGATTGTAAGATGATTGATCATGCGGCATCAGATGTGCACAATGCTACTTGTCATGAAGATGAAAATCCTTCCTCTCCTCTTGTCTTGAAGAGTTTACGAGAAGACATGAATCAGGAGCAAGGGGCTGCAAGTACTGCTTTAGATCAAGATATGGACGCAATGAGAGGTGATACAGATGGGGAACAAACCGATAAGGGGTCAACATCAACGATCCTGACAACCCCTCAAACCCTGAATTCCACCGAAAGGGAAACTGTTAATCAGTTAGCAATTAAGGCTAGAGACTCTCTAGAGAAAAAGAAAAAGGGTTCAAAAGCCTCTTCAAAAAAGCATAAGAAATCTGGCTCCTCTCCAGGAGGCACGTTAAGGTAATCTTTGTGTTGCTATTTGTACTCCTCTCTATTTCCTATGATTATTGGCTGTTGGAATATTAGAGGTTTGAATGATCCTATAAAGCATTCAGAATTGCGTCGGCTCATCCATCAAGAGAGGATAGCTCTTTTTGGTCTGGTTGAAACTCGAGTTAAAGACAAGAATAAAGATAATGTTTCTCAACTTCTTCTGCGTTCTTGGTCCTTCTTGTATAATTATGATTTCTCTTGTCATGGGCGTATTTGGGTTTGTTGGAATGCTGATACGGTGAAGGTGGATGTTTTTGGAATGTCAGACCAGGCTATTCATGTTTCTGTCACTATATTAGCTACCAATATCAGTTTCAATACTTCAATTATTTATAGAGACAATAATGCTTCCTTACGTGAGGCATTATGGTCTGATATTGTGAGTCGTAGTGATGGATGGGAGTCAACCCCGTGGATTCTTATGGGTGATTTTAATGCTATCCGCAACCAGTCGGACAGGTTAGGAGGGTCTACTACGTGGGCTGGTACTATGAACAGATTGGATACATGTATTCGAGAAGCGAAAGTAGATGATCTTCGGTATTCAGGTATGCATTATACTTGGTCGAACCAATGTCCTGAGAATCTGATTATGCGGAAACTAGATAGAGTGCTTGTCAATGAGAAGTGGAATCTGAAATTTCCATTATCCAAGCGAGATTTTTGCCTTCGGGTATGTCAGACCATTCTCCTATGGTGGTAAGGGTTATTGGCAATGATCAAAACATAAAGAAACCATTCAGATTCTTTGATATGTTGATGGATCATGACGAGTTCATGCCCTTGGTGAAGAAGGTATGGGATCAGAATTCTGGGGGTTGTCCAATGTATCACCGTGTGTTGCAAACTAAGAAAGCTAAAGCAGGAATTGAAACTTTTCAATATGGCTCACTTCTCCAACATTTCAGATAGAGTGAAAGATGCAAAAAATGAAATGGATAAGGCTCAACAGGCTCTGCATACAGCGCATGATAATCCAATTTTGTGCATGCGAGAAAGGGATGCTGTTCATAAATACGCTTCTACCGTTAGGGTGAAGAGAGTTTTTTCAAACGGAAGGCAAGGATACAATGGCTTAGCTTGGGGGATCGGAATACTAGCTACTTTCACAAATCAGGAAATGGAAGACGGAATAGAAATAAGCTTCTATCACTTACAAGGGAGGATGGAGAGGTTGTCGAAGGACACGAGGCATCAAATCGGAAGTAATTGCATACTTCCATCGTGTGTTAGGAGTTGATCAGATGCCTAGGGTTCTGAACGAGGAAGTGATGGATTCGACAATTAACTTGAAATTGTCTTCAACGCAACAGCATGTTCTCGCACAAGATGTAACAAGGGAGGAGATTAAGCATGCTATGTTTAGTTTGAAGAACAACAAAGCCCCTGGTCCGGATGGCTTTATCGCAGGTTTCTTCAAAAGAATGTGGCACATAGTTGGGGAAGATGTAATCAACGCTGTTAGATCCTTCTTTCAGACTCGTAGAATGCTTAAAGAAATGAATGCTACATCGATTTCCCTTATTCCTAAAGTTGCTAATCCTACAAGGTTGACAGATTCCCGTCCTATATCTTGCTGCAATACAGTGTACAAATGCATCGCTAAGATTCTAGCTGGGAGAATCAAAGTTGTTTTGCCATCCTTAGTTGGCCCATATCGATCGCTTTTATCTCAGGACGGAGAATCAGTGATAACATTCTTTTGTCTCATGAACTAATGAAAGGCTATCATAAATCTACGGGACCTGCTCGTTGTGCTATGAAAGTTGATCTGATGAAGGCTTATGACTCGGTGCAGTGGGATTTCGTTGATGCTATGTTAATAAAAATGGGATTCCCTAGAACAGTCATTGATTGGATCATGGTTTGTGTTACATCATGTCAATTCTCTATCAACGTCAATGGTGAGCTTGCAGGTTACTTTCAAGGGGGAAGAGGGCTGAGACAAGGGGATCCATTGTCCCCATATTTGTTTGTCCTGTCGGGGCTATTCTGCAAGATGAGTGCCAACTAAGAATTCAAGTTCCACTGGAGATGCAAGAAGGACAGAATTTCTCATCTTTGTTTTGCTGATGACTTGATGATTTTTAGCAACGGGGATGTAAACTCAATCCGCATGATCAGAACTGTGCTCACAAAGTTTCAAGATCTATCAGGTCTGTATCCAAATCCAAACAAAAGCGACATCTTCTTGAGCGGTGTGTTAAATGCTGAGAGGGAACAAATTATTCATATTCTTGGATTTAGAGAGGGGGAGCTCCCTATGAAATATTTGGGAGTACCTCTTCTCTCGTCCAAACTAAAGGCTATTTATTGTAAGGGCCTCGTGGATCGAATCACCTCTAAAGTCCGACATTGGACTTGTAGAACACTCTCGTATGCAGGACGGGTACAACTGATTAACTCAGTCTTATTTTCCATACAGGTCTATTGGGCATCTCTCTTTCTCCTACCTGGGCAAGTAATTAAAAATGTGGAGCAAATTATGAAATCCTTTCTTTGGTCAGGTTCAGATATGAGAACTACTGGGGCTAAAGTGGCTTGGGATCGGTATGTCTTCCAAAAAAAGGAGGGGGGCTAGGAATAAAAAGGATAACAGAATGGAACAAGATTGCTTTGTTGAAACACATTTGGAACCTGTGCAATGACTCAGATGGCTCCATATGGTCTACTTGGATCAGATCCAATCTGTTGCGAGGTAGGAATTTCTGGACAATCAAGACGCCACAGAATTGCTCTTGGGCTTGGGGAAAGATTCTAAAGCTCAGATCCTTAGCATGGCCGAAGATGAAGTACATCATAGGAGATGGAATGACAACCTCTCTATGGTTTGATAATTGGCATCCTCACAGCCCACTCGCGGATTCTTACGGGGAAAGATTCATCTATGATTCAGGTATGGCCAAGAACGCGAAGGTGAATGTGCTAATTCGAACTTCGAATGGAAAACTCCTACCACCCAAGCTATTGGTTGGCACCCCATTATAGAAGCCATTCCTTCCAATTCTAATCCTAAGATGGGGCAAAAGGATGAGATAGTTTGGTTGGATTCACCAAATGACAGATTCTCGATCAAAGTAGCTTGGGAACAACTAAGACGTCATCGTCAGATGGTTGAATGGCATGACATTGTGTGGTTCAAGAATGTTGTTCCAAGACATTCATTTCTTCTATGGATTGCTGTCCAACAGAAACTCACAACTCAAGATAAACTTCATCGGTTTGGTATACATGGTCCCAATAGATGCTCACTCTGTCTCCGCAACAATGAGGATCACAACCACTTGTTCTTTGAATGCTCCTATACTAAAGCGATCTGGTGGGATGTTTGTGACAGATGCGACATTCCAAGAATGACAAAAGGCTGGGATGAATGGATTCGATGGGCCACCATCTCTTGGCATGGCAAGAGTTTCATCAATTTTTCTCGTAAACTGAGTTTTGCAGCTACAGTGCATCATGTATGGCAAGAACGGAACGCAAGGATCTTTGCTGGAATGTCTAGAACTTCGAATTTGGTCTTCAATCAAATCAAATGTATCATTCGTGATAAGCTTGATTTGATGAGGAATGTCGTTCCAACAAATGAAAACAAAAGGATCCAACGAGCTTGGAGGGTGAATACCATAGATTCTTAATTTGTTAGTTAGCTGGTTGTATTGGTTTCCCTCACGAATTTAGTGAGGTTTCAGTTTTAGGGTCGGTGGCTAGTCTGTAGCCATCTGTTGTTTTATGTTTCTGTTATCATTGTAAATCTGGGGTATGCCCCTTATAATGTTTGTATCTTCTTCTTTTAATACATACGTCAACTTACCAAAAAAAAAAGTATAAACAAGAGATTAATATAAACAAAACTTAAGCATTACAAAAATATAAAGAGAAAGATCAAGAACATGATCTTGATCTGAAAACCAAGATATCTAAATGCATGGCAAATACCTTCTTTTATAGGCCAAAATTCAGAACTATTGATTTGATGACTAATTGTTGAGTGGGTGGCCACATCTTGACTTGGTGACAATCCTTATCTTCTTGTCTGAACAAAACATCATTGATAACGTTAGAATTTGAACAAACTTAAATCATGAAAGTTCTAGAAAATTGTCTCAGCTTTCCAACAAAAAAAGAATCAGTGCATTTGGACTTCTAGAACTTGAAATATGGGCTGAACACTAACAGTGTCTAGGTTGCAAGACAGATTCCGACTTCTTTGTTGTTGCTAAGATTTGGACTTCCAAACAATAGAATTAAGTCTTGCACTCCCATAAATGTTTTAGGCCTATGTCTTAGCTTTCTAGCCATATAAACCAAATTGAAATTCAAGATCTACAACTCCAGATATGACCCAATGACTAAACAGTGTTTTAGTTTGGACTAAACCAACATCTCTTTTCTAAGCTTAACCCTCTCTTTGTCTTCTCAATTTCAGTAGTTCAACTCTTCAATCAATCCTTTGATTTATGTGACAGGTTTGCATTTAAGATGAACATTTACCATAAATTAAAGGTATCTTATAGTATCAGACTTGTTATTATAAAACATGCTTTAGTTAAGAAGTTACTGATACTTTAAGTGTAAAATGATGATATAAAACCTTGATAAAAATACACTTTTAAGTACTAATCACAACCTCCAACCAGCTTATTACTAGTCTCTAGCAATCAAAACGTTAAAATAAAAAAATAATTTGCAAGTTCCACAAAGCAAGGCATTAATTAATCTATCCAGATAAACAAACTCTCATTAAATTTATATATCAGCTCAATACCTCTTAAACAAAATATTAATAAACCTTTCTTTTTATGTGCTCAATGTATGAAAACATAGATGATGGGGCTTTTATTGGAAGAAAACAATATTATGTTCTAATGTTTAAGGTTAACTTCCTTGGGTTGAGATTTTTCTCTTTTTTTTTAAATATATATACATATAACTTAAAACACAATGCATCTTTAACCCATGTAACGAGCTTTCGACTAATGACTCCCAAACTAGTTGGTCTTCGGGCATTAGGTGTTGAGACACCCCTACGAGCTTAGTAACTCAGGTTGCAGATACTGATACGTAGATAGTGCAATTTTTGATTCCCTTAAGCTTTTCTCCTTAACCTATGTAACAAGTGTTGGGTCAATGACTCCCAAGTCAGTTGACTTTAGGGTATTAGGTGTTAAAACACCCATCCGGGCTTAATTGCTTAGGTTAGGAAGGCTACGAAACCAAACTTATCTATATTTTTATTATCATCAATATTATCATTTTTTTTTTGCAAATTATATATTATCCCTTTCCCTTAGTTGTTACCTTTAACAAAAGAACATAAATAATGTAATAATCCAATGTGCAACCCACAATCATATGTTAAAGTGTGTGTGTGTGTGTGTGTGTGAAAATGAAGGTTTAAGAATACTTGTTAAATGAGTATATGAGCAGAATCAAGTGATAACAATGCGAGAGTTTGTAAACCTGAATATTTCAAGAAGTATTTTGATAGACCTTGTTAAGAATATTTACTAAAATGCATCTCAAGAGTCAATAAAATTCCTCCTTACTCTGCCATCCTAATAACAGTTCTGTCAAATAGTTTTAATAATAGCAAAAATAGTTAGTAAGTTAGTTTTTTTTTTAAATGTCAACTACTACCCTCCCCCCCAACCAGAACGAGACATTGTCCTCAAATGTTCTAAGGTAGAAAGATAGAGTATAGAAGACATCACCTGAAACAACAAACATTAACAAACTTGAAACACACGTAAACAAATATAAGAAATAACAAAATAAAATAAAATGCTATTAATAAAACCAAATGACACAAGGTTTCACAAACGAAGGCTCAAATCCAATTTAAGTTTTTTTGGGCCTAAGAGGAAATATGAAAGATCTCTTCCAATGTGCCCAGACCACCTGGTAAAGCAATGAAGACATCAACATGGTTAAATATTGCATTTAGTCGATCAGACATTGTGGGAACCTGTAGTTCCTCTTTAATTATTTTGCCAACGATGTCCCTTTTTGTTAAAGCTTTGGGGACGACCCCCAAAACTTGACTACCTCCTAAAAATGCAGCTATTGTTTTCAAGAGTGGTGTCCATTTTCAAATGAGAAATGGAGAAGAGATTCAAAGAAGGGAGAAAGAGCAAAGAATTGCACAAATATATATACAGATATCAGTTATTATGGGAAACTGAAAGAGCCGACTTAAGTCATGGAGTACCGTTATCCGTCATTTGATCGGGGTGAGAAAGACTAGTAAAACAAAATCCACATCGAAAAGAAACACAAAAACAACGTGAGAAAAACAAAATAATCAACCTTTATATACAGGATCATTCAAACCAATGGATTCATTTTCACTAGGAAAATTTAATTGTAACTTAAGCAGCTGGCTAGCATCGTTAAGGTTTGAATTGAAAGCTTTAATAGCCCAATAAGCTTTATGTTCAAGTTCCACAGGCAAGTGACAAGTTTTTCCATAGATTAGTCTATAAGGTGACATACCTAATGATGTTTTATAAGCAGTTCGATAAGCCCAAAGTGCATCATTAAGTCTTAAAGATCAGTCTTTCCTATTAGGGTTCGCTGTTTTCTCCAAAATCTATTTGATCTCCCTATTAGCAAGCTCTACTTGTCCACTTGTCTGAAGGTGATAAGGGGTGGCAACTTTGTGTGTGATTCCATATTTCTTCATTAAAGACTCAAATGACTTGTTGCAAAAATGTGTTCCACCATCATGGCTCAAGGGCTTCCAAACTGACTCAAAATATTTTCTTTCAAAAACTTAATCACTATTTTGTAATCATTGTTTCGATTTGAAATTACCTCTATCTATTTTGAAACATAATCTACTGCGACTAATATGTACAAGAAACCAAATGATGGAGGAAATGGACCCATGAAATCTATACCCCAACAGTTAAAGATCTCAATGACAAGAATAGGATTTAAAGGCATTATGTGATATTTTGAAATAGATCCCAACTTTTGACAATTTTCACAAGTCTTGCAGAATGCATGTGAGTCCTTGAACATGGTGGGCCAGTAAAATTCGTAAGATTTTTGCAGTTGTCTTTCTTGATGAGAAATGGCCCCCACATACCTCAGAATAACAAAATTTAAGGACACTACTTACCTCATTGTTAGGAATGCATCTTTGAAATATTTGATCAAGACAATATTTGAATAAATAAGGGTCATCCCAATAAAAGTTCTTCACTTTGTTCAGGAACTTTCTTTTGTCTTGGGTACTCTAATGAGTTGGCAATTGTCCTGAAACAAGAAAATTGACAATATTAGCAAACCAACGCAATGTAGAGACAGATAGTAAAGATTCATCAAGAAAGTAGTCATCGATTTATGTGATGTCAGATTTTGAATATGTTGTCAATCTTGACAAATGATTTGCAACAATATTTTCAGTGCCTTTCTTATTTTTGATTGTGATATCAAATTCTTGAAGTAATAAAATCCACCGCACCAATCTAGCCTTAGAATCCTTCTTAGAAAGAAGATATTTCAATGCTGCATGATCACTAAAAACAACAACAGGTGAGCCAACAAGATAAGACCTGAATTTTTCACATGCAAATAATACTGCAAGTAATTTTTTTTTAGTGGTGGTGTAATTCATTTGAGCACTATTTAAAGTTTTACTTGCATAGTAAATCACATAAGGTTTCTTATCTTTTCTTTGTCCCAAGACAGCACCCACGACATAATCACTAGCATCACACATTATTTCAAAAGACAATGACCAATCAGGAGATTGAATGACAGGAGTAGAAGTAAGCAAGTTTTTTAGTTTAACAAAGGCTTCTTCACAATGTTTAGTCCATTCAAAAATATTATTCTTTTTTAGAAGGTTACTCAATGGCTTAGATATTACACTAAAATCTTAGATTGAGACTTTGAAAGACTGAATATGGAAGTAAATTCACACTAGCTCCAAGATCAAGTAAAGCTCTTTCAATTTTATGTTCTCCAATAAAGCAAGAAATTATAGGAAAACTAGGGTCTTTATATTTCAAAGTATTATTATTTTGAAGAATGACACTTACTTGTTCAGCTAAAAAGTCTTTCTTTTTCACATTCAGTTTTCTCTTCACAGTGCACAAATCTTTCAAAAATTTAGCATAGAAAGGTACCTGTTTAATAGCATCCCGCAAAGATATATTGATCTTATGAAAGGGTGGGAGGAATGGATTCATAAATTGGGTTTCGCGACTATAGTGTATTATATCTGGCAAGAACGGAATGCAAGGATATTTGCAGGAATGTCTAGAACTCCAAATTTGGTCTTGGATCAAATAGAATGTATCATTCGTGAAAAGCTTGATTTGATGAGGAACGCTCTCCCAACAGATGAAAACATAACGATCCAAAGCGCTTGGACGGTCAATAACATAGACTCTTAAATTGATATTTAGCTGGTTGTATTGGTATCCCTAACAAGTCTAGTTAAGTCGAGGTGTCTGCTTTGTGGCTTCCTGTAGCCATTTGTTGTTTTATGTTTTCGTGCACATTGTAAATCTGGGGTATGCCCCTTATAATCTTTGTATATTCTTCTTTTAATATATCTGTCAACTTACCAAAAAAAAAGATATATTAATCCTTACCTATTTGAAAGTTTCAAAGATTTCAGAGTTGTGATTGACTTTTCTTTGTTTGGTCATGGCATGAGGAAATGGAACTGCTGGCGGGGAATCAGTCTTTTCTTTGCAATGTTTAGATTCAACCCCTTCCTTACCTTCAGAGATTGACTCATCATCTTTCTCACAAGGTCCAAGAATGGGATTTTCAATAACCTTACCACTATGAAGAGTTATGACTGATTTAACTTGATCTATGTGTTGATTTCCGAAACTACTTGCATTTGCATTGTATTGTCCCTTTGGATTTTGTTGTGGTTGAGATGGAAACTTACCTTTCTCTTGAAAACTGAGAGTAGATGTGAACTTTGCAAGAGCATGTTTAAAATCTGTCATGCTTTGAGCAAGTTGAGTGTTGATTGTCTCATGCATTTCAATGAATGCATGCATTATTTTCTCAAGGTTTTTTTCTACGAGGTGGAGCATGGGCACAATTAGAGACATTCCTTAAAAGAAGGCAAAGTTGGACAGTCTTGAACAAATTAATTAACCACTCCTTTTCAATTCTAGTGCCTCGACTTTTCTAGCTAAAGATGCAAACTTGGCTTAGAGGTCATCATCCTCCCTAAGGTTGTACATACCTTCACTAGATGTATGAGGATGGGTTTTACTTGGTGCCTCATAAGTGCCTGTAGTATCCCAATTTTGAGCATTTTCAGCTAGCAAGTCTAGGTACTCTATTGTTTCATTACGGTCTTTATCTTCAAAAGTTCAACCATTTACCTATCTCTAGGCCCCAAGTGAAACGAATCTCCATGTTTCAAAACCATGATGAGGGCAAGTATTAAGCAAGTCTCGATACCTATCCCAACATTGGTAAAATGTTTCTCCTGGTTTTTTAGTGAAAGTGATGATTTGTCTTTTGAAAGAGTTTATCTGTGAGATGGAAAAAAACTTCTTTAAAAATTGTTGTTGCATTTTCATCCCAAGCACGAATGAATCCGGTCTTAAATTTTGTAGACATGTTTTAGCTTTATCTTTTAATGAAAAAGAAAAAAGCTTTAATCTAATGGTGTTCATGCTACAATTTGAGTCAGTATAGGTGTTACAGATCTCCTCAAATTCCCTTAAATGCAAGTATGAATTTTCTAAATCTAAGCCATGAAAAAAAGGTAAAAGTTGTTCTTGTTCTTGTGAGATTCATGTGATCTCAAGTGTTCTCACACGATTATTCTCATTATGAAGCGACTGATTATCTTCTTTAGCCATATTTTCTCAAAATGATGAGGATACCCTACAAAGTTTACCACTTAATGTACGTGACTAAACTCTCATGCACGTGTAGGAAGAGAATAAAAGGAAGAAGAAAACAAAACAAAAAAAAAGTTAGATACAAGAAAAGTGAAAAGAGAAAATAAAATAAATATTATAATTTATACAAGAATTTACCTCTCCGACAATGGCGTCAAAAACTTGACACGACCAAAAGATTGATGTCTTCTCCCAAGTGCAGGAGTGTCGAAATAATAAATAACCCGGCAAGACCGGGGTCGAACCACAGGGAAGTTAACTATATAAATTATAAACAATACTAATAATAAGTTGAAGAGAGCTTTGAGATGTGTGATATTGATATAAGGATTAAACAATGATAAAAACAATTGTCAAGGGTAGAGGATCCACTAATGGTATTTCAAACAAGTATAGTATAAACTCATTACTCAACTAAAAACCACACACAAAGATAACAAATACAAAACATGTTAGTATCATACATTAAAGTCCATGTTGAGTTTATACTATACTTATTCTTACACCATTAGTGTAACCTTTTCACTTTGATCTAATAAATTTAGCTAAACATAATGAAGAAGAGAAACATAAATAAACAAGATAAGAACATAAATAAGATATAAGTTAACTATGTAAAGGAAAGGAAATGAAAAGCATAAACAAGAGATTAATATAAACAAAACTTAAGCATTACAAAAATATAAAGAGAGAGAAAGAGCAAGAACATGATCTTGATCTGAAAACCAAGATGCCTAAATGCATGACAAATGCCTCCTTTTATAAGTCAAAATTCGGAACTATTGATTTGATGACTAATTGTTGAGTGGGTGGCCACATCTTAACTTGGTGACAATCCTTATCTTGTCTGAACAAAACGTCATTGATAACGTCAGAATTTGAACAAACTTAAATCATGAAAGTTCTAGGAAATTGTCTCAACTTTCCAAAAAAAGAAAAGAATCAGTGCATTTGGACTTCTAGAACTCGAGATATCGGCTGAACACTGAACAGTGTTTGGGCTGCAAGACAGATTCTGACTTCTCCGTTGTTGCTAAGATTTGGACTTCCAAACAACAGAATTGAGTCTTGCATTCCTCATAAATATTTTAGGCCTATGTCTTAGCTTTCTAGCCATATAAACCAAATTGAAATCCAAGATCTACAGCTCCAGATATGACCTAACGACTGAACAGTGTTTCAGTTTAGAGTGAACCAGCATCTCTTTTCTAAGCTTAACCCTCTCTTTGTCTTCTCAATTTCAGTAGTTCAACTCTTCAATCAATCCTTTGATTTATGTGACAGGTTTGCATTTAAGATGAACATTTACCATAAATTAAAGATATCTTATAGTATCATACTTGTTATTATAAAACATGCTTTAGTTAAGGAGTTATTGATACTTCAAGTGCAAAATTATGATATAAAACCTTGATAAAATACACTTTTAAGTACTAATTAATTTGCAAAAGAGAAGTATAAGGATGACGCCACAAAGCCAGTTATTCTTCGATAAGTTGTTTTCAGTTCTTTAGAGAACCAACAAAAAGAGATTATCCCACCAACACACAACAAGTGCGGCAAAAGAAGTTTATTGATCTGAAAATTGCGTAACCTTACATGTCTGGTTAAGCCTTTATTTATACTGACTCCGAACTAAAATAAACCCTAATGGACCCCCCTTAGGTGGACTTTTGTGAGACCCACTTACAATTGATCCAAATAAGTAATAATAACCCAAAGACTAAAAAGAAAATAATAAAAATCCAAAAATTACTAGCCTGGAAAAAGATGGGCCGAAGTTATCCTAAATATGCTAGAATCAGATTTGTCACACTTAAGAAGTTCCAAATAGACTAGCAAATCTGATATGAAGGTGGAATTAATTTTGAAGTCTTCTTTCCTTGTTGTATCTAGGATAAATAAGGAATCATTGTAAGAAAAGGCTCCTGAAATATTTATGAATCTTTACCCCACTTGGAAACTATATTGCAGCCCATTAAAGATTCTTATAGAATTAGGAGGTTCCCAAAACAAGCTGCCACATCTTTTTAGTAAAAGAATCATAGCCAAATAGAAAGTTCCCTAGTCAAAAGGAGTAAATAATAAAATTCATATAGCCTTTGATGACTAGTATTGTGATGCCTTCTCGAACTCCAATTGACCTGAAATGTTAAACCAACATACAACAAGTACGGCAAAAAAATTTTATTGATCTGAAAATTATGTACAGCCTCTGTTGACTAGTATTGCGATGCCTTCCCGAACTCTGATTGACCTAAAATTTTAAACCAAAGTAGGAAAACATGTCCGGAAACTCTATATAAAATTTAAACCTGATCCAACAATCGGATTGAGAATTATAATTATTGTTGTAAAACTGGATAGTTGCGCATTTTACGTTAGAATCCAAATCTGATTGTTTTTTCCTTACCCGGATCGATGTAAATTATCACCTTAGTCTGATGTATGGTTTTAAGAGATATGTTTGATCTCGCAAATCTAGTCAACATAAATTTTAAGGCCAAATTCAACCTCACTTGGTTCGTATCATCCTCCCCTTCTTAAAAAAAAAGATTCAATCTTGAATCTGTATCATGAACAATATCTTTTAAGGTCAACAAATCAGTATCAAGTCAAAGAATAACATCATCATCATCAAAACCAAGAAGAACCTTGTTAGCAATGAAGGTCCCTCTGATATACAAGTTGTCCTTTTCAACCATCTTCTCCATCTTTAACTTCATTTGCTCCTCATAGATTTGTGGTGTAAAAAATACAAGAGTTATAGGTCGTCTATTCATCTCTAATGAATACTTATTTGTCACTCCATCACGCATAACTCTCCTATCATTACTGCCATGGTTTACCAAGCAACAAATGACTAACTTGAAATGGCACAACATCACATAACACCTCATTACAATATTTACCAATAAAAAAGCAACCAAAACCTACTTATTCACTTTCACTTCACCACTATCATTCAACCATTGTAATTTATATGGTATGAGATGTTTGGTAGTGTGCAAGTTCAATTTTCTCACCAATTCAGTACTAACATACATTATGATGTGCATCATGAGAATTATAATCCATCTTGTAAAGCTAAAACTAATATGCAAGAGGATTCAGATGGTCCAATGACAAGAGCGAGAGCGAAACAATTGAAGCTGCGTTGGAGTTAAAAATTAGCAATCAGTTTGAAATTGGTTCAAGGATGTTTATTTGCCTACAATTGGAACTTAGGGATGGGAAAAGCCCTTAATGGTTATTTTGACACTGGGCTACTTGAATTTGGATTGATATGCAAATAAGTGAAGGAATTGATGTTGTTTATGGTCAGAACAGCAAATGAATTTGAACTCGAATTTGAAGTCATCCATTACATGTGACAACAAGACTAATCTATTCACGGCACATCATCTGATATCAGAGCATCAGTTGCGATCTAAGACAGGAGCCAAAAACGGATGAAGGCTTGCTGGAATTAAGGTTGATTAACTTAACTATGGCTGGAGATAAAGGAGATTTGTTGGTTGTGCAACGGGTTCTAAATGCACAAATTGATGTTAGTGATGAGCAACGTGAGAACATTTTCCATACTCGACGTCAGATTCGAGATAAAGTGTGTGGGATGATCATTGATAATGGAAGTTGCACTAATGTTGCGTCAAATACCTTGGTGGAGAAATTGGGTTTAACTACCCTTCCACATCCCAGACCGTACAGTTTGCGATGGCTGAATGATCATTAACATGTTGTTTCTCTAACCTATCCAACCTATCTCCAAATTCATTGGCCATTCGATCCATCCACTAAGTCATAATGTGATGTGGACTGGCATATAAACACTAGCAAGGACCCATTACATGTTCCAAATGGTCCAATGACTCGGTCCAAGACAAAGGCATTGAAAGTGACATTGAATGCATTGGTTTTGAAGGTTTCGACCAAGTCAGAATTGAAAGGTCAATTAGAGTATCAAGAGGAGGCCTTAGATATCTTATCCATGTGCAAGAGGGGCCCAATATAACCTTATTTGGGCCATGAGCTGAGTACACCAAAGAAAACAAAAGAATCCTACTACAACTTGGAAACAATATGGGTGGCTACCTTTTCCTTTTGTTTCTAGGATTAATGGGTTGCATGGAAGGCTACAAATAAGCCTTGAATCAGTTCTATAATATTTTATTTCCTTCCCCTTCTTCTCATGGCAGAACATGGATTTAATATTAGGGTCTTTATTTTATTTTGTTAGCTATAGCCCAAGGCTTGTTTGAGCTTAATTAATACTTTGTTTTCAGCTAGGATCCAAGGCTTCTTTGGACAAGGTTATGGGTTTTTCAGTTTAGGGTTTTTGGGTCAGTTTTTAGTGGACCTCATATAAGTCCACATAAGGGGTCCATTAGGGTTAATTTTTCAAGAACTATTTAAACTCATGTAACCAAAATCTTGGCAACCATTCATGAATATTACTTCTGATTTTTTTAGTTTTAACGTGTGAGAGTGATTCTTGTATTTTTTTAGTTCTTAAACGAACCGAATCTGACTTATTGTAGATTCACTGGCTTCGTGGTGTCATTCTACTTCATTCCAATAGTGTTGGTGCCATGTGACAGGTTTTCATTGTGTCACACTCCTATTAGACCTATTTCAGCTTTTCGGGATCAAATCTCAATCTCTATGTGATCACGAGGTCCGCATCATAATGCGTAATTGAGTTATAATTTAACTGTCTCCTCTCTGTGGTGTCATGTTGTCGCCTATCTTCAACATCTTTGAATATAAAATTGGTTAATTGACAAGAAATATATATTCCTTACTCACTCCTGAGTGTTTACACTTCTCTCGTTTTTAACTCAAATATAGGTTTCACTCAAATATGCTCGCTACACCTTTTTCCTTTAGTCTTCCCTTTCGACTCTTGCAAAACTAAAATCAACACCAACCATAAACACTATGCCGCCCTAACCAGTCATAATCAACACTCATATTAATATCAACTAGAATGTGTTGTTTGTATCCAAACTGTTGCGTTACCCGTTCCGATCAATCTAGCTCGAACATCTCAAAACATATTAACGGGACCACTACTGCTTATATGTTCATCCCGTTGGTGCAAACAACTAGAGCAATGACCAATCTTTCTTCCGAGTAAGGTGTCCACATGACTTGTGGATTATAAATTAAATAAATATCAAATAACAATAATTCAGTGCAGTTAATTATTTTATTAAACATATAGTTCAAAACGTACTTGGATAGCATATTGCCTATAGAACTCGCTTTGATAAAATACTAGCACATGTGTTGGATTATTTTCAAAAACCCATCCAGCACACCACCTAGTGGTTGCTTGCTACGTCTTATTCTTCTTGTCTTACCTTTCTTCGAATCTTGCAAAACTAAAATCAACACCAAATATAATAGCCATAGCAGTGTATCCAAATATGTGTATATGAGTCAAGAAGAAAGAAAAACATAAAAACAAGTAAAGATAAAACTACAATTATAATTTCACGAATAACAAGTGAATTTATACAAAAAATGGATTTTTTTAAGACGCGAAAGAAAAAAGATGCAAAGGTTATATAAAAAAATTAAATGAAAAATAAATATATTAATTATGATGTTATTAAACTGCCATAATTGAAAAATAACAACAGCAAAATAAGTTTGAATTACCTTCAAAAATTAGACCTGTTAAGTTCTAATTCTGAATTTAGTTCCTATAGCAATAGAACTCCAAATAACCTCAGATTTTATGTGGAGTGTGATTAGAACCTCATAACCCAGTATATACAATTTAAGAAATTTCTAAATTTATTTGACCTGAGATCTCTTTCTAATACGATTCTAACAAGTTTTAATCCTGAAATTGGTTACTATAGCAAATGATCTCCAAATGAGTTCAAAATATATATGGGTTGTGATTTGGACTCCTAAAACTAGTATATAGAATTTGATATTTTTCTGAATTGGTTTGGTCCAAATTCTCCCTTATTTATTTATTGTGACAGATTCGATAAAAGTGACTTTTGGATATTTTCTTTACTTTTTATGCTACTGCTATATTTTGAGACAAAAACAAACTAAAATGAAACCTTTTTGTTTTAGGAATCCTAGATGCAAAGTACTAAAATGTAGATATAAAATAATCGGAACCCAAATCAAAGATAACTAAACTTAAGAAAGCTAAAATTAATAAGAAGAAAATAAAGGATATAAACTGATTTTTAGTGCCTAGATATAATACCAATTGATACGAACTTCTTGATCATGTGGTCAAGCAACCGTTAATGAAGCAGATAACAACTTAGAAAGTTGAAAATCAAGTTTGATAGAAACTTGACCCAAAGGTAACCTTGTACTTAAAAACCGAAGATATTGGAAAAACACTTGAACCTAAAGATAACATTGTATTGAAGAACCTTAAGTATGTGAATGACGCTATGAAGCTACTTAATCTTCGATAAGTCAGTGTATGATCTTTATCCCTATAAAGAAAGGTTGTTTTGCCACAAACAAACAAAAGAAAAACTCATATTTATTCTCCAACTTAATGCTCAAATTTGTAGCTAAAAAGCCATAATATAATCTCCTCTAACTAACCTTAAAAGACCCCTTTTGAGTTGCAAGCTAATGGGCGTAAATTAGTAATCAACTAACATAAGTCCAATAATGAAATGAACTCCTATACAATTTTTAATGGGCCAAAACAAACCCAAATTAAAAAATAATTATTCAAAAATTAAATAAATAAATAAAATAGGATAATAAAAACAAAGTCATCATGCCAAAATTCTTCCATGTAGTCTGAATCTTGAATTTTTATACATTATTGGCATATTTTCAGTCCTGACTTTTAATATATCGTTCTCTCTCGTCTGGATGAATTACTGGGTCTCCTATATATGGTTGCAAAGCGTAAGGTGTTGATGCGAACCTCGTGATCACATGATCACGCAACCCACACGCAAAGACACCAATTTCCGGAAAGCCAAGAAAATCAGGTTTGATAGGAGTGTGACACAAAGATAACTTGTACCTAGGCACCAGCTCTATTGAAAATGGAGACCCCCACCCAACGAATATTGATTCGCGAACGAGAAGTATAAGGATGATGCCACAAAGACAGTTGTTCTTCGATAAGTCATCTTTTAATTCTTTAGAGAACCATGGAGGGACATTTTCTTTTTTTTTTTTGGTAAGTTGACGTATGTATTAAAAGAAGAAGATACAAACATTATAAGGGGCATACCCCAGATTTACAATGATAACAGAAACATAAAACAACAGATGGCTACAGGCTAGCACCGACCCTAAAACTGAAACCTCACTAGATTTGTGAGGGAAACCAATACAACCAGCTAACTAACAAATTAAGAATCTATGGTATTCACCCTCCAAGCTCGTTGGATCCTTTTGTTTTCATTTGTTGGTACGCCTCATCAAATCAAGCTTATCACGAATGATACATTCGATTTGATTGAAGACCAAATTCGAAGTTCTAGACATTCCAGCAAAGATCCTTGCATTCCGTTCTTGCCATACATGATGCACTGTAGCTGCAAAACTCAGTTTACGAGAAAAATTGACGAAACTCTTGCCATGCCAAGAGATGTGGCCCATCGAATCCATTCATCCCAGCCTTTTGTCATTCTTGGAATGTCGCATCTGTCACAAACATCCCACCAGATCACTTTAGTATAGGAGCATTCAAAGAACAAGTGGTTGTGATCCTCATTGTTGCGGAGACAGAGTGAGCATCTATTGGGACCATGTATACCAAACCGATGAAGTTTATCTTGAGTTGTGAGTTTCTGTTGGACAGCCATCCATAGAAGAAATGAATGTCTTGGAACAACATTCTTGAACCACACAATGTCATGCCATTCAACCATCTGACGATGACGTCTTAGTTGTTCCCAAGCTACTTTGACCGAGAATCTGTGATTTGGCGAATCCAACCAAACTATCTCATCCTTTTGCCTCATCTTAGGATTAGAATTGGAAGGAATGGCTTCTATAATGGGGTGCCAGCCAATAGCTTGGGTGGTAGGAGTTTTCCATTCTGAGTTCGAATTAGCACATTCACCTTCGCGTTCTTGGCCATACCGAATCATAGATGAATCTTTCCCCGTAAGAATCCATGAGTGAGTGGGCTGTGAGGATGCCAATTATCAAACCATAGAGAGGTTGTCATTCCATCTCCTATGATGTACTTCATCTTCGGCCATGCTAAGGATCTGAGCTTTAGAATCTTTCCCCAAGCCCAAGAGCAATTCTATGGCGTCTTGATTGTCCAGAAATTCCTACCTGCAAGCAGTTGGATCCGATCCAAGTAGACCATATTGAGCCATCTGAGTCATTGCACAGGTTCCAAATGTGTTTCAACAAAGCAATCTTGTTCCATTCTGTTATCCTTTTTATTCCTAGCCCCCCCTCCTTTTTTGGAAGACATACTTGATCGCAGGCCACTTTAGCCCCAGTAGTTCTCATATCTGAACCTGACCAAAGAAAGGATTTCATAATTTGCTCCACATTTTTAATTACTTGCCCAGGTAGGAGAAAGAGAGATGCCCAATAGACCTGTATGGAAAATAAGACTGAATTAATCAGTTGTATCCGTCCTGCATACGAGTGTGTTCTACAAGTCCAATGTCGAACTTTAGAGGTGATTCGATCCACGAGGCCCTTACAATAAATAGCCTTTAGTCTGGACGAGAGAAGAGGTACTCCCAAATATTTCATAGGGAGCTCCCCCTCTCTAAACCCAAGAATATAAATAATTTGTTCCCTCTCAGCATTTAACACACCGCTCAAGAAGATGTCGCTTTTGTTTGGATTTGAATATGAATAATTCGTTCCCTCTCAGTAGTTCTCGTGGAGGGAGATTATCTCACCAACACACACACACAAAGTGTGGGAAACAAGAAGTATTAATCTGAATTGTCTACCCTTACATGTCCGGTTATGCCCTTATTTATAATGACTCCAAACTCAAATAAACCCTAATGAACCCCTTATATGGACTTATGTAATGTCCACTTACAATTAAACTCAAACAATATCGGAGCTAGATCTACTCTGTTCACCGTTGGATCGTCCTAATGAACCCCTTATATGGACTAATTTGTTCGTTCCAACCTGTTCTAAACATTGACCAGACGGATCTCCGTTCTAATCGACGAGGTGGGAGATATTGGTCTCGCAATTTTTCTAATGTTCTGCATTTTCAGATATGGAAATATGAAGCAGTTGTGAAGTTGCAGAACAGTGAATAAGTTCTCTCCTTGGGGCTTCTTATGGTTATTATGGACATGAATGTCTAGGTTAGTATCTCAAACTCAGAATTGAATACAGCTCATTTGGAAGTTCATTTGCTTGCTAGTTAGAGAGTGGTGTTGTCAAAGCTAAATCTCCTTTGTTCACCGTTGGATCGTCATTTTTTTAGTATGTTGTTCTTCTGAACCTGCTATATATCCTCACCGAACGGATTGGCGTTCCAATCAATGTGCTGGGAGATACAGGACTCGCAATTCTGTATTTTTGTTCTTGAAATATAAAGAAGGAAAGCAGTTGCATCATATTCAATCTGAATCTTGTTGTTTATGAGATTAGGTTGCCTATTAGTGCTTTTTGGACTCAGTTTCTGTCCTTAGAACTTTGTTCTATCTAGAATTTATATGCTGCCATAATGTCTTTGTGTTCTGATGGCAAATCTGTTCCAACGGTTACCTCTGATGTTGAACAACACAATGGAGTTAAGTCTGGACATACCTTACGAGTAGAGT
This sequence comes from Populus deltoides, assembly GCA_015852605.2. NCBI lineage: Eukaryota > Viridiplantae > Streptophyta > Magnoliopsida > Malpighiales > Salicaceae > Populus > Populus deltoides. The sequence continues at coordinate 10,347,868 of CM027587.2, forward strand.
TCCAAGATATGTTAAATAGTCATGGTATGAAGATTTCTCATTTTGCTAATGTTAATCAAGCTGATTCTGAAGTGACCATTGAGAAACACTCTAGTCTTCAAGCTTCTCATGTTGTTTCAGGACTGAATCATGTGTTGGGTTCTAAAGTTGATGGGGTTGAAGGTTGGGTCTCAGCAACAAGAACAACTAAACCTTAGCTCTAAATTGAATTTTAAATGCTTTGAAGGGTTCTGATGTTGATGACAATAAGGGTAGGATGTCCCTTGGTATGAATCCAGTTCGTAATCTGCATTTTGCTCCCCCTGCAATAACTGATGGTCGTGTGACAGTAGCTCCTCAACTTGATGTGTTTGAGGATGGCTGCGAACTTTGAAAATCGACCCTAGTTGGTCATTTCGTGGATCAGAAATTACCGTATCCTGTTGTTAATTATATTGCCAAAACAATATGGGGCTCCTATGGTCTATCCGAAGTTTTATCTTCAGATAATGGTTTCTTCCTCTTCACTTTGATTCTGTTGATCACGCCACTAATGTTTTATCCGTTTTCTTTTTCTCTAGAGAGTCTCTAGCCTTACTAGCTAACTGATTAAAAGTTTCCCCGTCAGATGAAGTTGGAGTTTGCGGACTTGTTGGGATCAGTGACAACGACTCCTTATCAGCGTGTTCCTTATCTGTATCACCATTCACCTCATGACTAACAGGGTTTATGGTTGCACAAGCAGTTGTATTACAAACGGCTAAACTTTGATCTAAAGAAGTACATGCAGCCCTTTCCTCCAGCACCATGTCTTCTCGTAAACTCTTCAAAACAAGAGGAGAGGTAGGATTTCCATCTTCATAACAATCAGCATTGGGCACATCTAATGTTGCATTATCATTTGTATTACAATCAAAAATATGTAAAGCAGATGTTGAACAACCATTCTCATTACAATTAAGCTCTTTAGATGCCAAATGACTATTCTCACCACTCGTAAAACCCTTATTTCGTTTACCAACTACCTGCCATTGAAACTGATTCTGCCTATTATCTGCAGGTTTAGAGTTCACATCTCCTACTTTCCTCTTACCCTCTACCCCCATTGTAAGATCATCAACTTTACTAGTAGCACATATCGCTGTGGTATGTCAAAAAAACATTGCAATTATTGCACCTTGAAGGTATCCATTCGTAATCAGCTGAAATTGTTATGAATAACCCATTTGGACAGCGAAGGTCGTATTCCTTAACCAGCGTCTTCGAACCATCTATCTCAACGCAAACTCTTGCGTAGCTAAGCCTTTTACGCAATAATGTAGTAAGGTCAGTATGAAGGGGAACCCCAATAGCACTTGGTACACAACTTAACCCTTTAACAGTCCAATACTCGAGAGGAACATTATACAGCTGAACCCATATCGGAACTCTAACCAGATCATCTTTCAAAAATTGCATGTTCGGTTGCCAACGTTTAAGCACCAAAGGTCTGTTGGCCATGTGCCATGGGGCTCTTTCCAGAACATTAGTGGTGTGATCAACAGAATCAAAAGTGAAGAGGAAGAAACCATTATCCGAAGATAAAACTTCGGATAGACTATAAAAGCCCCATATTCTTTTGGCAATAGAATTAACAACAGGATACGGTAATTTCTGACCCACGAAATGACCAACTAGGGTGGATTTTCAAAGTTCGCAACCATCCTCAAACACATCAAGTGGAGGAGCTACTGTCACACGACCATCAGTTATTGTGGGGGGATCAAAATGCAGATTACAAACTGGATTCATACCAAGGGACATCCTACCCTTATTTTCATCAACATCAGAACCCTTCAAAGCATTTAAAAAATTCAATTTAGGGCTAAGGTTTAGTTGTTCTTGTTGCTGAGACCCAACCTTCAACTCATCAACTTTAGAACCCAACACATGATTCATTCCTGAAACAACATGAGAAGCTTGGAGACTAGAATGTTTCTCAATGCTCACCTCAGAATCAGCTTGATTAACATTAGGAAATTGAGAAATCTTCATACCATGACTATTTAAAATATCTTGGAGCTCTAATCGTAAGGTATGTCCAGATTTAACTCCATTGTGTTGTTCAACATCAGAGGTAACCATTGGAACAGATTTGACATCAGAACACAAAGACATTATGGCAGCATACAAATTCTAGATAGAACAAGTTCTAAGGAAAAAAACTGAGTCCAAGAAGCACTAATAAGCAACCTAATCTCATAAACAACTAGATTCAGATTAAATATGATGCAACTGCTTTCCTTCTCTATATTTCAAGAACAAAAATACAGAATTGCGAGTCGTGTATCTCCCAGCACACTGATTGGAATGACGATCCGTTCGGTCAGGATATACAACAGGTTCAGAAGAAACATACTAAAAAATGGTGACGAGCAACGGTGAACAAAGGAGATTTAGCTTCGACAACACCACTCGCTAACCAGCAAGCAAATGAACTTCGAAATGAGCTATATTCAATTCTGAGTTTGAGATACTAACCTGAGACATTCATGTCCATAATAACCATAAGAAGCCCTAAGGAGAGAACTCAGTCACTCTTTTGCAACTTCACTACTTCTTCATATTTCCATATTTGAAAATGTAGAACAATAGAAAAATTGCGAGACCAATATCTCCAATTATGACCAAAAGAGTAACGAAAGGTCAAACTGTCTGAATCTAGTCTTCTTCTTCCAATCCTTGTGTAACGATCTTGGTTCCACCAACAAGCCACTCTTGAACATGAATCATATTAATCACGGCTTGCTCCTCATTATTTAATATCCTCTTAAAGTCCCCTTAACCTACATATCTTGAAGAAGTCAATTGAAAGCTTCTTTAAACCTCTTAGATATAAGCCTCAGACCAACTGGAACCTCCAATGGATTTTGGTGGTGGGATTTGAAAGCTTTTTTGAACCTCTTAACTCTAAGCCTTGTAACTAGACCAACCAAAACCTGCAATGAATCCTTTAGTGTTGGGATCACATCATCCCGTCTCTCCTTAAAAGAATTCGACCTCGAATTATCACCTACATCAAACAAAGAAAGATCAGTGACATTGAATGTAGCACTAACACCATACTCATATGGCAGATCTAGTTTATAGGCATTATCATTAATCATTTCTACGATTTGAAAAGGACCATCTTTTTGAGGCATCAACTTTGATCTCCTTTGTTCAGGGAACCTTTCCTTTCTCATATGCACCCAAACCCAATCACCTAGTTCAAACCTCATCAATTTCCGAATCTGATGGTCTTCTCTCCCCTTGTTCCTCACCTTGATTTTCTCTCCTTATGCCTCATGCTCACTTTTTAGCTTTATTTGATCATCATACACCTGTTAGGGTGTAAAAGGTATAAGAGTGATGATTTTACCATCTTTTACAATGACATACCTATTTTTAACCTATGATGTGACTTATGTGCATTGGTTGGCATCACACAGAACTTCATCAATATACTTTCCAATCGAAAATGGAACGGTAACCTGTTTAGTCACTTTCACTTCGCCACTATCATTCAGTCATTGCAATCTATATGATTTAGCATGCTTAAGAGTACACAAATTCCGTTTACTAACAAGGGTGGTATTACAAACATTAACACAGCTTCCATTGTCTATAATTAAACTACACACCTTAGTTTGTGCATAGCAACGCGTATGAAAGATGTTCTCCCTTTGTTGATTAGTTTCATCTTCCTTGACCTGAACCTAAAGTGTTCGCCTTATAACTAAGGACTCCTCGACCAGAATGCTAACTTATACCCATCGTTATCCTCCAATGGTGGCATGCTTTCACAATCAGATTTGTTCCTTTTAGATTTGATATCACCATTACCTCTAATCATCATGATTCTCTTATTTTGACACTTTAAAGCATAATGTACATGTCCCTAACACCTGAAACATTTAACATCATGAGTACATTTAGGTTGAGTTTATGATTTACCTTTGGCACCAGTAGGGACATCAACTTGAGCCTTTGGTGGTTCAGTTCTAGAAGGAACAAAGGATCTCGGCCGGACAGCACCCTCTCTCTTTAAATTCGGCTTCCAAGATGATGTAAAATGTGCAACTATCCCGTTTCACAACAATAGTCATAATTTCCAATTTGACTATTTGATCAGGCTGCAATTTTATGAGGAGTCTCCTAACAAGTTGTCCTACCTTGGGTTAACATTTCAGGTTAATCGGAGTTCGGGAAGGCAGCGCAATACTGGTCAACAAAGGCTATATAAATTTTGTTATTTACTTTCTTTTGATTTGTGGATTTTTTATTTGGCTAAAATTCTTTTCCTACAAGGATGTGGCAACTGATTTTGGGAATTTTCTAGTCTTGCAAGGATATTTAATTGGCAACAACATAGTTTTCATATGTGGTATGGACTCCATATTAAGGTGGAGGAATCTTTATGGTTATGGAAACAATTATTCTATCCTTATTATAGTAGGAATCTATCATTAAATAAGTTTCCAAGTCAGCTAAGAATACTTTACAAACAAGGAAACTAAAGAGAAGGCAACTTCAGATTAGATTCTCCTAGTTTATACGGGACTTCTAAAGGGCAACAAATCTGATCCTATCATATTTAGGATATTAAATTTGGATTTATTATTATTGTTATTATTTTCTTCTTGGTTTAGGTTTTATTTATATTATTTGGGTTTAATTATAAGTGGGCATCATATAAGTCGACATAAAGAGTCCATTAAGGTTTGTTCAGTCTAGAGTAGTATAAATAAAAGCATAACCAGACATGTAAGGTTATATACTTCAAATTAATAAAACTTCTTGTTTGCCGCACTTGTTGTGTGTTGGTGGGTAATCTCCTTTCCTTGGTTGTGTAAAGAACTAAAAAATGACTTATCGAAGAAAGAGATTATCTCACCAACACACAACAAATGCGGAGAAGAAGTTTATTGATCTGACAATTGTGTAACCTTACATGTCTGATTATGCCTTTATTTATACTAATTCTAGACTCAATGGACCCCCTTAGGTGGACTTATATGAAGCCCTCTTACAACTGACCCAAATAAGTAATAATAACCCAAAGGCTAAGAAGAAAATAATAAAAATAATAAAAATCCAAAAATTATCATCCTAAATATGCTAGAATCAAATTTGTCACCCTTAAGAAGTCCCAAATAAATTAGGAGAAATCTGATTTAGAAATTTCGTGTTGCTTCCCCCCTTTGATTTCCTTGATTAGCTTGGATTTCCTTGTTTAACTTGGACAATAAAAAAACAAATTTCCTCCTTTGTTGTTGATTTAATTATTTTCCTTCCTAAGTTAGGGAAAGCATTAAATAATCCTTCTCTCTTTAGGAATAAGATCTGGCCAATTTCCTTACTTAATTAGAAGAATAAATTGCTGCTTTTTTCCTTTGTTGTAGCTAGGATGAATAAGGAATCCTTATAAGAAAAGGATTGTGAAACATTTATGAATCCTTGCCACACTTGGAATTATATTACAGCACATTAAAGATCCTAGTAGAGCTAGGAGATTCCCAAAACAAGCTGTCATATCTTTGTAGGAAAAGGATCCTTGTCAAATAGGAAGTCCACAAGTCAAAAGGAAGTAAATAACAAAATTCGCAAGCCTCTGGTGACCCGTATTGAGATTCCTTCCCGTACTCCGATTGACTTGAAAGTTTAACCCAAGGTAGGACATGTCAGGAGACTCCACGTAAAATTTCAGCGCAATCCAAAGGTTGAATCGAGAATTATGACTGTTGCCGTAAAATTGGATATTTGCACATTTTACATCCAAATCCAAATTTGACCTTTCCTGGATCATATCATTCCCTCTCTCTTCAAGATGATTTGTCCTCGAAGCACCAACAAGTTGAATGGACAATTCCTTAGCCTTGTTTTGAAGCCTTTGGAGTTACTTTGGATGAAAGTAGCAGCCGTTCAATTTTGTATATCATCATTGCAGTGTATTTTCTCCTCTCATTCTGACGCTTGCTGGGCATTGATTGATGCCATTAACACATCAAGTTCTTGCTTCATCTCACCTATAATACGGGATAGACTCTTGGATTCTTTTTTTAGAACACTAATCTCTTTATTTCTCTTCATTTGATACCACCTTTCCTTTTGAATCCTCCTTTTCTTTTGCCATAACACCTCATAAAAAGACATGAAATCCCTTCGGTTTCTAGGCTGCGAAAAACCTTCCCGATGGCTTATGATCTCATCCTTAAAACCACTATCAACAATATCATCAACGTCCTCCTCAAAATCCTCATAATCAGCCCACCTTGGCCTTTTGGCCCCACTATCATTGTTTGATTTCGGTTCAGCCGTAACCTTTCTCAAGTCTTGGGTACATGTTCCAGCCACATTACCCTGTTTTCCCACCTTATCAAATCTGTCACACATGTTCCCCATCACGGAATTTATTCTTTCCATCATCTTTGTCATGACTTGCATTTGGAATTTAAGTTTACATCGGGAGGGGATGGTGTGTTGTTTTGATCTGACATAACCTGTAAAAATTGGTTGGTGGTAAAAAAAATCCTCACATCGCTCGTGTTTTGCTCAAACACTCTTAATATCCTTAGACGCTCACACCTCTCGTCTCACCTTCTTGCGGTTCTTGCACAACTGAAACCAATACCAAATAGGCAGTGCAATCCAAATACATATATATGACTCAAGAAGAAATAAAAACTAGAAAACAAAATTGTGATGATAGTCGCTGCGAGTAGCGAGCGAATCTATTCGAAATATGAACAAAACTCTTCAACTCGAATAAAAACAGAAATAAAATATGCAAAATGATAAAACAACACCCAAATATGTTGGATTGATGAAAATAAACTACAAGAAATGAGAACAACAGAAGGAAAGAGAATTTCAAAAGTTGATGCAAAACAGATTCATTGACGACGAGTTAAGTCCGAATCTGGAACCTAAAGTAAATGATGTCGAACATTTTAGATATAGTGTGATGTCAACCCAAATAGACAGAATATAAAGTTTGAGAAATTTATGATAAGGCAAATATACTGATGCAAAAACGTTATGAATCAGACCTGATTAGACCTGAAATTAAAAACCAAAGCAAACGATATCCAATTGACCCCATAATCAATATATAGTGTGATTAGGACCCCCAGTAATCAGATTCTCAAATTTGAGCTAATGTTGTGTTGATTTGATTTAATTTTCCCTTGTTTAGTTTTCTGCGGGAGAAACCAATAGATGTCTTTTTGGATGACTATTTTTTTTATTTGTTTTTGAAGTTACTGATATATTTTGGACTGGAACCAAACAAAATAACTAAGTATTTTTTTTGATATACTGCAAAATCAAGGAGAAGAAGAAATTGAACATTAAGGAATTTTTGTGGAAACAACAAGAAATGAAAAATTCAGAAGGATATAACCTGATTAGTGGAGCCAAGTTCTGATATCAAATAATACGAACCTCGTGATCACATGGTCGCGTAACCCACACTCAAAGACACCAATTTCTGGAAAGCCAAAGTAAATCAAGTTTGATAGGAGTGTAACACAAAGATAACTTGTACCTACGCACCAGCACTATTGGAAACGCGTCAACTCAATGAATATTGATTTGCGAACGAGAAGTATATGGATGACGCCATGAAGATAGTTGTTCTTCGATAAGTCATTTTCAGTCCTTTAGAGAACCAAGGAAGGGAGATTATCCCACCAAACAAGAGTGGCAAAGAAGTTTATTGATATGAAAATTGTGTGACCATGTGATCACGAGGTTCGCATCAAGTGTGAATCCAAGATGACCAAATAGAATGACCTAGTGTAGAACATAAATTCCATAGGTGTCTAAACATGGCAACCTTATTCCAAACCTCCATATTAATAACTCCTAAACCTTCTTCCTCCTCTAGAAAACAAATCTTCTCCCAATTAACTTTAGGACCACCACCTGAAGCAAGATCACTACCCCTCCACAAAAAGGTACGTAGGCAAGGATATGATCTTCATTACAATAGCCTTTGGAAGAATGAAAAGAGAAGACCAGTACACTTGAAAAGAAAAGATGGGCTTAATAAGCTGAAGTCTACCTGCATATGAGATGGTGCAATTCATTCAAGTCCTAGCCCTGGCTGTAAAAACATGGATTAGAAGATGATGGACTTAATAAGCTGAAGTTTACCTACATCCTTGTAGTCCACATGGATCAAGCAATCAGAAGATGTGAGCTTTGTAGTGATAAAAGGAACACCCAGGTACCTGACTGGCAAATTCCTTTCTTTATGGACCTCAAGAAGCGGAGTTTTAAAAACATGCTTAACACCACACAAAAACATGCTACTTTTATCATGGTTTGATGACAAACTAGAAAGAAGCCGAAATTGGTCAATGCACTTTTTGATTAAGGAAACTGTACCCACTTCAGCCTAGAAAAAAATCATCAAATCATCAGAAAAACATAAGTGAGTAAGTTGCTCCCTCTCATACCGCCAATGGTATTTGAAATTCTGATCTCTACCCAACCGACCCATCATCCGTGAGAAGACTTCCATAACAAGAACAAAAAAGTAAGGTGACAAAAGAGATCCCTGCCTTAACCCTCTACTACCATCCAAAAAGCCATGAAGCTCTTTATTGATAGAAACCGAAAATCTAGTAGTGGACATACATTCGCTAATCTAATTAACCATACAGGGAGGAAAGCCAACTATATGAAGAACGAGTAAAATAAAGTTTCACCTAACTGAATCATAAGCTTTCATCAAATGCACCTTCAATGAACACCTAGGAGGACCCCTATTTCAATGATAATTGTGAAGAATCTCTTGTGAAAGTGAGATGTTGTCATTGATATTATGCCCCTCTATAAAAGCAAACTGAAATGGGCCAACCAAGTCAGAAAGCACTCTATTAACTCTATATTCATGGCAATGCATTTGTACACAATATTACAACAAGAAATAGGCTCGAAATTCTTAACCTTGAAATCCAGATCTTGATTATGTTATGCCTGGTGTTATTGTTTCTTTGTTGCAAGAGATTGAAGATATGTTTTCTAAAGATATCCTTAGCGGATTACCACCTTTGAGAGAAATAGAACAACAGATTCATCCTGTATGCGGGGCTGCGATTCCTAATTGACCAGCCTATATAAGCAAATTCTGAGGAGATGAAGGAGCTTCTAAGGCAACTTAATGAGCTAATTGAGAAGAGGTACATTCATGAGAGTATGAGCCTGTGTGTTGTGCCAATGTTACTTATGTCTAAGAATGATGGAACATGGAGGATGTGTGTTGATTATCAAGCCATTAGTACAACAATAAAGTATAGACATCACATTTCTAGGTTTGATGACATGTTAGACTTACATGGATTTAAGCATAGTCTCTAAATTTGATCTGAAAAGTGGGTACCATTATATTAGGATGAAAGAATGTGATGAGTGGAAAACTACATTTAAGACTAAGTATGGTTTGTATGAATAGTTAGTCATGCCATTTGGACTTACAAATGCACCTAGCATGTTTATACATTTAATAAATCATTTATTCCGTGTGTTTATGGTTATGAGGTACATTCATGTATTTTGATGACATTCTGATCTATAACAAGAACTTGAATGAGTATCTTGATCATTTGTGTAATGTATTTAGTGTGTTGCGTAATGAGAAATTGGATGCTAATCTTAAGAAGTGTACTTTTTTGCATGGAGAAAATTGAGTTTCTTGGCTATGTTGTAACTGCACAAGGTATTGAGATGAATGAGGAGAAAGTTAAGGCCATATAGGATCGACCAATACAGTGAAAGATTTTAGTACATTAGATGCACTCTTGATTGGGTTTAAATGGGGGGAGTAACAAGAATCGACTTTTGCTCTTTTGAAAGAAAAATTATGCTATACACCTAGTTTAACTTTACCTAACTTTAAAAAGCATTTGAAATTGAATGTGATGCATCTAGATTAGGAATAGGAACTATGTTAATGTAGGATCAAAGACACATTGATGCGAACCTCGTGATTACGTGGTCACGCAACCCACACGCAAAGACATCAATTCTCGGAAAGCCAAGTAAATCAGGTTTGATAGGAGTGTGACACAAAGATAACTTGTACCTAGGCACCACCACTATTGGAAATGGAGAACCCCCACCCAACGAATATTGATTCGCGAACGAGAAGTATAAGGATGACGCCACGAAGACAGTTGTTCTTCGAGAAGTCGTTTTTCAGTTCTTTAGAGAACCATGGAAGGGAGATTAACTCATCAACACACACACACACAAAGTGCGGCAAACAAGAAGTTTTATTAATCTGAATTGTCTAACTTACATGTCTGGTTATGCCTTTATTTATACTAACTCTAAACTTAAATAAACCCTAATGGACCCCTTATGTGGACTTATATGATGCCCACTTACAATTAAATCCAAATAATATAAATAAACCCTAAACTAAGAAGAAAATAATAAGAACAATAATAAATCCGAAATTAATATCCTAAATATAAAAGGATCAGATTTGTTGCCATTAAGAAGTCCCAAATAGACTAGGAAATCTGATATGAAGGTAGAATTTATTCTACAGTCTTCTTTCCTTGTTGTAGCTAGGATGAATAAGGAATCCTTGTAAGAAAAGGATTCTGAACATTTATGAATCCTTGCCACACATGGAAACTATGTTGCAGCCCATTAAAGATCTTTAGAGAATTAGGAGATTCCCAAAATAAGCTGCCACATCCTTTTAGGAAAAGAATCCTAGCCAAATAGGAAATCCATAAGTCAAAAGGAAGTAAATAACAAAATTCGTACAGCTTCTGTTGACCTGTATTTCGATGTCTTTCCGAACTCCGATTGACTTGAAATTTTAAACCAAGATAGGAGAACATGTCAGGAGACTCCACGTAGAATTTTGGCTCGATCCAACGGTCGGATTAAGAATTATGACTATTGCCGTAAAACTGGATAGGTGCACTTTTTACGTCAAAATCCGAATTTGACCTTGTCTAGATCGTATCACCCATTGTTTATTTTAGTAAGTTAAGTGTAACAACTTTGAACTATCTCACTTATGACAAAGAACTGTATACTTTGGTAAGAACACTTGAGACATGACAACATTACTTGTGGTCAAAAGAATTTGTAATCCATTCAGATCATGAGTCCTTGAAACATCTAAAAGGACAAGGTAAGTTGAATAGAAGACATGCAAAACGGGTTGAATTCATTGACTTTTCCTCATGTAATCAAGGATAAGCAAGGCAAAGAGAATATAATGGTTGATGTACTTTTGCGCAAATATGTTTTTCTAAACACTATGAGTACTAGATTGATAGGCTTTGAATATGTGAAGGCATTGAATGCTAATGATTCTGACTTTGTTGAAATATATAATGCATGTGGACATTTGGCTTTTGGGAAGTTTTATTAGATGGATAGTCACTTGTTCAAAGATAATCGATTGTGGTTCCTGCTAGTTCTTTTCAAGAATTGGTTGTTTGTAAAGCACATAATGATAGTTTAATAGGTCATTTTAGGGTTGCAACAACTTTTGATGTATTGCATAAACATTTCTACTGGCTAAAGATGAAAATGGATGTGCAACGAATCTATGAGCAATGCATCATTGCATGTGGAAAGGAAAAATAAAGAGTACACCATTGCCTACACCTACTGAACCTTGAGTAGATATCTTGATGCGAACCTCGTGATCACAAGGTCACGCAACCCACAATCAAGATTGAGATCTGATCCTGGAAAGCCAAAATAGATCTGATAGGAGTGACACAATCAAAACCTTCTTCAAGGCACCAACACTATTAGAATGCAGTAGAATGACACCACGAAGTCAATTAATCTTCGATAAGTTAGATTCAGTTTATTCAACTGAAGAATGCAAGAATCACTCTCACATGTTAAAACTGAAAAATTTAGAAGTAATATTCATCAATGGCTATCGAAATTTAGGTTACATGTGTTTAAATAGGTCTTAAAAACTGAACCCTAATGGATCTATCCTTGTGGGCTGAACTGGCCTACATACAAAACTAACTCAAAAACCCTAAATTGAAAAGCCCGTAACCTGATCCAAATAAGCCTTGGATCCTAACTCAAAACAAAGTATTAATTAAGCCCAAACATGAAAGAAAATAATAAAAATAACTAATATGTCATTAAATAACACCAGCCATTTTTTCCTTATGTAGCTAGGATGAATAAAGAATCCTTATAAGAAAAGAATTCTGGAACATTAATGAATCGTTGCCACTTTTGGAAATTATGTTATAGCTCATTAAAGATTCTTGTGGAACTAAAAAATTCCCTAAACAATCTACCACATCCTTTTAGAAAAAGGATCATTGCCAAATAGGAAGTCCACAAGTCAAAAAAGGATGTAAATAACAAAATTCGTACAACCTGTTTTGATCTATATCGCAAGTCTTTTCCAAACTCTAATTCATCTGCAAATTTACCCCAAAATAGAAAACTACCTCTGGAATCTTCTGGTAAAGTTTTAGCTTGATCCAATGGTTAGATTTGGAGTTATACTCAATAGCATGAAAATGGATGGTAAAAACTTTTATGTCAAAATCCAAATCTAATTTTGCTTGGATCGTATCAACAAGATTCCTTTCCTCTTTAAGAAGATTCTCCTTCAAATCTTGAATAGGATTATTAGTGACTTCATTAGCCTCTTGTTTAAGCCTTCGAAAATCCCTTATTGCTAACACCTTTCTCCAACAGTGTATGGAAGTAGTGACTAACAAGAATTTCAAATAAGTACATTGTACTAACCACTTGCATACATACTTTTAAATGGTAACAGCACCTCTGCTTCGTCTTTTATTTTTTTGGCATTGTACCTCATTTTCTCATGAAGCTAAAAGATCATAGTTATCTTCTACACTTATCAACTTCTTGTTCTAAAACCCCCAAACCATGGCTTAGTTTTTCCCATCCTTGAGCTAGAATCCTCCTTTTCCTCTCTCATGCTGAATACATGACACAAATACGAAAAATAGAAGAAGACGAAGACATAACAAGAATAGAGTTTACGATAGGAAGAATTGATCGAAATTACAAATCTAACTTTTGTTTGGACCAGAACTAATTGAAAACAAATAAATGTGAAAGTGATAGAACTGGCCCAAGCAAGGTTAGATTCAGATTTTGGCGTAAAATTTTTTATCGTCTAATTTTACACTATTGAGCATAACTCCAAATCTAACAGTTGGATCGAGCTGAAAATTTACCAAAAGATTCCATAGGTATTTGTCTATGTTGGAGTAAATTTTCAGGTGAATCGGAGTTCGGAAAAGATTTGCGATATAGGTCACAACAGACTATAGGAATTTTGTTATTTACTTCCTTGTAACTTGTGAACTTTTTATTTGGCAAGGATCATTTTTCTAAAAGGATGTGACAACTTGTTTAGAGAATTTCCTAGTTCCACAAGAATCTTTAATGAGCTGAAACATAATTTTTAATAATGGCAACGATTCATTAATGTTCCAAAATCATTTTCTTATAAAAATTCCTTATTCATCCCAATTACACAAGGAAAGAAGAGCTGGTGCTATTTAATGACAGATTAGTTATTTTTATTATTTTCTTTTATGTTTGGGCTTAATTAAAACTTTGTTTTAAGCTAGGATCCAAGGCTTGTTTGGATCAGGTTATGGGCTTTTCAGTTTTATATGTGGATCAGTTCATGCCACAAGGGTAGATCCATTATGGTTAATTTTTCAAGAACTATTTAAACTCATGTAACCAAAATTTAGGGGCCATTGATGAATATTATTTCTGAATTTTTTAGTTTTAACGTGTGAGAGTGATTCTTGTATTCTTCAATTCTTGAATGAACTAAATCTGACTTATCGAAGATTAATTGGCTTCGTGACATCATTCTACTTCATTTCAATATTGTTGGTGCCTGGGGGCAGGTTTCCATTGTGTCACACTTCTTCTTTTTCTGCTTTCCAGGATCAAATCTTAATCTTGATTGTGGGTTGCGTGATCACGAGGTTCGCATCACCTACTTTGGCTGAATGTACTATCAAAAAGATTGGATCTAACCCATCATCATGCATGAACCAGGTTGGTTAAAACTATCTCATGCCAAAAACTCATCATGACCAAATGGAACACAAGCTAAATTCCAAGAAAAAACACAATCTTTACCAAATGGCCTCTCCATCAAACTCAAAAACAAAATCGAAGGCCTTTCATGAGAAATCAGTTGAACTGTATCATTCCTTCTCTTTTCAAGAAGATTCGTCCTCGAATCTTTAATAAGAATAATGGTTGTTTCAGAGGCTTGTTGTTTAAGCCTTTGGAATTCCATTCCTATCAACACTTGCCTCCAACAACACTGTATAGACATAGTGACTAAAAAGGATTTCAAATAAGCATGCTTTACTAACCACTTCGCATATACTTTTGAATAATAACCACGACTACCCTCTTTTATTTTCATGCTTGCGGCATTACCTTAGTTTTTTCCATTCTTGCTTTGGGATCCTCTTTCATTCCCTCCCCCTTACCGAATACATGACACCTTTTTTATTGGAATGAAATCGAATGACTCACTTATAAAAATTGACTCAAAACCTTTACTAGTAAGCTCAAATCCTGATCCAAATAAACCTTGGATTCTAGCTGAAAACAAAGTGTTAATAAAGCTCAAATAAGCCTTAGGCTATATAGCTAACAAAATAAAAATAAAGCCCATAAGCATAAGTCTTGTTTTGTCATAAGAAGAGAAGATGAAAAGAAAACTAATAGGTCTGATACAAGACTTATTTATAACCTATAAGCCCAATCATCGTAGTTAAAGGAGAAGTTGTCGCCCCTTTGGTTTCCAAGTTAGAATAGGATTCTAATCACAACCTAGTATTTATCTTTTTTTTGGAAGGAAAAGGATGTTGCCTTTAATGCTTCTCTTTTCCGCCACATGTGTTTCCTAAGTCAACTTAGATTCTTTTGTTTTTTTCGTTGTGTTTTATCCTTACCTGACTAGAAAAATAAAATAAAAATAATAAATCCTAATATTTAAAGGAAATAATAAATGTTCCGACACATAATAGAAAATTCAAAACTAGTTAGGAATCCACAAAACACACGCAAACATAACAAAAATAAAGGTTAGCTGAAACTGATACAAAATTGGCAACCATATTGTCGAAACTTCATGGTCTAAATAAGGGTGGATTGGGTCCCTCTTGCATATGAATTAAATGTACTAAGGCCTCCTCTTGATGCTCCAAAGAATCCTCAACTTTAGCCTTGGCCGAAACTTGCACAATTACTACATTCAATGCTTCTTTCAATGTCTTTGCGTTGGACCCTGTGATGAGCCCATTTTGAACATGTAACCAGTCTTTGGTGCACATCATCATGCCCATGGCATTCAATGTTGACATCAGCTTGAGAATCGACTTAGTTTGCGCATACAGCTCAGCGATGAATTATGTTTTTAATGGCGAGGTTGAAGAATCTTCAACAGTATGTTAGCAACTTGAATCACCAATCTTTTTGCTTTTATTAGAATATATGTCAGGTAGGGGTGACATTTTCAGTTCGGTTTGGTTTTTATCAAAAAAAAGTAACCAAACCGAAAAATTAAAAAAAAATCGAAACCAGTTCAAACCAAACGGTTTCGGTTCGGTTTTTTAGGACAAAAACCGATTCAAATCATTTTGGCTCGGTTTTTTCGATTTGGCTCGGTTTTTTCCGGTTTGGCTCAATTTTTTCGGTTTAGCTAGGTTTGCTCGGTTTTTTCCTTTTTTTTTGTTCGGTTTGGTTTTTTCAGTTTTAAGCTTATAAAACCGAAACCAAATCGAACCAATCGGTTTTTTTAAAATTTTAATCGGTTTAATCGATTTTTTTCACAGTTCGGTTTTTTTGGTTTTCTTACTCACCTCGGGTACAATCTCAACTTAAAATATTCTTACACCAAAATAAAACAACCCTTCTAATTCTTTTATTGGATTTGATATATAATTATTTGATATATTTATAAAATCAAACCAAAATTTATACTTTGTTAAAAGAAAAATTTGAATGTGTATTCCAAAACAAAATGAGATATTACAAGATAAAATTTAATAATTTGATACTTTAAAGAATATCTTTAATTTAAAACTTCTAAATTATAGATGAAAAAAACTTTAAAACTTTTAGCTTACTTTCATAAAAAGCTTATCTTTAATTTTTTTTTTGTATTTTCAAGAATTCTTCCCCGCTTATCTAAAAGACCTACTTATAGAAATTGTAAAAACTCGATCATTCCACAATACCATATAATATTATTTTTTTGGTTGATTTTATTTGAGATATTTATATCTCATTTAATGTAACTTTTCATTGACAAAAAAATATATACAAACCTTTTTATTTTTCATTTCATTTATTTCATCTTTTGATGTAAAAATAAAATAAAAATACCATATGATAAATTTTGATTGGTAGAAAATTTTTATTTATGCAAAATGATTTAAAAAATCTCATGCCTTCATGATAAAAACAAAAAAAAAAAAAAAAAAAAAAAAAAAAAGATCACATGTACACCCCCCAACAAGAGCAGGCATGAATAGCACTTAAGGACTGCACAAGTATGTAGACCAAAAACTGTCAAGGCATTGGCCAAAAACTTGCAAGCATTGTTTTTGTTCAAGCCTTCTCCTTGGACGGAGATGATATCAAATGATGCAATGTTGCTGCATGGATAACAGCAGTTGGGTTTGAATCCTTGAGTCGGAGAGATCCTGATCGACTTAGACTGAAATTTCGATCAACATTAATTCGTATGAAGCGACGCAATGGAAGATGCCGCA
This sequence comes from Populus deltoides, assembly GCA_015852605.2. Classification (NCBI taxonomy): domain Eukaryota; kingdom Viridiplantae; phylum Streptophyta; class Magnoliopsida; order Malpighiales; family Salicaceae; genus Populus; species Populus deltoides. The sequence continues at coordinate 10,364,676 of CM027587.2, forward strand.
GCAGCCAAGTTGAACTAACAAGTAAAATCACACCTGCTACGATAAACAGCCTGCAATACAGAAAACCTCAATGAAAGAGTATATTTATAGCAATAAGACAATATCTCAGATTTCCTAGCTGGGATCCCTATAAGCACGTTTGCTGTATGTGTAGGTTTTCTGAACGTACAAATTCTACAAAACGAGCCTTTGAAGGATACTTTAATATTGTACACAGTTCAGCTAAGATACTAACACAGAATTGAATACTACCTTCGAGTTTTTAACCATCATTTTATGCTTAAAGGAGAAATTTCAATAACATGTAAATCAAAGTTTCTAAATCAGATGTCTGCAAAATTGTCTAAAATAAATGGTTTCCATATGCAATCTCTCGAATAGGTCACCTTCACTGTGGTATAGCATCAAATTATATTGCTTTCAAGAAACCATGACTTGGCGCATCAAGCTCATATCAAGATACTTGAATTTAGAAGGGCAATGGTTTAAATAAAAACTTTGCTTACCATCCAAGTAGAAGTGAAAAACGAGCAGTGGGTGCTGAAGGCAACTGTTCTCCTAATGCAAGCATTCCAGCAAGTACACCAGTCACTATTGATGCCACGGCAGCACATGTAGACACCACAATTGCCCTTCCATGCTTTAGACCCTGAGTCTGTTCAGAAGGAAATCGTATATCAGTTTGACCTGTCAACTTTTTCTACACAATCAGATAGCTTCAACAGGAAGAGCGAAGTGGATCTGGCTCCACTCAAAGCAAAACCAATTGGAAAATCAATAAGACACGTGCATGCATGCGAGGAATGAAATCTTGTTTTTTCTGTTCTAAGATGAGTGAGAGGCAAGCAGAAATCCCATACAAATATGGACATCTAAAATATGAAAAACAAGTTTTATGTGGAGAAAAGGTCAAAAGAGATCAGATGGTGCCCTAGAGAGAACATCTAGATGCTGATTTGAAAATACCTGGTAATAAAATCCCGTTGCACTACAGCATATACTGATGGAGACGCATATAGGGACTAGCATCCTGGAGAAACCCTGCTCCAGGAAGACAAATCCCATCTTTGATATTACAGAAGCCATCCTGCATATGATGTGCAACTCAGCATTTAGGACCTGAAGCCTAGCTGAATAACAGCAGCAGTTCACAACTTTTTTTATGTCAGGACCAATACTTAATTTTGGTATAAATTTAATGGCACTTTAAGAAATAATATTTTAAGTATATTCATCAAGGAACAGTTTCTTGAAAGAAATAAACTGTCAATTCATGCATATAAATGATATATTGATTTTGCAGCAACAGTTACTATTCTGATTAAATGACAATGACACACTAAAATGATAACACTGGTAGGTGAAGCCTTCAGGCATAACACATGCATCCATCTAATAATATGAACTTCTGCACATTCAATGATGTAATCTAAGTCTGACAACTTTATTTATGCAAACTGGCACATCAAAGTTCTGATAATTTTGAATTTGCTGAACATAAATCACTGTTATAAAAATAGAGGCAACACTGAAAAGCAGCAAATTTATGAACAAAGATGGTGTACCGGGAATCATACCCAAACAAAATGCCAGATTCCAAACCATATATAATTTCTTCAACAACTTCATAGTCCATCTGCATTGAAAACAGTTTTCAACAGAAAGCAGAACAATGAGGGCTAGGGGCATGGTTGAGGAATCAAAATCAGAAACAAAAATACCTTACAAACCAGCAAGATAAACAAAGAAAATTTTACCATTTCATGTGCTCTTCTTTGATGTCTGTATACCCGAAGCCATCCGTTGAGGACTACCTATTTAAAAAAATCATATTTAGTTGCACATATCAAACCATACTGAGTAATCATCACATTGTCTCTGATGCACTCCCTCCAACCATGCAGATGTCCATAAAATATCTGATGAACTGAATCCCAACTAGAAAAATCACACAATGAGAGAACATAAATGAAGCACCAAAAAACTATAAATGGTAGCAATCAAGTTATAGTCCCCTCTAGAAGTTAGAAAGGAGAAATTTAGATGTATTTGTATTCGAGAAGTGCAAAGAGTTAAGACATGAAACCAAACGCTTCTATTATATTAGAGCATTGTGCTAAACCACAAACAAAATGCTCATAGGCTCACTTCGCTTTTCTCTACTCTTTCTGCCTATTATACAAAAATAATACAGAACTCATCTTACTGCATAAATGGAGCAATCTACAAAAAAGAAGCCAGGTGACCTATTTATACTTCTTTCAGTGGAATGCAAAAGCAACCTTTCTAGGATTGGTTCTAGCTATGAAGCAATTCGTCAATGCCTTAGTCAAAGATGGATGTGACTTGGTTGGATAAACTTTCAGTTGCTTGGCTGGCTGAAGGCTCGCTTTAGATAGCAAATTCAGGTTTGCTTCTTCGATTATAGAGTCAGTTATTGACTCTTGACATGTGAAGCGAAACTTGTGATCACGTAGTCATGCAACCCACAATTAAGATTGAGATCTTATCCCGGAAAATCAAAAAAGATCTGATAAGAGTGTGACGAAATGAAAACATGTCCCAAGACACCAGCACTATTGAAATAAAGTCGCATGATGCCAGTTAATCTTTGATAAGTCAAATTCAATTCGTTTAAAAACCGAAGAATGCAAGAATCTCTCTCACATTAAAACTAAAAAGTTTAAAAGTATTATTCATCAAAGGTGCTGAAATTTAGGCTTAACACGTGTTTAAATAGTTCTGAGAAATTAACCCTAATGGATCTACCCTTATGGACTGAATTGACCCACTTACAAAAACTGACCCAAAACCTTTACTAGTAAGCTCAAACCCTAATCCAGACAAGCTTTGAATCTTAGCTAAAATCCAAAGTATTAATTAAGCTCAAACATAGAAATAATAATGGAAACAAGTCTGGATAGTAGCTTGTTGATGCTGCATATAATAGAAAGAAAAAATATATATATCTTAATTCTCTAGCTTAAATAACCCTTGGCCGATATCCACCTTCCTAGATACTCTAGGATCGCTTAGCCAACTTTTAAAGTCATTTAGATGCTAGAAAATCTTATATGAATAGGAATTTAATTGTTGCAATCTTCTTTCCTTGTAGGACTAGGATTTTCCTTCAAAGCATGAAAAACAATCTTAGAAATTAATTCCCCTTGTAGTCGCCCATCATTTTCCTTTCTTAATTAGGAGAATCAAATCTTTAGCATTAAATAATCCTTCCAAGTCTAGGATTCAGATCTGACAGCCCATTTAATTTCCTTGCATGACTATGAAGCTTCCTCCTTTGTTGCTAAATATTCTCCTAAATAATAGGGACAATAATGGAAGAATTTCCCTTTCAATTTTAGAAGAATATTTTGTTGATCCTTACAAGAAAAGGATCTCAATATCTTAATTAGCCCAGGATAACTTTGGATCTCATATGACCCAAACCCATACTCATTAATATTAACCCAAATTAAACCTGATACAAGCTCCAACAAGCCTACTTTGCTGCCCAAATTAGACCCATACATGGGCTGACCTGATTTGGACGAATGAACCATCAAAGAGATTGGACCGACCTCATCATCATGCACAAACCAAGGCTGGCTAAAACTATCCCATCCCAAAACCCCACCCATCATGGTCGAATGGAATACAAGCTAAATTCCAAGGAAAAACACAATATTGGCTGAATGGCCTCCCCATCAAACCCAAGCGCAAAACTGAAGATCCGTCATGAGAAATCCATGGCCAAACCAAATCAGACCTGATACAAGCTCCCAACAAGCCTACTTTGCTGCCCAAATTAGACTCATACATGGGCTGACCTGATTTGGACAAATGAACCATCAAAGAGATTGGACCAAATTCATCATCATGCACCAACCAAGGCTGGCTAAAACTATCCCATCCCAAAACCCCACCCATCATGGTCGAATGGAATACAAGCTAAATTCCAAGGAAAAACACAATATTGGCTGAATGGCCTCCCCATCAAACCCAAGCGCAAAACTGAAGACCCGTCATGAGAAATCCATGGCCAAACCAAATCAGACCTGATACAAGCTCCCAATAAGCCTACTTTGCTGCCCAAATTAGACTCATACATGGGCTGACCTGATTTGGACGAATGAACCATCAAAGAGATTGGACCGAATTCATCATCATGCACAAACCAAGGCTGGCTAAAACTATCCCATCCCAAAAACCCACCCATCATGGTCGAATGGAATACAAGCTAAATTCCAAGGAAAAACACAATATTGGCCGAATGGCCTCCCCATCAAACCCAAGCGCAAAACTGAAGACCTGTCATGAGAAATCCATTGAAAAAAACCACTTCTGGAGTTGACAAACAAGGATTAGGCATTATGGAAGATTTAATTAGTGCAGACTTTGCTAGTAAGGGACCAACATTCAGCATGGTGGAGATCACACTCATGTACCATTAAAGGAACTAATATGTTCACAGAAGGCCCCAACCATACCAAACTTTGCAGAGTTTCAATTGCCATTAGTGCAAGAACCGAGTCAATGTCAAGGGAAAGTGTTGATAATCAAAACCAACTCTACAAAGAGAAGAAACCAACTTCAACTATAAGCGGTTCTCTAGACTAAGCCATGCTAGCATACACAACCAACCATGAAGCTGAAAATTAACTAGTTCAAAGAGACCCCTTTCACTAAGAACTGTACAAAATATTCACATCCAGTGGTGCCTCAGAAATCAACATTAAGAAGTGACCATAAGTCTTGACCAACACTAGTACAAATAAGGATCTTTGGCTTGTTTGTGTGTGTTTCATATCTAAGTACTCTGGATATGTGATGGATGAGTATGTGCTATGTGTGTTATAGGTGAGAATTGGAGATATAGCCTAGTAAGTTTATGAGTAGACACAAGCCATGGGTACTCTTTGAGAGAAATTTTTTGGGTGTGGTCCTTGCCATCTTTTCATAGATTTTAAACTAGCTTAGATTCTAAAAGATAAAGAAAAGTTTTCTTATCTCTCAACTTTGCATACTCACATATGTCTACACAATAATTCAACAACAATGGCATATTAATGCTAATAAAGTTGGTGCACAGAATAAGGTACCTACAAACAACAGGGCAACAAGGAATGCCAGCCAAGGTAATTGAAAAATAGATACAGAAGATGCCTCTTGCTCTTCACCTCCAGCACCAACTCCTGCAAATACAAAACAAACAGCAAGGCTTAGTTTGCCACATAAATAAGATGTTGGATCACAAAGTATATATGGATATCAAACAGTTTTGGAGAATTGAATTTTCATAACCAATTAATATATTTTTATGTCAATAGTTTAGCTCAATACAACAAAACTTTATACTTGTCAGATAATGAAAAACAAGGGTTAAAGGTAAGACCTATTCCAAATGAGACACCTTTTTGGAATATATATTCATCCACAGAAGGAATGCACAGCATAGTTTAAAACAAAAATGTAATAATACACTCTTACTTTTGAGCCATAACTATCATGTCAACATTCTGAAATACGAGTATAACAATGAAATAAAAACCAATCCATGAAGCAACCAAGAAGAATTTACATACCTATTGTACCAATACCAGCCAAAGTGATTCCTATCCAATCAATGACATTCATGACTTCCTTTAGGTAAAAATGGGAAAAGACAGAAAGAATAGCAAGTCCACAACCAGAAACTGGTTGGATGACAGATACCTGACAGAAACAGTCAAGATCACTTTGATGAAGAGTACACAAATGACACAAAATAAATTGCATTAACCAAATAGAAGTTCACAAACAAATAAAAGAGCTCAATTTTTACTTGAGTTTGGTAGAAGAAGAGGGCAAACGAATTCTTCAGATCATTCTCAACAAGAAGACTCTCAGTCTCTTTCTTTTTTTCTTTGCATGTATATGTTGAAAATGCAGTCTCAAAGTTTATATTGTTCAAAAATGTCAACCTACTATTTTCTTTTCCAAAAAAAAAAATTCCAATCAAGCACAATAATCTAAAAGAAATCGGGAACACAAATGAATTCACTCACGGGAGCTTGAGATAATGCTCTCAACATCAACAATGCACCACATATATCGATAAGAAAGCCAATGATCCAAGCTTTATTAGCAGCATATGCCCTTATCACCTGAGAAGTTACACACATAAAATAAATAAAAATACGCAACAACCCACTTCCTTCACATGCATAGTTCGGTTGCACGGATTCTAATAAGCAGAGAATTGAGAGAAATCCCATAAACCCAGAATCAAAAACCGAAAGATTGACAATGGGAATCAAGAATCAAAGCAACATGCATGCACTTGTTAGCATAAAGATCAATTCTTGAAATTGAAACAATAACAGAATTCCAAATTCAGGGCTCGAATTCTTTCCACGATCTTGAAAATTAAAAAATAAATAATATATTGTATTGGTTGTTAAATTGTTGAGCAATACAAAAGTGATAAAATGAAACAAAAAGAAAACCAAAGGAGGCAGAGAAAAGAAAGAAAAAGAAAGTGGGTAAAAGATGCATGCCTTTAGTTTGAAAGAGAGGGGAGGCAGAATGAGAGTGCCCTTCTTTTGAAGCACTTTGCCGATGTTATTACCGGCGGTGGCTGCCAGCGTTAAACAGATCGATTCCCACATTTCTTTTGCTCTCTCTCTCTCTCTCTCTCTCTGTAAAATTCTGAAAGGCAGGGAAGCTAAAAGATCTCTTCTTTTGCTGTTTTAAGGTGGTGCTGTCTAATAAATATTTGTTTTTCCTTTCCTTTTATGGTGGCTTTGAATTTTGATTTGTTTCGTTGTTTTCTTTACTTGACCTGCTGTTGTCTGTCTAGAAATGATTGTGGTAGTGGTAAATATTTTGTTTGAAATTATGACAGTGGTGGTAATTTAAAATATTTTTTATTATTAAAAAAATTATTTTTAAAAGGTTGTTTTTTATATTAGTATATTAAAAAAAATTAAAAATATAAAAAAATTATTTTAAATAAAAAAGAAATTTTTAAATTTAAAAAAACACAGTGCAATGTTGCAAACACATTTCACTGTTATCAAACTGGTGGATCCACCTGTCATTCAGCTGACCATTCAACCTGATATATTACTTGATTTTAGTTTCATCTCAAAATAATTAATTTCATAAATTCTATTCCATTTTTTTAATTTAGATTAAACAATGCTGCCTCTCCATCCAGGAATTGCCGGGTGTTTGCATACATACACATAATTTTTAATAACTTGGGATGCAATTCGATGAAATTAACTTTTAAAATATGTTAAGAGGTTAAAATGAGTTTTCCTAAAATAAATAAATGCTACACCTTTCGTTTCATTTTTGGATAGTGGCACGGAGCGAGCTAATTATTTTTATAAAATATATTAAAAAATTTAAAATTCAAGAATATTAGATTTGTTTATAAAAAAAAAATTAAAGATTCTTGAATCTGACTACAACTTCATATTCAATAATAATATTTATAACATTAATAATAATATATAATTTATTTAACCCAAGTTTATATATTTTTTAATCTATCAAAAACAATTATAGTTTTTCTTTCATAGTAATAATATTTTTTTCAAATATATTAATGATAATAATAATAATAATTTTTAAGTTTACCCTTGAAATCAAATCTATAGTTGTTTTTCAATATTAATTTTTTTCAAATTTATTAATTGTTATATTAATAATATTAATTATAATATAAATAATAATATTTTTAATATTAATAATAATATTAAACTTCACCAAATTTAAATGGATTTTCCTGCAACACCAGGTCCAAGAGTTTTAGACCCCTCATAAATGTCAGACACAGGCTTACCCCTTAAAAATCAAATCTATGTTTTTTTAATAATAATAAAATTTATTTCAAATTTAATAATATCAATAAATTTAATAATATTTATGATATTAATTAAACCTATGGCCTAAGTTTTTCTATTTTTAATCCCTTCAAATAAAACTTATTGTTTTTCTTTGATAGTAATAAGATTTTTCATCAAATTTAATAATAATAATAATAACAATAACAATAATAATTTTACCTTTCAAATCAAATCTATGGTTTTTTTTCAAAATTAATGATATATATTTTTAAAAAATTTGAATTATTATATTAATAATGTTAATTATAATACAAATAATAAAATTTATAATACAAATAATAATATTTTTAATATTGATAATATTAATTATAATAAAAATAACAATATTTCTAAGACAAATAATAATATTTTTAATATTAATAATAATAATAATAATAAACTTACTCAAGTTTAAGTGGATCTGGTTGTAATATCAGGTTCAAGAGCTTTGGATCCCTTTTCAATATCAGACCCAAAAGTCTTGGGTCTAATTGCAATCCAAATCCATTAGAGTTGGATTAGGATGCAAGATCTAATAATATTGGGTCCTGACACATACCCATTAGCCTAGGGTCTGGATGTCTGACCCAATTATCTTGGGTCAGGTAAGGCCACATGATCTAAAGGACTTGCTTTCCTACCACTACCAAGCAACTTAGATCTGGCATACCGTTCCAAATCCTAGAAACTTGGGTGTGAAATGGCATGTTAGACCCAAATTACTAATAATAATAATAATTTATTTTACCTTTCAAATCAAATCAAAAAAATTTTTATAGCAATAAATTTTATTTTAAATTTAATAATATTAATGAATTTAATAATATTTATGATATTAATAATAATATTAAACTTATGTATCCTAAGTTTATATAGTTTTTAATCCCTTTAAATAAAACTTGTTGTTTTTCTTCGATAATAATAATATTTTTTTAAAACTTTATTAATGATGATGATGATGATGATGATGATGATGATGATTTTATCTTCAAATCAAATTTAGGGTTGTTCTTTAAAATTAATGATATATTTTTAAAATTTTTTAATTATGATATTAATAATATTAATTATAATAAAATTTATAATACAAATAATAATATTTTAATATTGACTATATTAAGAATAATAAAAATAACAATATTTCTAAGACAAATAATAATATTTTTCATATTAATAATATTAATAATAAAAATAAAAATACAAATAAAAAAATTTATAATACGAGATAATAATATTTTAATATTAAAAATATTAATTATAATAAAAATAACAATATTTATAATACAAATAATAATATTTATAATATTAATAATATTACTAATAATAAAATTAAAAATATTTTTAATACAAATAATAATATTTTAATAATAATAATAAACTTACCTAAGTTTAAGTAAGTCTAGCTGTAATATTAAGTCCAAGAGCTTTGAGCTCCTTTTAAATGCTAGACCCAAAAATCTTGGGTCAAGCTACAATCTGAACCCATTAGAGTTGAGAGAGGATACAAGATCAAAAAGCATTGGGTCCTGACGCGAACACATTAGCCTAGGATCTAGACATCTGACCTAACTATCATGGGCCAGGTAGGGTTGCATGACCTAAAGGACTTGTCCCCTTGCCACTTCCAAGTAACTTGGTATGACATGCATTTCCAGATCGTATGTTACACCCAAGTTAATAATAATAATAATAATAATAATAATAATAATAATAATTAATTTTACTTTTAAAATCAAATCTATATTTTTTCGATAGTAATAATATTTATAATAATATTTAACTTGTTTGTCAAAGTTCTTATATTTTTTAATCTTCTTAAAAACAATTTATGGTTTTTCTTCGATTGTAATAATAAGTTTTTAAAATTTAATAATGATAATAACAATAACAATAATAGTAATAATAATTCTTAATTTTATCCTTCAAATCAAATCCATTATTGTTTTACAATATTAATAATATTTTTACAAATTTATTCAATATTATATTAATAATATTAGTTATAATCAAAATAATAATATTTAAAATAAAAAAATTCAATTGTAATAATATTTATTTTAATTTTAATAATATTAATAAATTTAATAATATTTAATTTGTCTGTCCAAGTTCTTATATTTTTTTAATCTTCTAAAAACATTAAGGTTTTTCTTCAATGGTAATAATAATTGTTTTTTAAATTTATTAATACTAACAACAACAACAACAACAACAACAACAACAACAATTCTTAATTTTACCCTTCAAATCAAATCTATTATTGTGCTTCTAAAAACAGTTTCAGTTTTTTCTTCGATGGTAATAATAAGTTTTTAAAATTTACTAATGATAATAACAATAATAATAATAGTAATAATAATTCTTAATTTTACCCTTCAAATCAAATATATTGTTGTTTTTCAATATTAATAATATTTTTTACAAATTTATTAATTATTATATTAATAATATTAATTACAATCAAAATAATAATATTTATTTTTATTTTAATAATATTAATAATATTAATAATAATATTTAACTTGTTTGCCCAAGTTTTTATATTCTAAAAAAAAATTATGATTTTTCTTTGATGGTAATAATAATTTTTTAAAAAAATTTATAATAATAATAATAATTATTATTATTATTATTATTATTATAATTATTATTATTATTATTATTATTAATTTTACCCTTCAAATCAAATCAATTATTATTTTTCAATATTAATAATATTGTTTTACAAATTTATTAATTATTATAATAATAACAATATTTATTATAATAAAAATAATGGTATTTTTAATATTAATAATATTAATTATAATGAAAATCATAATATTTATAAAAGAAATAATAATATTTTTAATATTAATACTTTTAATTATAATAAAATTAATAATATTTATAATAGAAATAATGATATCTATCATTTTAATAATAAAATTAAACTTTTCTGGTCTAAGTTTTTATAGTAATATTTTTTTTAAAAAAAATTATTAACGACAACGATAACAATAATAATAATAATAATTGTTATGATATTTTTTTTTATTTTTCTTCTCTGTAGGGTTTGCAGACCCAGCTGCATGGGCTTGCAACCTTTAAGGGGTCTATAGATCCTAGACGTGGGTTAGAAGAGATTCAGGCGTGCGGGTCTGCATTGAGCGCGCGGTTCATGATTATAACTTATGTTAACAACAAATCAAGTTCTTTTCATAGCATAAGTGTCAGTTATACCATACAGTTAGGACTATGAAAGTGTCAAGTATTTGTTGTACCAATATTACACAACATAAATTTAGATTAACCATTTAACAAGCAAAGCATTAAGAGTGAATAAGATAACAAATACAAAACATGTTAGGATCAAACATTAAAGTCCATGTTGAGTTTATACTATACTTATTCTTACACCATTAGTGTAACCTTTTCACCTTGACATAATAAACTTAGCTAAACATCATTTAATGAAAGAGAGAAACATAAATAAATAAGATAAGAATATAAATGAGATATAAGTTAACTAAGTAAAGGAAATGAAATGAAAAGCATAAACAAGATATTAATATAAACAAAACTTAAGCATTACAAAAATATAAAAAGAGAGTAAGAACATGATCTTGATTTGAAAACCAAGATGCCTAATTGCATGGCAAATGCCTCTTTTTATAGGTAAAAATTCAAATTATTGATTTGATGACTAATTGTTGAGTGGGTGGTCACATCTTGACTTGGTGACAATCCTTATCTTCTTGTCTGCCAAAAATGTCATTTCTAACATCAGAATTTGAACAGATTTTTGCCATAAAAGTTCTAGGAAATTGTCTCAGCTTTCCAACAAAAAAAGAATCGGTGCATTTGGACTTCTAGAACTCAAGATATGGGCTAAACATTGAACAGTGTCTGGGCTGCAGGACAGATTCTGACTTCTCCTTTGTTGCAAGATCTAGACTTCCAAACAGCAGAATTGAGTCTTTCACTCCCCATGAATGTTTTAGGCCTATGTCTTAGCTTTCTAGCCATATAAACCAAATTAAAATCCAAAATCTACAGCATCAGATATGACCTAATGACTGAACAGTGTTCTAGTTTGGACTGAACCAACATCTCTTTTCTAAGCTTAACCCTCTTTTTGTCTTCTCAATTTCAGTAGTTAAAATCATCAATCAATCATTTGATTTATGTGATAGGCCTACATTTAAGATGAACATTTACCATAAATTAAAGGTATCTTATAGTATCAGACTTGTTATTATAAAACATGCTTTAGTTAAGGAGTTATTGATACTTCAAGTGCAAAATGATGATATAAAACCTTGATAAAAATGCACTTTTAAGTACTAATTATGCTGGCTAGAGACTTGCTTACCTGGGTCTGTAGCCAGGCACGCAGGTTTGGCCCTAGCGCCAAGGGCATGGCAGCCTCAGCGACAGGTGTCTGCAGCCCTACCAAAATTTGAACTAACCGTTTTCTTCCAAACCATCACTTCCATGCTAAATGCATCCCATTGAAAAGATAACCTCACCCTCCCCCCGAAGTCTTTGTAATTTTTTGTAGCAAGGGCAGCTCTGTCATTATATTGCTCTAATTCACAGTGCTTTATGTGTAAACAGTAACATGGACACTTAACTTTTTTAGTATATTGTATAATAATTAGGGATTTGGTGAGGCTTGAGATCATATAAACCAGAAATCAATTAAAATGGGCTTGTTATTGACTTCCAATACAAAACAGATTATAAAATAAGAAAAACTACTTAGAGCCCTTTTAAGAACTCGACGATTTAAGACTTTTTAGGAGTTTTTGTCGATTTTGAACCAAAGCCATTGAAAAGGGCTTTATTATAATTATATTATATTATTTACACTACCAAAAATCTAAAAAAATTAGACATTCATGGTGGATTATGAGGTGGTACACTATGAATTCACATAATGTTTTTTTGTAATTTTTTTATTTTTTTCTTTTCAATTTTATTTTTCAATTTTAAGTGGATTGAAATTTAGTATTGATAATATATTTTTATTTATCTTTTATGTGGTAATCATAGTTTTAAAAAAATCATGGCATTGAATTGATGTTTGATTTTGTTATTTGCAAAAAATTAAAAATAAAGGAACCGAAATTCAAACAAGTAAAAAATGATAAGTCATTGTTAAGAAATTAAGGTATCTAACTTTAGTTCCTTTTCTTTTCTCTTTCCTTTCCCTTTCAATTGTTACATCGTGATGTCGAAAGTGGTGGGGAAAAGCATGTACACAAAAAATTTAGAGTTGCCACCTAGTAATCAGAAGGAACTCAAAAACCTAAAAATTAGCATGGTATCCTTATATTCAAAGAAGAGGTTGGTTATGCCTAAAAGAAGAATGTTGTCACTCTTACTGCATACTTTCTTATAAATGGTTAGCTTTACTATGTGTTTTTTTCTAAATTTATTTTTTTTGATTGCCCTTAATTATCCTAATTATTTTTAGTTTATTTTTTATTATTTGAAAAAAAATAGTGTTAGTCCCTAAAAATAGAAGACTTGTCGATTTGGTTCTAAAAAAAATCAAATCTTGACGTCAATCCTTTTTAAAAATAGATTTGTTATTTTGATTAATCATGAAAAATTTAACAATTGATCCTCTAAAAAAGACATTGTCTTTCACCTTCTATATATATATATATATAAGACTTGTAAATTAAGTCATTTTTAAAATGAATATTGAACCCATAAAGATGGTAAAATTTTGAATTAGGCTTTGGCCTTTATAAAAAATATATTATTTATTTTATTAAAAATTATAGATGAGAACGTCATATCCTCACAATAAGATTATTAACGTTCAAAAGCTAAACACACTAATAATTTTTCATACTTGGCCATGTTAAAATAAAAAATAAAATCAATAATTTTTGTATTGTCCTATTTTACTTTGTTTTAAATCCATTCTTCGAGAAAATGTCCATACAATACCAACATACTCCAATATATTATCACATTAATTAACCCAATAATCTTCTCACAACTACATAAGCATTCTCATTATCATCAAATAAAACAAAGAATATCACAACACTGCACCTATATATAAAAACAAACTTATCATCCTCAATCAAACCCATATCAATATAACTTACCACAAAACAATCCAAAATCACTTACACAACTAATGTTTAGTCCGAAGAATAAATAATTTATAAAAATAAATAAATTAGCAATAGAGTTCAACCTTCCAAGGTGGTTATGGTTGTCTAGGGATTGCTAGAACATGTCAAGACAATCAGAACAGTAATGGCATGTTGATGTTGTTGTAGAGTACTGTTGTTGTTTCTTCTGCAACTTGCAACTTGATTATGAGTGTCGAAACGATACAGTTTGGAGTTGGGATCTTTAAAAAAGTTTTAGATCTCCTTCTAAAATTCACAACACATCTAAGTTTGTTTTTCTATGGCTTTCATAACTCCAAATAGAGGTTGAAAACTGAAATAGGTCTGGGCTGTAATGACCTTCTAAACATATTTTGATCCTTTTTTCCTATTATTTTCTAGGCTTCTAAACAACAAAAATGGATTTTTATCACTTTATAAAAGTTGTAGGTCTATGTCTTAACTTTCCATCAATTTAAAGAAAACCTGATATTGAGATGCTAGGCTTTTATTATGAATTAAAAACTAAATAGTGTTTTGGTTCGCGTAGAGTTTCCAAACTGTTTTGTGGGGGGGTCTACAACTGGGGTTTTCTAGGCTATTCTCTAATGGATGCAAACAGATTTCTCTAGGATTGAAGGTGGTTTTTGGGATGGTGTTTTAGTTGTTGAAATTGGTTTGGTTTGAGGGATGGAAAATGAACAAAAGAGGTGTGGAAATCTCAGTCCCTCTTGGTATGGGTGGAAAGATCGTCCTCAAATGGTGTAAGGATTGTTTTCTTGTTGCCCATCGGCTCTAGTAGAAAGGCCTTCATTTTGTCATGTTCTCTTGCTCTTTTAAAGAGATTTTTTATGTGATAGCTGCTGTCATAATCTTGTGGCTTGCGTGATTGCTGTTATTTTTATCTTCTTGTATTTTTCTTCTTTTTTTGTAACATGATTTAAATCTTTTACTTTCATTTCTTCTTTCCATTTATGTGCTATAATTTCTGTTGTCATTTAATTCTTGGAATCATCAGTATTTTTATGATTGCCCAGTCTAGAGTTGTGGATGACACTTCTGCTTTACCAAAGAACATGTACAAGACAACGACTTGTGCTTATGATTTTCTTTATAACATATTTAAACACTTCCTGTTCAATGCATTTCTTCCCTAAATTATTTTTTTTCTTCCCTGATTACTCGTAATTATGTTCAATGATTTTTATAAGGTTAAAATGCAATATTCATAGATATGATATCAAGTTTAAGATATTTGTGCCATTATCCCTGCTGTCTTAATTGTCTATAATTGTCTCATTCACTACCAAGACCTTCTACTTGTCTTTAGGCTCTTAGTCTTTTCTTATTTATAAGAATAAACATGATTATGATCATGGGAGTTTGCTTTGATTTTGGGCTTATTTAATGGTGAAAACTAATGATAAAGATAGCTTGAGGAAAACGAGAAAATCAACATTTTTTTGCTTTAAACAATATATTTTTTTCTTCTCTCTAATTAGAATTAGGTTTTCTAATTAAAATGATACTCATCCTTTATCTTAGTTTATCTTAATCACACTCTTGATCGAATTAAAACAAACCCCTTGATTTCTCTATTGTCTTTATTTTAGTACGCAATTTTTAGATTTTTATTTTAAAGTTAATTTTGTGTCTAATTTCAAATTTTTTCCCCAAATAAACTCTCAATTGATCTTCTAACTTGGTTACTTGTTTCAAACTCATCCTTGAACTTTCAATCTTTTTTAATTTAGCCAAATTAAATCAGATTAAGCTTTTTTCTCAATTTTTCTTCAATTCAACCCTTAATTATTACCTAAAATTTATCAAACTCAATTTTTTTCATATGATATTCAATTATTGGTTTGATTTCCACTTTTAACTATTTTTTATCTTTTAAAATTTTATATATATGATTATTTTTAACCACACAAAAACTAATAAAAATGACCAAAATAACAAAAATGATTAAAATTGAATAAATTTATAGAAACGATACTATTTTTTAAAATTTTAAAGCATATAAAAATGAGGGTCAAAATTGAGTTATAATAATTGCCCTATCTTCTTTACAATGCTTGCGATACAAAATCTTATTAAAGACTTTGTATAGCAAGCTTATAAAGAAAAATGATGTTTCAAAATAGGTTTACTCAACTTTTTCATGAAAAGTCTTGGAATGGTTTAATTCAAAGATCCTTCCAAAAGTAAGACCCAACACTTTCTAAAATTATATGTTTGAAAAGAACGAGATTTGACACCCTTTAGTGTAACAGAAAGATCAAACACGATTGAAAATCATATTGTTTGAAGGAAAGGGATCCAACACCTTTAAATTCTAAAAGAGAGATACAACACCGTAAAACATCACATATGTATGGAATGAAAGGGATTTGATACCCTTATATTCAACATAGGGATCCAATACCCTAAAAATCACATGATTTTAAATTCTTCAAGACGGTCTCATTGTAATGGATGACCTACTTAAGATGACCTCATTTAGAGGGGTAATTGAGAGATGTTCTCATTGCATGATTAAGTCTAAAACTTCCTAATGGCAAGATAGGGTTTTTTTTTCTTGATCACAGGGTTAAAACTGATACTTCTTAATGTAGGATTTGAAAATGAAGATCCCTAAAAACAAGATTGGGTTTTTCTTTTCTAATGGTAGGGTTAGATTTCCTAATTGTAGAGTTGAAACTACAAACTCGTGGTGACAAGGTTATAATTAGAGTTATCCCTGAAAATGATAACTTCTTTGTTGATTTAGATTCATCGGAGCCTTGTTGAACTCCATTAAAGATTTTTCCTATAAATCTTTGCTAAATATTGTGTAATGCTTTGGGGTTAAATGACATGCATGCATCTTTACTTGGTTTGAAATATGGGTTCATCTTTTTCTTTGCAATCTTTTTCTTGCTTAATGGATGAAGTTTGTAATTTTCTAGACAAGTCTTTTTGGTCACTTGACTCTTCAATCCACTTGAGTTTTGCCGGTGTAATTAATGTAAACACTGCCACTTGGTCATGCAGCCTAGACCTTGTGCCATATATTAATAATTGACCTTGTGACATCTTCTTAATACTTCTCATTCACGAATTGATATTCATTAGGTGGGGGTTTCTTATTCCAATAGTGTTAGTGCCTTGAGACAGGTTTTCATTGCGTCACACTGGTAACAACCCGGTTTTTTTTCAAGCCCAAAACAACAGTAAATTTTTTATATATATATATATACCTAACCCACATGGTGCCTGTGTCAAACTCCGATCCCTCACATCATCAAAATACAATCCATACAATCAACATTTCATTTAAAAGTGAATCTTACATAAACACGTAATATTATGGTTGCATGATTAGAAGTTCATATTAAAAATATACATACATAGACATGAGTTTGCATTCCTATCCTACTAATAGCCATTACGAATTTAAACAAAAGGGTCTAATAAAAGTTATATATTCAGTACATTGATTCATACAAAATACATTGTGATTTAGAATGCATCTATATGATTCCTTGCAAAAGTAGGTTCCCGTGCATCAGGTTCCCTAGACATCTCGTGAATATGACGTCCCTGCAGTAGTACAAAACATTTAAGAGAATGTAATTACTTAATAATAATAATAATAATGGTAACTAAACGGTCTGGTAGTCAAATGAAGCATCAACATTTATAATTTCTTCATCTACTCGGTATAAACAGCTTATAGTGCATATAAATGCACCAATTTTTTGCAATCAACCATAATCTTAAACCCGACTATCCTCTTAAGGCATCATTTACTGAGGTTAACCGTTCACTCATCCCGGTCATCTCTTCGGATGCCATTAGCCAAAGCTAATCAATCATTCATCCCGGTCATCCATTCAGATGCCATTAGCCGAAGCTAATCAACCATTTGTCAACATATAAGCGTCCAACAATCTTATATCAGTTTTAACATAATATGGTAATATTCATGTTAAAGTATTTCATTATTCAACGTATGAAAAAGGAAGGTGCAAGTCACCTACCTGCTCCACCTGTGGGTTGTTCTTGTCTTGACGATGGTCCAATCCCGAACGCACCACCTAAGACATCAATGGTCATAAATCAGTACATTTGTATTTTTGAATCACATTCGTCACCACACTTATTTTAAGAGTTCATATGTTCACATGCAAGTGTTCCACATTTTACACCATCGTACCAAGAAATTTTTACTAGCATTTAAGTCATTTCTGCCTAGGAGGCTTATTGTAGAAATCGGCAGCGAGAACTGGTTCGCTGCAGGCTGCCCAATTTGGCAGGTTGCCCAATTCGGCAGCGAGAACTGGTTCACTGCAAGCAACCAGTTCGGCAAAGAAAATCGCTTGTTTATTTCTTTGGCGCTCCGGTTCGGCAATAATCACAATTTCACTGCAGCCAACTCAACTTCGGCAGCGAATCGCAAGTTCGCTGCAGAACACGCCATTCTACAGCAAATTGTTAATGCGCTGCAGACGACACAATTTCGGTAGCGAATCACAATTCGCTGCAAAACATACAATTCGGCAGCGAATGCTAATTCGTTATGGCCGAATACCACCGATTTGGCAAATCACGGTTTATTTGCACAACACATAACTTGGCAGCGAATGCTAATTCGTTGCAGAAGACTCAGTTTCGGCAGTGAATCACAAATTCGCTGCAAACAACTCTGTTTTGGCAGCGAATGCTAATTCGCTGCAGCTGACACAATTTCGGTAGTGTATCAGAGTTTCGCTGCACAACACACAATTCGGCAGTGAATACTAATTCGCTGCAGGAGACTCCATTTCGACAGCGAATGCTAATTCGCTGCAGCCGACACAGTTTCGGCAGCGAATCACAGTTTCGCCACACAACACACAACTCGGCAGCGAATGCCAATTCACTGCAGAAGACTTAGTTTCGACAGCGAATCACTAATTCGTTGCAGACAACTCAGTTTTGATAGCGAATGTTAATTCATTGCAGCTGACACAGTTTCGGCAGCAAATCAGAGTTTCGCTGCACAACACACAACTCGGCAGCGAATCACAAATTTGTTGCAGACAACTCAGTTTCGGCAGTGAATGCTAATTACATTGCGGTAGCTCTGATTTGAATGAATCAGAGTTTCGCTGCATAACACACAATTCGGTATGAACACACTCCACACATGCTGTAACAACCCCAGCATATACACTGCCACTAAGTTCCAGCAGAACACACACATTGAAAACCATCAATTGCAGCATATAATCTTTCAATAAATTCCAGCAAAACACACACATTGAAACCATCAATTTCAGCATATAATCCTTCAACAAATCCCAACAGAACACACACATGCATGTTGGCCAACCCCATAGTTAAAGTCAGCCCTCTACCATGATTTGTTATTTCCATTTTATTCATTTTTCTTTGTTAAATGTTCTGAAATTGGCTTCATTTCATTTTTGTTTCCTTGTTCTCCTAGTTAATTTCAGTTTCCTTTACAGCTAGCTTAGGTCTTAGGTCAATTTCCTTAGGGTTTTCTTCTTCATTTTCGTTTCTGGTCTTAAAAAGAAGAGGAAGGGAGTTTCATAACCCATACCTTTCGAATCTAACTAAGTTTGAGGAAGGTTTGACATTATTCTTTCTCTTCACTTGCTGGTTCTCCTCCTTCTTCTTCCTCTCACGTTTTCCAGCCCTCTTTTTCCTTTCCTCTAGGCAGCTGTCCAATCTTCTCTCAAGGTCTCATCTTTCCCTCACACGTTCACAAAGCACTCTCTACTGGTTTGGTTTAGGTTTCTGTTGTGAAAGAGGAAGGGAAGAACGACATGCAACTGCTGTTTTGGGAAGAGGATGGATCATCCTCTCTCTCCTCCTTGTATTTATACTCCCCATGAAATGAGGTGGGTTGTTTGGGGGTTGGTTTAGATGTGTTCTTATCCTTGTTTTAGTCTAACTAAAACCGGTTTTACCCCTCCCTCCCAACTCCTTAAGTTAATTAATTTTTTTTTTAAAACAAAAACTGCGTTACTGCCGATCAGAAAATCAGCAGCCAAAGCTGCGTCGCTGCCGATCATGAAATCGGCAGTGAAAACTGAGTTATCAATTCATATATATATATATATATATATATATATATATATATATATATATATATATATATATATTCTCTTGGGTGTTTACAACACTCCTATCAAACCTGTTTCTTGGCTTGTCAGGAGTTATATCATCTTCATTGTGGGTTGCTTGATCATGTGATCAAGAGTTCACATAATAACTTTTTAGTAAGCAACCATAAAATGCATTAATGTACTATTTGCCAAGAATTTTGCAAGACAATTACTATTTTTTGTAAATTATTTCTCTTGTTTTGGGAGTATATTGTAAATTTTAAAAATAATATTCTTTCAAATGTAATTGTTGAAAAAAAATCATTAAAATGTAATTTTGAAAGTATTTTTATGAAGATTAAACTTTTTTTTTTATCAAGAACTCAAAACATATCATTCAATGCTATAATGCACTTTGGATGTTTCTATTGGTATATAGGCAAGAGTTAAATGGCTTTGGGAAAAATATGATCTAGATCATATGAAGTTTTACTGAATTCATGATAAATTTGGCAAGAAAAGGTTTCAAAAGTAATTTTTAGCTTTCACATTGGAAAATACCTTGCATATGTTGCATTAAGCTTATCTATTTATTGGTAAAGACTAGATGATTCAATACCATGAAAATGACTTGTGGTGCACATTCAGGTCATATTTTTTCTTTTCTTTATAAAGGTTAACACCTTTCAATGCAAACAAGCCTTCTTTTTTTTTTTTTAATCAGAAACAACTTTTGAAGCCATGTAATATGTTATGACTCATAGTTATGAAAGAATGGACAATCATAATGCTCAAATGGTGTTTTTGGGTCAAGAGATGTAGGATCACTTATTTCTAACCTTTAAGGCTTGTTGCCTTCGATTGATATAGATATGCCTTATGATGTTATATAAAGAAGTAAAGGGTGGTTTGTTTTGAAAAAGACCTTGTGATGTTTCTCAAGGTGTTCGGATTTTGCTGAGAAAGCATTGAAAGTTGGTATCTTTCTTTAACATGTGTTGAGGTATACTATTTTGTTTTTGTGGAAAAGGCTTCTGAGAGTTTGTCACTTGTTTTAGCATTATGATAATAATGAGTAGAATTCTCAATAGCATTATGATAATAACGAGTAGAATTCTCATAAATCATGACTCGCTTTTGAAGAGTTTTATGCATTATTTGAGATCATTGCTTATTTTATTTATTTATTAAAAAGAACTTTTAAAGGCATATAAGTTATGGTTATAGGCTATGAAAAGAAAGAGTTTATTAAGCTCAAAAGATATTTAAAGGGTTTAGACAACCCAAGATCACTTTAGAATACTTTTGAACATGTCAATCTTGCTGCATGAGTGTTCTTCTTTGAGAATTTATCTTGATGACTTATTTTTTTAGCTTCGTCTTTGCCATAACTTTTTATCTTTTGTATGCCTTTTCAGCATCTTACTTTACATGTTTTTCTGAATTACAACTGCTTTTGAGATTTTTAGAAATTTATTTTTCTCTAGTGATTCCATTTGTCTGTATTATGGGGTGTGATTCTGGTCATGGTTTGAGAACAAACTTTTTATGCTAAAAAAGGAACTAAAAAGGGATATATATTATTTATGATTGGGAAGGAAAAAAAGGCTTTTTTTTTTCATTTCAAATGCGGACTATTTGTAATGATTGTCATAACTCGATTCTTACCTACTTTTTGAAAAATCCATAAAAATAGCAAAAACAAAATCTAAAAAATATATTTTTGATGTATTTGCATTGTTTTTGGCATTTCAACATCTTTTCAAAATAGTTAAAAATCCAAAAAAATATTTTCAACACGTTTGATTTTTAACTCGTTCATTTCAAAATCATCGATTTCTTTTTCTCATCGAGTCGATATTAACATTGTCTTTAAAAAATAATAATAATAAATTGAATAAGACGACTAAAAAAGCAAAAAAAAAAAAGAAATGATATACTAAAGTGATTTCAAATGGCATGGTCACCAAGTTTGATCAAAGACCATGCAATTAAAAAAATATATTTTTTGCTTAAAAATAATAAGAAAATTCAACGCACAAAGAGAGTTGAATTTTAGAAGATCATTAACAAAAAAAAAAAAAGAATTAGTTATTGAAGAGAAAAATATAAAACAAAAAAAATAAAAAAAGTGGCACCTCATATACACAACAATCCCGTGATCTCACTCACCCACACTCTTTGAAAAGAAGAACAAAAACGTGACCCACACACTACTTTTCCTGAAAAAAAATAGCAAAGCAAAGGACACTCTTGCTTTCCAAAAAAAAAAAAGCATCCCTTTATCTCATTAAACACCAGAACATAAACCACCATATTATCATCTATTGTCCACGGCAGATTAAGGACCTTCAACGCTCTTTCATTTTTTATTAATTAAAGAAGATTGCCCTCTCTCTTGGGCTGTTTGTTTTTTATTCTAATTTTTAAAAAAAAAATTTAAATTTTGTTTTTATTTTTTTAAAATTAATATTTTTTAATATATTTAGATCATTTTAACACTGATATTAAAAATATATTTTTTTAAATATTATTTTAATATATTTCTAAATAAAAAAATACTTTAAAAAACAAACACAAACCAAAAATCAAACTCGCCTGCCCCTCTATATCAACAAACCAGCAGCCCAAAAGCTCCTCCATAACCTACAGAGGCAAATGGCCTCCACTGATTTCAGTTGTGACATTTTTTCTTCTCCTTTCAAGCGACCAGCAATAACAAGAAAACAACACAACTCCAGCGACCAGCTGAAAGTCTTTTCTCCCATTAACACCGACAACAACTACATCAACAATGTCTACCACCACTTCTTCATCTTCATTCACAACAACAAGCTACTTTGTTTCAGCTGCACCAACCCATCAACCTTAGCACCAACCAAAGACCCAATAAAATCTCTCTCCCTAGTTTCTCTTAACATTGGAAGACAACCAATCATAGAAGCAATCGTCTGTGAAGAAGAAGAAATTAATCGAGACCACCCACGTTTCATCCTTTTCAATCAAACCAAACCTTCACCAACAAACACTCAAAGAAGCCACCACCACTTTTAGTTGAGGCTCTCTAGGGCAAAAAAAATGGGTCATGCATTACTTATTTGGAAAGGGACAACCTGACACCATTCTCCTCTCTTTCAACCCTTGTTGGTGGACACGTCATCTTCCTATCTACTACTAGCAGCAATTAACTTAGCCACCTGCCAATCACCATGAGATCCAACCACCACCCCGCAGCTTCGACCGACCACCCAACTTGTCCATCAGTGGCAGCAAACACCTAAAAAGAAAAGTTTAAGAAAAGGGGACAAAAAGTTCAAGCCTATCGATCTCCCAACATCTACGCTAGTGGATGACACTGCAGGTGAGAAAAAGACGCGAAGCTTCTAATGAGCCAACTGACGTGTCTTCACTCACTCACCAATGCGTGCAACGATGCGTCAACAGTAATAGACCCTATATTAATGATGTGAAACCTGGGATAAAATTCTTATTATTGGGTATAATATTTAGATTGTTTGGATATTATTAATTTGATTTGATGTGTCTTTTGTTTTTGAAATGATTTAATTATTTGTGTTGAATTATGAATTTTATTTTTTAAGATTGTGATTGTTATTTGATCATTAAATGCTGATTTAGGATTTATGATTGAGTTTATGGTGGTTTAAATATTAAATAGTGATACATGAATTGTGTTGATTTGTTTGAGTTAGAATGAGATTGGAACCAATTTCATGAAATTAATAAGAATTCGCTTGGATTTTTGGTGTTAATTGGTTTTGAGTTGATGAATGATAATTCATTAGCCCTGATTAAAATGTATTTTTGTGTTTTGTCAAACTGATCTTAGTCTAATTTTAATAAATTTTTAAAAGATCATCTTATAATTAATTTTGAGTTTCTTATATTTTTATATTCATGTATATTTAATATTTGAAATTATGACCTACAAGCGATGTGCTTTTTCAGTATTAAATAAATCTATTTCCTTCCATGTAAACAAACAATTTTTTTTAAAAAAATACAACTTTATTTTAAATTACATAGAATCAAGTCTCTCAATGATAATAATAATAATAAATCATATTTGTATAAATAAAAAAATAAAAATACAAGGCATGGTTTAGTGTCTTTAAATACATAAATTCATGAAAAATAGTTTTGTTGATATCCTTGCATATATTCTTGGATTTAATAACTACTTTATGAAATTCATGAGAACTTGACTTATATTTTATAAATATCAAGAATTACAAACTTATATGTAAGACATATTCCCGATATTAGAAGAAAGATGAAAGAAAAATGTTTTGACATTAGAATGATTTGGTTTTAACCTGATAAGATAATAATCTCTTTATTGATGATGACTTTTCTTAAACTTTAAATAAATCAATGATTATAAAACACAACAATTCCTTAGCTTATATCAGGCAGATAAAACAATGCAACTTACTCTAAGTAAGTTGTACTAGAGGTGATATGTCCTTTTCTATACACAACCAGTTTTCTTATCCAAACTCTAGGACTAGTTAGGGTTTCTAGTGACCAAAATACTAGGTGAGGACTCTATCTTCTATTATTATTATTATTATTATTATTATTATTGATAAAGTGTTACACCCTCACTAGAAAGATCCCACTCTAGGATAACGATTATCGTAACGTTATACACGTATGACAATGATAAGTATTGATCTCATCCGCTGTGATTTGTTTGGTCTTAACAAAGACTACTTAATGTGAACCTGTGACTTTTAAACTTTCTACCCATCATTATTCATAACACTCATCATACGTGGAAATGCAAAAGAATTTTTTTGGCATGTTTTGGACTATAATATCTCATTTAGGCATTTTTTATGATATTTTTGTCCTTTTTGGAGAATTCCATAAGTTTGCTTTGTTGCGAGGGTAATCCTAGTCAAATATTATCATTTAAGAAGGAATTTCTTATGACTTAGACATGGACAACAATAGATAATTTTTAGAATTGTGATGAGATTGTCAAAAATAACATTTCTTCATTTCAAATCCAAATTTGTTTACGCTGATAAATGTTAGCTTTATTTTAGGGAAACCGGTTGGTTAACCTTAGAGAAGATGTAGTGGGACATGTGGGACCACAACCCAAATGCACGTCATTTATCATCATTTATGTCATCAAATCATCCATTTTTTTTATATAATTTTATTTCAAGCAAGATTTTCTCTTTGTGAGGTTCATATGGAGGTGGAATGGATTTTTATGAGTTTGGCCTTTTTATATTTATCAAGGGTGGATAAGGAATCTCATTTAATTTCCAAAAAAATGGGATTGCCTCTAGTGTTTTCATGATTTATTTTAGAATCTAACTAAATTTTAGGTAATTTTGTTATCCAATCATGGATATAAATAAAATACTAATATACTTTCATAAGAACATCTTGTGATTTAAAATCAATAATAAGACAATGAAAAGATACTTTATTGAAAATACAATGAAGTTCCCAAAACATGTGAAAAAAAGTACAGAAAATGTGGTCTCAAAGACCTTATTCATAAAATTCAACTAACAATGTAACAGCATCTATCTCATCTTCACATCAGTCTCCCAACTCTAACATTCGAGGCTTTCAAAGTCGACTTGTTTACACCCTAGTATTGGTGTCGGAACAAATGCAATTTAGTGGTGAATGCTATATGTCCAATTATGCCAAAATGATTATCACATGTTTGATCAATGCTTGTATCATTTTAGGCATGATGGTACTGGTTACTTGTTAGGAACTGATTGTACTTCTATAGGACCTTAACTATGGTTAGATATCTCTTTTTTTCCAAGACTGAGCTTTGCAATCTTTTCTCTAGTGCTGTCAATTTCTTTCTGATGATCTTTCTTTAACTATACTTCTTATTTAGTAACAAAGGTGGATCAAAATGACATGCATAAAGTAAATCCTTTCTTAATCATAACATCATATCAATGCTTTTAGTCTTGAAGTTGGAAATTATCACATTAGAAAAACATTATTCCATTAGCACATTGTCAACATTGAAGAAAGCCAAAGGACTTATATGTGGTTATTTTTTTTTTATTAAAACCTCTGTGTTTATTATTTACCTCTTCGTTTCATTGTTTTCTATTATAATCCTTCATGACCTATAATTCTATGAAACTGTTTTTCTCATCAATGTAAGTTTCTCTTTGTATTTTACAAGCCAAATGTCTTTGTTGCCATTGTCCTCGAAAGCTACTAGGAGAAGTAGAAACAAGTTATCTCTTCGTTTTCATATTAAATGCAAATATGTTTCTCTTCCAAGTAAGCCAATAAAATGAACTATTCACGAAGACTATTGGAGTATCAAAATAAGGGCTCTAATACATCTTATCCATGTGCAAAAGGGGCTCAATCCAACCTTATTTGGGTCATGAGGTGAGGACAACAAATGAAACAAAAGAATCCTTTTACAACTTGGAAACAACATGGGCAACTATCTTTTCCTTTAGTTTCTATGATTAATGGGTTGCATGGAAGGTTATAAATAAGCCTTGAATCACTTCTGTAATATTTTATTTCCTTTTCTTCTTCTCATGGCAGAATATGGATTTAATATTATGGGCTTTTATTTTATTTTGTTAGCTACAACACAAGACTTGTTTAGGCTTAATTAATACTTTATTTTTAGCGAGGATCCAAGGCTTGTTTGGATCAAGTTATGGGTGTTTTAGTTTAAGGTTCTTAGGTTAGTTTTGTAAGTGAGCCAAATCAATTCACTAGGATAGATCCATTAGGGTTAGTTTTTCAAGAACTATTTAAACTCATGTAACCTAAATTTTTCGAGATTAGATCTCAATTTTGATTATAGGTTACGTGACCACGTGATCATGAGGTTCATCACATCACTTTAGGTTTGATATTTTTTGTCATTTTCTTGTAGCAGGTTTACACACATAATATTAGGGTCTATTGAATGCATGACATAGTAAAACACCTTAATTTATTGATGTCACAGTCTTCACATAATTAGGTAGAGATTCAAAAGACATTTCAGGATGGGTCTTCAAAGTGACAATTGACATAAATAACAAATGATATTCATTTCTTATCATGCTCTGTCTAAAAAAACCAGAGATAGTATTGGTTCTTTGGCTATATAGCTTGGCAAAAGTGAACTTATAGGCATGGTTATGAAACCCAACTCAACGAGTTGACTCAGGACCCGGGGCCTTGGCCGGGTTTTAAATGGACAAAAATCAGGCTTGCAATTAGCCTGGTCAAACTCAGGTGACCCGTTGGGTTAGCTTGAAACTTAAGTGACCTAGTGTAACCCAAGTAAGACTTGGCCTTTTTTTATACTTTTCTTAACCTAAAAAATTTAAAATTAATTCATGAGTACTTAGCCTCACATATTTTTTTTATACATTCACATAGATTGTTTTTTATTTTTTTTTATATGGGATAACTGTATATATAGCCTACATCCACGTCGCAAGTGTGCAGTGTCGCAACAATCGTCCTCCTAGATCAAGATTTCTAGTGATGGTTAAATGAACAAGAACTTGTCTTTTATCATTAAAGGAGTTTGGAGTCACCACCTAATATTTTAGTCATTAGAAACCCTAAGTGGTCTTTAGAGTCTGGATAAGGGGATTGATTGTGTATAGGGAAGATGTATATTTCATTTGTCTGATTATTAAGACAATGTTGTGTTTTTCTAATTGTTGATTTATCTATTAGTTAAAGTCGGTCCACCCCAGTAGAGTGGACTGTGACTTTATGGGTCATGACTAGCCATTCTGTAATAAAAAAGAAAGTTTTTTTTTTAATTTTTGAAATATGTCTTACGTGTAAATTCGTAATCTTGAATATTTTATAGAAACAAAATAATTTTTTGATGTTTTTACAATGTAAATGATGAGGACTAACTCAATACCAATATTAATTATGCCAAAAACCCATTAAAGGTGCCAAGTGGGCCAATTACAAAAGTTAGGACAAAAACACTTAAAGAGGTACTGAATGAACTTGTTCAGAATATATGGATTGAGATGGACCTAAAGGAACTTGGAGTCCTAAATGAGTATGAAGGACAGTTTCTAATCTAATTCATCTAATCCAAATCCAATGAGAACCCAACCCAAGTCCTAATGGGGGTTGATGTGTTTAGCCAAATTATCAGCCTTATTTTAGACTTATTTTTTCTTAATGTTTCAAGGGTTAAAAGTCAACAACTCTTCTCCTATTTGTGCAAGGTAATTCGTCCAGATCTGATTTTTAATGGGAGAGAATCCTTATCATTCAGGAGAAGAAGTTTCATAGTCCACCAATGAAACTAATAGGCAACAGATTTTGTTTTCTAAGTTATAAATGATTATTTAATGATTCTCTTAGTCTAGGAGGGAAACTAATTAATTCATCAACTAAGGAGGGAAAAATCATTACTTTTATCCAAGAAAACCAAACTCTACAAGGAAAAGGAAAAGCTAGAGGCGGCAACAAAGATTTTCAACTCAAACTTATTATCTTTTATTTTTCTTTGTTAATTGCATCAGAATTTTAATTTTATTTTTCATGTTTTGGGCTTATTTAATTAAGGGGATTAGGTCTGATTGTAACTGGGCCTTATACAAGTCCACAACTTGGGCCCATTAGGGTTAAGTCTCAATATTTATATAGCTTTCTTATAAGACGTGTATCGAGTACATTTTGGAATAAAAAAATTATTGTCGCTGCAAATTTTATTTTGTGTGTTGGTGAGATATTCTTCTTTATTTGATTCTCTATAGGACTAAAAATGATTTTTCAAAGAACACCTAACTTCATGGTGTCATTCTTATACTTCTCAAATCAATATTTGTTGGGTGAGGGCGCGATTCAAATCTGATTTACTTGGCTTTCTAAGAACTGATGTTTTTGCATGAGGGTTGCTTGACCGTGTGATCAAGAGATTTGCATAATTTATTATCAAAGCTTGGCTCTATTAATCAGGTTATATCCTTCTAAATTTTTTGTTTCTTATTGATTAAACAAATTCTTTAGTATCTAAATTCTTCTTCTCCTTGAATTTGTGGCATATAAAAAAAAGTTGTTATCCAAATGTATCAACAACATAAAAATTTCGAAAAGAAAAAGAAATAGTCGTTCAAAAAGATATTTATTTGCTCTTACTGCAGAAAAAAATAAACAAGGGCAAATTAGATCAAATTAGCTTGGAATTAGCTCAAACTTGACAATCTGATTATTGGGGTCCTAATAGCTCTATATATTAATTTTATGGTCAATTTGTTATCTTTTTCTTAGGGTTCCAATTCCAAATCTAATCAAGTCTAATTCATAATGTTTTTTGCTTTCGCATATCAAACCCTATTGTAAATTGCTAAAATTTAATATTATGTCTATTTAGGTTGAACTTGCACTATTTATCAAATTTTAGCTCATTTGGACATTATTTACCTTAGGTTCTAGTTTCGAACTTGTTGTAAACGAGTCTGTTTTGCGTCAACTTTGAAACTTGTTTCTTTTTTTGTTGTTTTTGTTCTTTCAGCATATATTCATGATATATAATATATTTACTTGTTGTTTTCAAATTCAAGCCTTGACGAAGATGATGGAGAGGGTGAATTATTTTATTGGAAACGTGTGTGACATGCTTAAAAATATGAGGAAATATAGTAATTAAGCTGATACAAGTACCTAAGACGCAAGGAAGGTCAAGGTAGTATAAGAGGAAGATGTATGATATGACATGTTTATTATTTATGTCCCATGAAGGGTCCATCCTAAAATATAGGATTTTGCTTATAAGGGTTCGGGCTCAGCTTATCTAAGCCTAAAGACCTTTTAGGATCCTAGATTTTCTGAATTACCAATGGGTTAACCCGACGTCTTAATCTTATGCACTATGATAATGGAAGAAGCTCCACGATACCTAATAATATAAAGTGAGTTCCTATATGAACAAGAGTTCAAATGAGTATCAATGGACATAAGTCACACTCACCATCGAATTTCCTTATCTAATCTTAAAAGGAACAAGCTCAGGTCCAAAACTTTTATTGGCTCTTTGTGAAGCATATGAATAATTCATAAAATTAACATGTATATGAATGCAACAATTAAATGTCATGAATAAACAATGCTCAATAAATAAAACAATGAAAATATTTATAGGAAAATAAAATTCATAAGTAAATAACATAGCAATAAAAAAATAAAGATAATAAACACAAGTAATTAGGCTCAACCCATAATTCCCCAATGAAGTCGCTATTCTATCACATCGTGAAGTCAGCTGAGGAGAAAAACATGTATCATAGAAAATTTCACCATTTAGTAATTAGAAGGAACTAGGAATCCTAAAAATTAACACTGGATCCCGAGATTCAGATAAGGGGTTAGTTATGCCTAAAGGAAGAATGACATTATCCTTGTCGCATCGTTTCTTATGAAAGGTTACATTTACCATGTGTTTTCCCCTAAATTTATCTTTTTCATTGCCTTTAATTATCTTAATTATTTTTACTTTATTTTCAATTTATTTTTTATTATTTGAGAAAACATTAATGGCAGTCTCTAAGAATAAAAGACCTACTGATTTGGTTATTCGTAAAAAATCAAATCTTGACATTGATCCCCTTTAAAAGGAGACTTGTTGTTTTGGTTTTGCATGAAAAATTTAACATTTGGTCCCCAAAATAGGAGTTACTTTCAAAAGATTTTGAGATCGGTCCTTATAATAAGAAGACTTGTCAGTTAAGCCATTTTTAAAATGAGCATTAGACCTATAAGGATGGTAAAAATTTGGATTGGGCATTGGCCCTTATAAAAAACCTACTATTTATTTTATTAAAAATTCAGACCGGAATGTCATATCCAAAGAATACTTTGTTCTAAATTCATTTTTTGAGAAAATGGCTACATAATACCCGCATACCCCAATACATTATGACATTAATTAACTCACAACTACATAATTATCATTATCATCATTAGATAAAACAATGAATATCATAACATATTTAATAGTCGTTCGGATTGCCTTTGAACCTACCAAACTGATTATGTCTCGTTGGGGCAACTCCCACATGATTTAATTTAAAAAGTAAGTCAAGTAAGGAGTTGGGTCGAGAAGTTTTAAAGCTTACCGACTGAGTTGAGTTTAATGGCGATGGCAAAAAAGTTTTTGTGGCTTGGACTTTCCCTTTTTATGTTTAGTCTGATCTGCAGCATAGCGTTGACCAATTATCTAGTTATAATGTAAAATCCCTAACCTTTTTATAAAAGAAAGGAGTAGGGCTAAACTTTTGGAACAAATTAGGAGGGAAGCAATGCAATTGGAAAATAGGAAATCTAAGGACTAAAAAAAAGAAGGAAAAATTGTCTTCCCTAGATAATAGAGGGGGAGGGTATGACAATAAAAGAAAAAAAGAAGGCAAGATCGTGAACTTATTTTCTCTATGAAAGAAAAATCCATAGCCTCTAAAGTATCATTGCTGGGAAACTGGTGAGATTTTAGGAAATTCTTTCAAAGGAGAGAAATACTCATAAAAAAACCTATAAAGATTTCAAGAAAAACAAGAAGAAGTAGAGGGATTGTGAAGGAGAAGAAGGATTGATTAATCAATGTTGAATTGACACGAAACCTGATGTGGACTAGCCTAGAAACACCAGTAAAGACCCATTACATGTTCCAAATGGTCCAATGACTCGGTCCAAGACAAAGGCATTGAAAGAGGCATTGAATGCATTGGTTTTGAATGTTTCAACCAAGTCAGAATTGAAAGGTCCATTAGAGTATCAAGAGGAGACCCTAGTACATCTTATCCATGTGCAAGAGGGGTCCAACATTACCTTATTTGGGCTATGAGGTAAGGACAGCAAAGGAAACAAAAGAATCCTTCTACAACTTGGAAACAACATAGGTGGCTACCTTTTCCTTTTATTTCTAAGATTAAGGGTCTGCATCGAAGGCTATAAATAAGCCTTGATTCTATAATATTTTACTTCCTTCTCTTGTTCTCATGACAGAACATGGATTTAATATTATGGGCTTTGTTTTATTTTGTTAGCTACAGCCCAAGGCTTGTTTGGGCTTAATTAATACTTTGTTTTCAGTTAGGATCCAAGGCTTGTTTGGATTAAGTTATGGGTGTTTTGGTTTAGGGTTTTGGGTCAGTTTTAAGTGAACCTCATTCAAATCCATATAAGGGGTCCATTAGGGTTAACTTTTCAAGAACTATTTAAACTCATGTAAGCCAAAATTTCAGCAGCTTTGATGATAATTACTTCTGAATTTTTCAGTTTTAACGTGTGAGAGTGACTCTTGCATTCTTCAGTTCTTAAACGAACTGAATCTGACTTATCGAAGATTAACTGGCATCGTGGCGTCATTCTACTCAATCCAATAGTGTTGGTGCCTTGGGGCAGGTTTCCATGGTGTCACACTCTTATCAGACATATTTCGGCTTTTCAGGATCAGATCTCAATCTTGATTGTGGGTTGCGTGACCACGTTATCACGAGGTTCGCATCAAAACCACTTGATAAGGCATTCTAAAGACCCAGTTTTTGTATTACTGTAGGAAATAGTGTAAACCTCTAAATTTTTAAAACTAGGGCTTATGTTGAATTGGAAAATTGGGGGGTGTTTGGACATAATTTGTTGTGTTAGCTTATATCGAACTTGAGTTATAAGGATTGTAAGATGAAAAACATAAAGAATTGGAGGAAAATCCTAGATATTTTAGGGGTAAGGAATTCGACCAAGAAGAGAAAATTAGAGAGTATTTTATTAGAAATCTTGATGAATTAATGATACTCGTACAAACTAAAAGGTGTAGGGATAAAGAATTTCTATTATTATAAAACATATAGGAAAAACCCTAATTTTAATTTCTAGGATTCATGTTGAGAATTTGGGGAATTGAAATTAATTGAGGAATTTGATTAGTAGACATAAAGAAGATGTAGGATAGAGAAACAAATTGTTAAATTGAAGAAAATCCCATGGAAAAAGAAGAGAATAAGGTTCAACCAGGATAAAGGTTTCTTGTTATGTGTTCCTTATTGCATTTTATGCATGATTAATATAAAGGGAACATCTTAGATGAAATACATATAGTTATTTGCATGAAATCTTGAAAGTTTGAGTTTCTTGAATTCTAGGGTTTTGATTAATAGTAGGTAAAAATCATAATATTTAATGAAATTTTTATGAATAACGAATAAAAGTAAGTTTCAATTTGTATTAGATTTGAAAAGAAACCTTTAAGGATGAAGATGAGGGGTTTCGGCTCGTATAAGTTTTGTGGGGAAAAATGGGATTTATAGTACTTGTATGTGTGCTCTTTAAAAAATTATTGATTGTGTGATGATTATGTTACTTGAAATGTGTATGGATTAATTTTGAAAGGAAAACTTAAGAACTTCAAGAATGAATGTTTGGCTAGAGAAAGAAAGAAGAGGGTAATTTTTCCAATACCAAAAATAGTTAAACTATTTTGAGAAACGACTAGACCAATTCAAGAAACAACCGAACCAATTCTCAAAACGGTTGGACCGTTTTTCAAAACAGTGATAATGTTTTGGCTACTTATCTAATTTTAACCGATTTTGATCTTTTCTTGGTTTTCTTTGGTTCTTTTAGGTTGTGCAAGGAAGATAAATGATTATTGTGGAAAAAGAAAACACAATACATGTGTATGCATGAAATTACCTTATATGACAGAGTACATGTATTCATGGGTAACAAGTACCCAAATTATTAAAAGAGTGTTAAGAAGTACATTCTTAATATTTAACGAGTGAAATTGATGTAAAACTTGTGTGATGCACGAGAGGTATTGGCTACGGAACCCCAAGCAAGCGGGACAAGACTAGTGAGAGGAACAAGTAAGTGCTTATCACCTCAACTTCTTTAATTTCTTAATATTTAATTCAAGTTTTAATACTCAGATGAGGAGATGATTATGCGCAGTAATGGAATATTAAAAGACTAGTGTATTCTTGTAAAGCTGTGTACTTTAAATTTATGTTATGTGTATGGAAGTTGGCCACATAAATGGGGCTTAGAATGACAAACTATAAAAATTATCATGTGATTGTGTTGTTGTGTGAAAACCAACCCCATGGTGGGTAACTTAGTTGCAAACTTTTGTTGGAAATGAGTATAAATGAGATGCGTTCATGGAAACCTGCCACATGATTGGGGTTAGTTTTATTATTCCTTGAAGGATATGTGATATGGATTAGCCCAGAAACACCAATAAGAACCCATTACATGTTTTAAAGGGGCCAATGACTCGGTTCAGGACAAAGGCCAGAGGCATTGAATGCATTGGTTTTGAAGGTTTCAACTAAGTCAAATTTGAAGGGTTTAATAAAGTATCAAGAGGAGGCCCTAATACATCTTATCCATGTGCAAGAGGGGCCCAATCTAACCTTATTTGGGTCATGAAGTGAGAAGAAAACATAATAAATTAAACACAATAATTATACTACAACTTGGAAACAACATCAGTGGCTACCTTTTCCTTTTGTTTCTAGGATTAATGGGTTGCATGAAAGGCTACAAATAAACCTTGAATCGGTTCTGTAATATTTTTTTTTCCTTCTCTTCTTCTCATGGCATAACATGGATTTAATATTATGGGCTTTATTTATTTTGTTAGCTACAACCCAAGGCTTGTTTGGGCTTAATTAATACTTTGTTTTCAGTTAGAATTCAAGGCTTCGTTGGATTATGTTATGAGCTTTTCAAGAACTATTTAAACTATTCATTAGGGTAGATCCAAGGCTATCCAAGACTATTTAAACTTTTCAAGAACTATCCAAGGCTTAATTAATTTTGTAATTAGGTCAAATCAGTCCATTAAGGTTAATTTTTTAAGAAATATTTAAACTCATGTAACCTAAATTTTCAGCAAGCATTGATGAATATTACTTCTAAATTTTTTAGTTTTAAGGTGTTAGAGTGATTCTTGCATTCTTCAAATCTTAAACGAAATGAATCTGACTTATCGAAGATTAACTAGCTTCGTGGCGTCATTCTATTTCTTCCAATAGTGTTGGGGGTCTTGGAGCAGGTTTCCATTATGTCACACTTCTATCAGACCTATTTCAACCATGAGAGCCTGCCACATGAGTGGGGCTAGGTTTGTGGCCTTTAGGAGACATGTAGAATATGTATTTGTCAAACATGAGATAACCATGAAAGTAGAATTAAAAAAAGATGTTGATATACATCATGGCAATATTGTCTAAGTAGAATGTGGATTGTTTATTTGGTTACATGGATGAACAATCAAGTGAAGATGATATGGTTCAGCCTTGTGATACGACCCAAGTAAGGTCAGATTCAGATTTTGGCGTAAAATTTTCTACTGTCCAGGTTTACGCTATTAAGCATAACTTCAAATCCCACCGTTGGATCGAGCTGAAACTTTACTATAAGAGTTTAGAGGTATTTGTCTATGTAGTGGTAAATTTGCAGGTGAATTGGAGTTTGGAAATGACTTGCAATATAGGTCAAAATAGGCTGTATGAATTTTGTAATTTACTTCTTTTTAACATGTGGACTTCCTATTTGGCAAAGATTCTTTTTATAAAAGGATGTGATAGCTTGTTTTGGGATTTTTCTAGTTTCATAAGAATCTTTAATGAGTTGAAACATAATTTCCAAGAATGGCAACAATAAATTAATGTTCCAGAATTACTTACCAAAAAAAAATTAATGTTCCAGAATCCTTTTCTTATAAGGATTCATTATTCATCCTAGCTACACAAAGAAAGAAGGACTGGTGCTATTTAATAATAGATTAGTTATTTTTATTATTTTTTTCATGTTTGGGCTTAATTAAAAATTTGTTTTGAGCTAGGATTCAAGGCTTGTTTGGATCAAGTTATGGGCTTTTCAGTTTAGGTTTTTGAGTCAGTTTTGAGTGAACCTCATATAAGTCCACATAAAAGGTCTATTAGGGTTAATTTTTCAAGAACTATTTAAAGTTATGTAACCAAAATTTCAGCATCCATTGATGAATATTACTTCTAAGTTTTTTAGTTTTAACATGTGAGTGTGATTCTTGCATTCTTTAATTTTAAAACTAACTGAATCTGACTTATGGAAGATTAACTGGGTTCGTGGTGTCATTCTACTCATTCTAATAGTGTTGGTGCCTTGGGGCTAATTTTCATTTCGTCACACTCCTATCAGACCTATTTCGGCTTTTCAGGATTAGATATCAATCTTTTTTTTTTAATCAAATAGAAGAAATTTTATAGATCAAAATGAAACTAAGTTGGAGACCAAGAAGTCCAGCTGTATAAGAAAAATAAATTAGCAAAGGGAACATGCTCCTTGAACAAAATTACAATCCACTTTCAGAACAATCTGAAGAGCTAAAACCAGACTACATAAGCACAAAGAACCTATGAGTAAACAACAGCTTCAAAAACCATAGCAACATGATGTCCATAGCAAACAAAAGGAGGTCATAAAAAGAGAGATGGAGGGTCTGAATCCGCATGCCTTCCCTGAGTCCTATAGCCTGCCCAAGACCAATCCTTTACAGAGCCAATGCCTTTGAAGACAACAGCAACATCAGCCTTCACATGCTGGCCACCAGTAGCAGTACTAGCAGCCAATCTTCTACTACAAGTCATGTAGTGTTTTTAGCCTCTAGAAGGCTCCCCTCCTTCAGCTACAACCACATCTTGCATAGAATCATCAATAACATGCACTATATTCGAAGGAGCACAAGACACAACACCTGGTAAGGAGGCATATATTGCTTGGCTAACTTCAAATTTTTTGCCTTCTTAGGCTCAGGGACTTCAGCCCAGCTATCAACCACAACCGCCATTTCAGCACATATAGGATCCAGACATGGTTCAACATGAGATTTGCCATAATATATACTTGTTGTTGTTCCTCAACCACTGTCTCTACAGATGAGACACAACTAGAACAACCAGAATTCTGATGAAGCTTCACAGAGGAGAAAGTCATTTGAATGTGCTTCTTTTGCTTATTGCCACCAACTTTAGTGCATATAGAATCAGTATGACCAAGAACCCGACAATGCTTGCAAAACCGTGGAAGAGACTCATATACAATTGGTTGTAACAAGGGCATTCCATTAGGCAAAACAATATTAATGGAATTAGGCTCAATAAGCAAATCCACCTCTATGCACTTTAGCATAGGACAACCTAAATATAGAAGTGTTGCATATCATAATGAATAGGTTATCCAATCAAACTAGCTATCTTAGATAAACAAGTTAGAGATCAATAATTAAGAGGGAGTTTAGGGAATTTAACCCAAACCAGCACCCTGAACATATTAGTAGCAACAAAATCAAAATATTCTGGTATAAACTTCAAGACCAGAGGTTGGCCAAAAACAGAATAAGGACTTCTACTTAAAACCGCAAGTTTATCAGCTTTAAAGGTAAAAATGTATATCAGCGATCCAGAATCATGCATAGTTAGCTTAGCATTACATTTCTAGGAACCGGAAATGAAGTTGTTCAAAATAGTAAAGCTTTGGAATTTCCCAGACACATAACCAATAATGCATAATTTCCATATATCCTTGTTACTACATAAATCATCATCCAGTAGGGGATAAGATACAACATAGTTAAAATCAGGGTAATGGACTAGAGGCGGAGACTCACCCCAAGTATCAATAGATGGTTTAAAAGTACTTAGAAGGGGGTCAGCAGAAGCTCGACCATGTTCTCCAAGAGGCCCACTTCCAACAGCATCTACTACAAGAACAGACATGCATGGAGAATGATACAATCCAGGCAAGGACAAATTCGGATTTTGATGTAAAATATGCAACTATCCAGTTTTACGGCAATAATCATAATTCTCAATACAATTGTTGGATCGAGCTGAAATTGTACATGGAGTCTCCTGACATGTTGTCCTACCTTGGGTTCAAATTTCCGATCAATCTAAGTTCGGGAAAGTATCGCAATACGAGTCAACAGAGGCTATATGAATTTTGTTATTTACTTCCTTTTGACTTGTGGACGATGCTAGGATTCTTTTCCTAAAAGGATGTGGCAACTTATTTTAGGAATTTCCTAATTCTCCAAAGATCTTTAATGGGCTGCAACATAGTTTCCATATGTGGCAAATATTCATAAATGTTTCAAAATCCTTTTCTTACAAGGATTCCTTATTCATCCTAGCTACAAAAAGGAAAGAAGACTTCAGAATAAATTCTACCTTCAGATCAGATTTCCTAGTCTATTTGGGACTTCTCAATGGTGACAAATTTGATTCTAGCATATTTAGGATGATAATTTTTGGATCTGTATTATTTTCTTCTTAGTCTTTGGGTTATTATTACTTATTTGGGTCAATTGTAAGTGGGCATCATATTAATCCACCTAAGAGGGGTCCATTAGGGTTTATTTAAGTCTAAAGTTAATATAAATAAAGACATAACCAGACAAGACATGTAAGTTAGACAATTCAGATTAATAAAACTTCTTGTTTGCCGCACTTTATGTGTGTGTGCGTGTTGGTGAGATAATCTCCCTTCCATGATTCTCTAAAGAACTGAAAACGACTTATCGAAGAACAATTGGCTTCGCGGCGTCATCCTAATACTTCTTGTTCGCGAATCAATATTCGTTGGGTGGGGGTTTACCATTTCCAATAGTGCTGGTGACTAGGTACAAGTTATCTTTGTGTCACACTCCTATCAAACCTGATTTACTTGGCTTTTCGGGAATTGGTATCTTTGCATGTGAAGCTACCTCCTGCAAATACATAAATTCCTGGAAAACCAAGTAAATCAGATTTGATAGGAGTGTGACACAAAGATAACTCATATCATCCAGTATGATCAAACAATTAGAAGATGTTAGCTCTCTCCTCTCTTATTTTCCTCTTACATGATTAGATTTGGTTTCCTTTGCATCTTATTATGTTTTAACTTTGACTTCTTTTATAATAGGTTGGTTTCCCTGCTCAGTTGCATTCAAGTTTCGTTTTACCATTTCAGTTTTGGCAATGTTTGGTTCTGTTGTTTTTCAGTGGTGTTTAGTTTTGTTGTTGTATGTTCTTCATGCAAGTGTATACAAGTCTTTAGCTGATTCAGAATATAGAAATGAGCTTTTGAAGGGTGAAATGGTTAACGTGGCTTCAAATATGGAAGTTCAAACGAGGGAGACAAGAAAGAAAAAAGCGGACGTGGATATTAGTGCTGTTATTTCTCCTCTTAACATTGATTTTCAAAATGGTGTTATCCACTTCATCAACAACAAAGCTAT
This sequence comes from Populus deltoides, assembly GCA_015852605.2. Classification (NCBI taxonomy): domain Eukaryota; kingdom Viridiplantae; phylum Streptophyta; class Magnoliopsida; order Malpighiales; family Salicaceae; genus Populus; species Populus deltoides. The sequence continues at coordinate 10,404,043 of CM027587.2, forward strand.
TCAGAATGTAACAAGGGACAATCAGCTTTTGACTAGACGCAACTTGAGAATACAAATCAAAGAGATGTTGCATGGCCATGATGCCATATTTTCTTGTTATGAAGAGAACAATGGTGCTACTAAAGGTCATGTTCAGTTGATGAGTTCTGGATGTATCGTTGAGCTAGATGAAGGCAAAGGAACCAAGGTGCCTTTTGGGTAAGATGAGGCAGGTTAGGGGCAAGCAATTAGTACTAGCCGTATGGTCAATGTCCAAGAAAAGAAATATTCAGAAAAGCAGCTGGGTAAACTAGACCACTCAACCCATATTGGAACTCTAACCAGATCATCTTTCAAAAATTGCATATTCGATTGCCAATGTTTAAGCACCAAAGGTCTGTTGGCCATGTGTCATGGGGCTCTTTCCAGAACATTAGTGGCGTGATCAACAGAATCAAAAGTCAAGAGGAAGAAACCATTATCCGAAGATAAAACTTCGAATAGACTATAGGAGCCCCATATTCTTTTGGCAATAGAATTAACAACAGGATATGGTAATTTATGACCCATGAAATGACCAACTAGGGTGGATTTCCAAAGTTCGCAGCCATCCTCAAACACATCAAGTGGAGCAGCTATTGTCACACAACCATCAGTTATTGTAGGGGGAGCAAAATGCAGATTACGAACTGGATTCATACCAAGGGACATCCTACCCTTATTGTCATCAACATCAGAACCCTTCAAAGCATTTAAAAAATTCAATTTAGGGCTAAGGTTTAGTTGTTCTTGTTGCTGAGACCCAAGCTTCAACTCATTTTAGAACCCAACACATGATTCATTCCTGAAACAACATGAGAAGTTTGGAGACTAGAGTGTTTCTCAATGCTCACTTCAGAATCAGCTTGATTAACATTAGTAAACTGAGAAATCTTCATACCATGACTATTTAATATATCTTGAAGCTCTAATCCTAAGATGTATAATGTTCCTCTCGAGTATTGGTGATGTGGACCAGCCTAGAAACACTAGTAAGGACCCATTACATGTTCCAAATGGTCCAATGACTCGGTCCAAGACAAAGGCATTGAATGTATTGGTTTTGAATGTTTCAACCAAGTCAGAATTGAAAGGTCCATTAGAGTATCAAGAGGAGACCCTAGTACATCTTATCCATGTGCAAAAGGGGTCCAACATAACCTTATTTGGGCCATGAGGTGAGGACAGCAAAGGAAACAAAAGAATCCTTCTACAACTTGGAAACAACATGGGTGGCTACCTTTTCCTTTTGTTTCTAGGATTAAGGGGCTGCATCGAAGGCTATAAATAAGCCTTGATTCTATAATACTTTACTTCCTTCTCTTGTTCTCATGACAGAACATGGATTTAATATTATGGGCTTTGTTTTATTTTGTTAGCTATAGCCCAAGGCTTGTTTGGGCTTAATTAATACTTTGTTTTCAGTTAGGATCCAAGGCTTGTTTGGATTAAGTTATGGGTTTTTCAGTTTAGGGTTTTGGGTCAGTTTTAAGTGGACCTCATTTAAGTCCACATAAGGGGTCCATTAGGGTTAACTTTTCAAGAACTATTTAAACTCATGTAAGCCAAAATTTCGGCAGCTTTGATGATAATTACTTCTGAATTTTTCCGTTTTAACGTGTGAGAGTGATTCTTGCATTCTTCAGTTCTTGAACGAACTGAATCTGACTTATCGAAGATTAACTGGCTTCGTGGCGTCATTCTACTCAATCCAATAGTGTTGGTGCCTTGGGGCAGGTGTCCATTGTGTCACACTCCTATCAGACCTATTTCGGCTTTCCGGGATTAGATCTCAATCTTGATTGTGGGTTGCGTGACCACGTGATCACGAGGTTCGCATCAATTGGACTGTGAAAGGGTTGAGTTGTGTAGCGAGTGCTATTGGGGTTCCCCTTCATACTGACCTTACTATATTATTGTGTAAAAGGCTTAGCTACGCATGACTTTGCGTTGAGATAGATGCTTCGAAGACGTTGGTTAAGGAATACGACCTTCGCTGTCCAAATGGGTTATTCATAACAATTTCAGCTGATTACAAATGGATACCTTCAAAGTGCAATAATTGCAATGTCTTTGGACAGACCACATCGATATGTGCTACTAGTAAAGTTGATGATCTTACAATGGGGGTAGAGGGTAAGAGGAAAGTAGGAGCTGTGAACTCTAAACTTGCAGATAACAAGCAGAATCAGTTTCAATGGCAGGTAGTTGGTAAAGGAAATAAGGGTTTTACGAGTGGTGAGAATGGTCGTTTGGCATCTAAAGAGCTTAATGAGAATGGTTGTTCAACATCTGCTCTACATATTTCTGATTGTAATACGAATGATAATGCGACATCAGATTTGCCCAATGCTAATTGTTATGACGATGGAAATCCTACCTCTCCTCTTGTTTTGAAGAGTTTACGAGAAGACATGGTGCTGGAGGAAGGGGCTGCATGTACTTCTTTAGATCAAAGTTTAGCCGTCTGTAATACAACTGCTTGTGCAACCATAAACCCTGTTAGTCATGAGGTGAATGGTGATACAGATAAGGAACACGCTGATAAGGAGTCATTGTCACTGATCCCAACAAGTCCGCAAACTCCGACTTCCTCTGACGGGGAAACTTTTAATTAGTTAGCTAGTTAGGCTAGAGACTCTCTAGAGAAAAAGAAAATGGGTTCTCCAGGCTCTTCAAAGAAGAATAAGAAATCTGGCTCCTCGCGGGGGGGCAAGTCAAGGTAATCATTGTGGTGCTATTTGGTACTCCTCTCTATTTTGCTATGATTATTGGATGTTGGAATGTTAGAGGTTTGAATGATCCCATAAAGCATTTAGAATTGCGTCGGCTCATCCATCAAGAGAGGATGGCTTTTTTTGGTTTGGTTGAAACTCGGGTTAGAGACAGGAATAAAGATAATGTTTCGCAACTTCTTTTGCGTAATTGGTCCTTCTTGTACAATTATGATTTTTCTTATCGTGGTCATATTTGGGTTTGTTGGAATGCTGAAGTGGTGAAGGTGGATGTTCTGGGAATGTCAGACCAGGCTATTCATGTGTCTGTCATGATATTAGCTACCAATATTTGTTTCAATGCTTCAATCATTTACGGAGACAATAATGCATCCTTACGTGAGGCTTTATGGTCTAATATAGTGAGTCGTAGTGATGGATGGGAGTCAATCCCATGGATTCTTATGGGCGACTTTAATGCTATTCGCAACCAGTCAAAGAGGTTAGGAGGGTCTACTACGTGGGCTGGTCATATGGACAGATTGGAAACATGTATACGAGAAGCGAAAGTGGATGATCTTCGGTATTCTGGTATGCATTATACTTGGACGAACCAATGTCCTGAGAATCTAATTATGCGGAAACTAGATAGAGTGCTTGTGAATGAGAAGTGGAATCTGACCTTCCCATTGTCGGAAACGAGTTTTTTGCCATCTGGTATGTCAGACCATTCTCCCATGGTGGTAAAAGTTGCTAGAAATGATCAGAACATAAAGAAACCATTCAGATTCTTTGATATGTGGATGGATCATGAAGAGTTCATGCCTGTGGTGAAGAAAGTATGGGATCAGAATTCAGGGGGCTGTCTAATGTATCAGCTGTGTTGCAAACTTAGAAAGCTAAAGCAGGAATTGAAACTTTTCAATAAGACTCACTTCTCCAACATTTCTGATAGAGTAAAAAATGCAAAAGATGAAATGGATAAGGCTCAACAGGCTATGCATACAGCACATGGGAACACAACTTTGTGCATGCGAGAAAGGGATGTTGTTCGTAACTATGCTTCTACCGTCAGGGCTGAAGAGAGTTTCTTCAAACAGAAGGCTAGGATACAATGGCTTAGGTTGGGGGATCAGAATACTAGCTTCTTTCACAAATCAGTAAATGGAAGACATAATAAAAATAGGCTTCTCTCAGTTACAAGAGAGGATGGGGAGGTTTTAGAAGGACACAAGACAGTCAAATCAGAAGTAATTGCGTACTTCTAAAGTGTGTTAGGAGTGAAACAGATGCCTGGGGGTTTGAATGAGGAAGTGGTAGAATCAGCAATTAACTTGCAATTGTCTTTAACACAACAGCATGTGCTAGCTCAAGATGTAACAAGGGAGGAGATTAAGCATGCTATGTTTAGTTTGAAAAACAACAAAGCCCTTGGTCCGGATGGTTTCAACGCAGGTTTCTTCAAAAGAATGTGGCACATAGTAAGGGAAGATGTAATCAACGCTGTTAGCTCTTTCTTTCAGACTCGTAGAATGCTTAAGGAAATGAATGCTACATCCATTTCCCTTGTTCCTAAAGTTGCTAATCCTACGAGGTTGACAGATTTCCGTCCTATATATCTTGCTGCAATACAGTTTACAATTGCATCGCTAAGATTCTAGCGTGTAGAATCAAAGCTGTTTTGCCATCCTTAGCAGGTCTGTATCAGACCGCTTTTATCTGTGGATGAAGAATCAGCGACAACATTCTATTGTCTCAGGAACTAATGAAAGGCTATCATAAATCTACGAGACCTGCTCGTTGTGCTATGAAGGTAGATCTGATGAAGGCTTATGACTCTGTCTAGTGGGATTTCGTTGATGCCACGTTAATAAAAATGGGATTTCCTCGAATAGTAATTGACTGGATCATGGTCTGTGTTACATCATGTCAATTCTCTATCAATATTAATGGTGAGCTAGCAGGTTACTTTCAAGGGGGGAGAGGGATGAGATAAGGTGACCCACTATCTCCATATTTGTTTGTTCTATGTATGGAAATCCTTTCGGGGCTGTTTCGCAAGATGAGTGTTGATCAAAACTTTAAGTTCCACTGAAGATGCAAGAAGGACAAAATTTTCCATCTTTGTTTTGCAGACGACTTGATGATTTTTAGCAAAGGGGATGTAAATTCAATTCGTATGATCAAAAATGTACTCACTAAGTTTCAAGATCTATCAGGTATGTATCCAAATCCAAACAAAAGTGACATCTTGAGCGGTTTATTAGATGCTGAGAAAGAACAAATTATTCATATTCTTGGGTTTAGAGAGGGGGAGCTTCCTATGAAATATTTGGGAGTGCCCCTTATCTCATACAGACTGAAGGCCGTCTATTGTAAGGGCCTCGTGGATCGACTCACCTCTAAAGTTCGACATTGGACTTGTAGAACTCTCTCGTATGCAGGACGAGTACAACTGATTAATTCAGTTTTATTTTCCATCCAGGTCTATTGGGCATCTCTCTTCCTCTTACCTGGGCAAGTAATAAAAAGTGTTGAGCAAATTATAAGATCTTTTCTTTGGTCAGGTTCAGATATGAGAACTACCGGGGCTAAAGTGGCTTGGGAACATGTATGTCTTCCAAAAAAGGAGGGGGGGCTAGGAATAAAAAGGATAACAGAATGGAACAAGATTGCTTTGTTGAAACACATATGGAACCTGTGCAATGACTCAGATGGCTCAATTTGGTCTACTTGGATTAGATCCAATCTGTTGCGAGGTAGGAATTTTTGGACAATCAAGGCGCCAGAGAATTGCTCTTGGGCTTGGGGAAAGATCCTAAAGCTCAGATGATTAGCATGGCCAAAGATGCAGTACATCATAGGAGATGGCATGACAACTTCTCTATGGTTTGACAATTTGGCATCCTCACAGCCCGCTCACGAATTCTTACGATGAAAGATTCATCTATGATTCAAGTATGGGAAATAACGCGAGGGTGAATGTGCTGATTAGTAACTCAGAATGGAGAATCCCTACCACTCAATCTATTGGCTGGAACCCCATTATAGAAGCTATTCCTTCCAATCCTAAGATGGGGCAAATCACAGATTCTCGGTCAAAGTAGCTTGGGAGCAACTAAGATTTCATAATCAGGTTGTTGAATGGCATGACATTGTGTGGTTCAAGAATGCTGTTCCAAGACATTCCTTTCTTCTATGGGTGGCTGTCCAACAAAAGCTCACAACTCAGGATAGACTTCATCGGTTTGGTATACATGGTCCCAATCAATGTTCACTCTGTCTCCGCAACAATGAAGATCATAACCACCTGTTCTTTGAATGCTCCTATAATAAAGCAATATGGTGGCATGTTTGTGATAGATGCGACATTCCAAGAATGATAAAAGGGTGGGAGGAATGGATTTGATGGGCAACTGTTACGTGGCATGGTAAAAGTTTCGTCAATTTTTCTCGTAAATTGGGTTTCGCGGCTACAGTGTATTATACTGGCAAGAACGGAATGCAAGGATATTTGCAGGAATGTCTAGAACTCCAAATTTGGTCTTCGATCAAATAGAATGTATCATTCGTGAAAAGCTTGATTTGATGAGGAACACTCTCCCAACAGATGAAAAAATAAGGATCCAAAGCGCTTGGAGGGTCAATAACATAGACTCTTAAATTGATATTTAGCTGGTTGTATTGGTATCCCTAACAAGTCTAGTTAAGTCGAGGTGTCTGCTTTGTGGCTTCCTATAGCCATTTGTTGTTTTATGTTTTCGTGGACATTGTAAATCTGGGGTATGCCCCTTATAATCTTTGTATATTCTTCTTTTAATATATCTGTCGACTTACCAAAAAAAAAAGTAAACTAGTCCACTCCTCCTTTAAAGCCAAATTAAGAAATACATCTATTGTCTTGTTACAACTGTCTAGTATTGTCACGTTCATATTTTGTATTGGAGAATAGGACAAATCATTTGAAAAGTGTGTTCTCTCCACCCGTTAGTCCTCTAAATCCTAATGTCCATTGTGCCAATAGTAAGGACCTTAACACCAAGCAATCCAATGGCTGCAAGTTAAACTTTTTAAACGCTATTAGAGGTGAGGTAAGCTCAAACATGAAAGTTGGTAATGTTTTACAAACAAACCATAATTTGCTTTTTTACCTCCCTCATTGGCACTTTGTAGGTCAGAAATTTCCATTCCTAGTGGTTAATTCACCTTTAACTTGGTTGATCATATTGTTGCCATCTTAGACCGAGTTCCATGGCACATGGCCAATAGAAATTTAGTACTTAGATGTTGGAAACCAAACATGCAATTCTGCAAAGATGATTTGTTCAGAATTCCATTTTGGGTTAAGCTTCATAATGTTCCGTTGGAATATTGGACTAACAAGGTGCTGAGTTATGTTGCTATTGCTCTAAGGGTTTCTTTACATGCTGACCCTAATACGTAAACGCAATCTTATGCAAGAGTTTGTGTTGCGATTGATGCTTCAAAGTTGTTGGTTAAGGAATTTGACCTACAATGCCATAATGGAATGGTAATTACTATTTCAGTCGAGTATTAACGACTTTCATCCAGGTGCAATTCATGCAATTTATTCGGCCACAACTTAGCAACATGTCTGAATAATAAAAATGATAAGGCTTCAATGATGGGAGATGCTAAGAAGAAGAAGAAGGGTGGTGATGGGACTACCTTAGCATATAACTTGCAAAAACATTTTTTCAATCGCAGGAGGTTGGAAAGCAGAAGGATAATAAAAAAGAATGTGCCTAGTTGCTTTAGTTTGGGTGAAGGGAAACAAGTATTGAATGAAGAGGAGAATTCGATTATTGATTGTGTTATGAATTGTCCAAGTGGAGAGATAAGGGGAATGTCTAAAGGAGTACATGTGATACTTCGCTATAAAGGAACATTGAACCAGTAAATTGCATGAGCAATAAGTGTTTTACCTTGCCAAGGTCTTTTAGCCAATCATCAGGGGTGTATGGAAGCAGAAGATGATAAGATGTTAGGGAAAATGCTTCTGATGGTGAATCTAAATCTTCTACTGTGACTAGTCCTTCCCATCAAATTCCTTTTGTTTTCGATCAGCAACAAAAATGGCTAACCAACTAGAAAATAAAGTGAAAGATTCTCTTGAGAAGAAAAAGGGATTTAGGGGTTCTAATAAGAAGAATAAGAGGCTAGGCTCTGTGCGAGGAGGCAAGTCAAGGTAATCTTATATCGGTGTTTGGTTTCTCCATTCTTTTATTTTGTTTTCTATGTTTTTGGGATGTTGGAATATTAGAGGTTTGAATGATCTCTTAAAACATATTGAATTTCATTGCCTTGTACAAAAGCATATAGTGACTCCTTTTGGCTTAGTTGAAACTCGGGTTAGAGAGGTGAATAAAGATAGTGTTTTTAGTGGTGGTCGTATTTGGGTGTGTTGGGATCCTAATTTGTTGAAGGTTGATCTTTTGGGTAGTTCAGATCAGATTATTCATATTTGTGTTACTATGTTGGTGTCGAATATTTCTTCGAATGCTTCTTTTGTCTATGGAGAAAATAATATGACTAAATATAAGGCTTTTTGGGATGATATTGTTAGCTGCAGTATTTACCTAAGAGACTATTCTGTGGATTCTTTTGGGTGACTTTAATGCTATTTGATCCTTTGATAAAAAGAGTTTGGTTTATATCATGGTTGTGGTGATAAAATGATCTTAATAATGATATAATTTAGTCTTGTTTGGAAGATCTTAGATTCATGGGTTCTAGGTTTACATGGACTAATTGATAATGTCACAATCCTATTCGGGTTCTAGTTAATGTCAAGTGGAATTGTGTATTTTCAGGTTTGGAAACTTGCTTTCTTCCTTTAGGTATCTCGGATCACTCTCTTATGTTAATGAAGATGGCGAGTTTGCCTAAAAGGAAGGTTTCATTCAAGTTCTTTGATTGCTAAGGCTTAGGGTAACTTTTGGGTTGACCATCCTATTTTTCTTCCCTTGATTGCTAAGGCTTGGGGTAAGGAGGTCACATGCACTCCTATGTTTATTTTGTGCAATAAGTTGAAATATGTCAAACAAGTATTAAGAGACTTTAATAAGAAGTATTTTGCAAAGATTACAGATAGGGTGTTAGTGGCTAAGAGGGCGATGGAAGAGGTTCAATGTTTGATGCAAAGAAATCCTTTAGATTTAGAGATACATAGAGTTGCACTTATTTTAGTTAAGGGGTATGTGCAGCTTGTTGAAGCTGATGATAGCTTTATTAGGCAAAAGTCTAGGCTGTAATTGTTGAATTTAGGGATAAGAATTCAAAATTCTTCTTCAACCAGGTGAAAAGTCATTATAGCTGCAACAAAATCCTTTCTATACATTGATGAAACTGGGATGTGTTTTACTGATGCTAAGGAGGTTAAGGATACTATTGTGAGTTACTTTAAGAAGATTTTAGGGGTTTGTAGATCTGATTAAATCTTTGATTCATCTATTCTTAGTAGGGCTCTTCCTCGGAGATTATCTCCCTCTCAAAGTATGTCCCTTGAAAGTCCTTTTAGTGATGATGAAATTCTAAAGGTCCTTTTCTCTCTTAAAGATTATAAGGCTCATAGACCGAATGGATTCAGCATGGGTTTCTTTAAGAAAGCATGGAGTATTGTTGGCTCGGACACTATTAATGCTATCCACTCTTTCTTCATTTCAGGTCGGCTTCTCAAGCAAGTAAATGCTACAATTGTAACATTAATCCCTAAAGTTTCTAACTCATCCATTGTTAAGGACTTTAGGCCTATCCTTTGTTGTAATACCATTTACAAATGCATTGCCAAGATCATCGTTAATAGAATCAATAGAGTTCTTTTAGATTTAATTGTGCCTTTTCAATCAATGTCTATTGAGGGAAAAAAATATTAGTGACAATATTTTACTCCCACAAGAGCTTCATAATTATCATTGAAATGAGGGGCCTTCTAGGTGCCTTTTAAAGGTGGTTCTAAAGAATGCTTATGATTCGGTAAGGTAGGATTTCTTATTGTCTATTCTTCATACAGTTGGTTTTCCTTCTTGCATGGTTAATTGGATTTGTGAAAGTGTTTCAATTACTAGATTTTTGGTTTCTATTAATGGAGAGCTTCACAGTTTCTTTCCTGGTTCTAGATGGGTTGAGACAAGGAGATCCTTTGATACGGTCTAGCCTTGTGATACAACCCAAGTAAGGTTAGATTCGGATTTTGGCATAAAATTTTCTACCATCCAGATTTATGCTATTAAGCATAACTTCAAATCCAACTATTGGATTGAGTTGAAACTTTACTAGAAGATTCTAGAGGTATTTTTCTATGTATGGGTAAATTTTCAAGTAAATCGAAGTTCGGAAAGGACTTACAATATAGGTCAAAATAGGCTGTACAAATTTTGTTATTTACTTCCTTTTAACCTATGGACTTCCTATTTGGCAAGGATCCTTTTTATAAAAGGATGTGATAGCTTGTTTTGGGATTTTTCTAGTTGCACAAGAATCTTTAATGAGCTGAAACATAATTTCCAAGAATGGCAACAATAAATTAATGTTCCAGAATCCTTTTCTTATAAGGATTCCTTATTCATCCTAGCTACACAAGGAAAGAAGGACTGGTGCTATTTAATAATAGATTAGCTATTTTTATTATTTTCTTTCATGTTTGGGCTTCATTAAAACTTTATTTTGAGCTAGGATCCAAGGCTTGTTTGGATCAAGTTATGGGTTTTTCAGTTTAGGGTTTTTTAGTCAGTTTTGTATGTGGGTTAGTTCAGCCCACAAGAGTAGATCTTTTATGGTTAATTTTTCAAAAGCTATTTAAACTCATGTAACCAAAATATTGGTAGCTGCTAATGAATATTACTTCTGAATTTTTCAGTTTTAACATATGAGTGATTCTTGCTTTCTTCAGTTCTTGAACGAACTGAATCTGACTTATCGAAGATTAACTGGCTTTGTGACCTCATTCTACTCATTCCAATAGTGTTGGTGACTTGGGGTAGGTTCTCATTATGTCACTCTCCTATCAAACCTATTTTGGCTTTTCAGGATCATATCTTAATCTTGATTATGGGTTGCATGATCACGAGGTTTGCATCATCCTTTATCTCCCTACTTTTTTGTTCTTGCTATGGAATTCTTCTCAGGTTGGATGGGTCAAATGGCTAGACATAATGATTTTAGGTTTTATTAGCGTTGTGAGAGGGAGAAGATTACTCATTTATGCTCCGCTGATGATTTGATGATCTTATGTAGAGATGAGATGGGCTTGGTTTACTTGGTTAGGAATTGCCTTGATCAATTTCGGGTTGCTTTGGGTTTTTCTCTTAATCTTGATAAGAGTAGTATGTTCTTGTGTGGTGTTGAGCCTTATACTAAATTTCAGCTCCTTGATGCTCTCGGCTATAGGGAAGGGAAACTGCAAGTTAGGTATCTCAGTGTTCCTTTTATTACTACGAAGCTCTCCTTTTATGATTGTTTGATCATTGTGGAGCGAATCATGGCTATAGCTAAGAGTTGGATGAACCACACTCTTTCATATACAGGTAGACTTCAACTTCTCAATTCTATCCTTTTCTCTATTTAGGTGTATTGGACTTCTCTTTATTTTTCCTAAGGCTGTTATAGTGAAAATCACCTTTTTATTGAGATTTTTTTTTATTAAAGGTTGTGATCTTTCTTTCTGGTAATGCAAAAGTTGTTTGGAATATAGTTTATTTGCTTAAGAAGGAGGGGGATTTGGGTGTCAAAAATCTAGAGGTGTGAAATTGGGCAGCCATGGTTAAACACTTATGGGCTATATGCAATCTAGCCAACTCTATTTGGTCATCATGGATATCTTCTTACTTGCGAGGTAGAAGTACTTAAGAGATTCCTTGCCCGGGAAATTGTTTGAAAGTTGGAGGAAGATCCTTGGACTTCATCGTGATGTTCAAAAGTTCATCTACTTTCATATAGGAGATGGACGTTCTATTTCTCTTTGGTTTAATAATTGGGCCCCCTTGGTGGAGTTTTTTAGGGATAAGATTATTACTTATTCTGGCCTGGGGAGGGATGCGAGGTTGAGTTGTCTTATTGCAGGTAAGGAGTGGATTTAGCCTCCTTAGAAATCCCCTGAGTGGATTGAGCTGATTTGCAGTATGCCATGGGAGGTGTGGCATTGTGTGTTGGAAGGATGCTCCTAAGGGTATTTTATATATTTATAGTGTTTGGAAACTCTATTTGTCCTGTTCTGGATAGAGTGGAGTGGTGGAAACTTTTGGCATAAATGTGCTATTACCCGGTTCTCATTTATCTTATGGATTGCTATTCATGAAGCCCTCTCTACTCAGGATAAGCTTATGTCCTATAATGTTATTCATGTCATCCATTGTCTTTTATATGAAGGTGATATGGAAGATGTTGATCAGTTATTTTTTGACTACCCATTCTCCCATCGTATTTGGTAGATCTATGCTCCAGATGACCTTTTTGGTGTTGATACTTCAAGTGTAAAATAATGATATAAAACCTTAATAAAAATACACTTTTAAGTACTAATCACGTACCCCGGGGATGACTAATAGGAAATGCCCTCAAAATCTAAAAACCAACATTCAAATCAATAAGAACTGAAAATATCATTAAAAAATCCCCAAGCAATATATGATGAAGCCTTCTATTAGCAACCGAAGAAGCCATATTACAAATAAGATTAACTTTTGAAACAATACAACAAGAAATATCTCTATAAATCATCGAACTAGTATGAGGAGCATCACCATGAACACGAGCATTCCTTTCCCTCCAAATATAATAATCAGCAGTAGCTAACATCAATCTTGTAATTATGAAATGAAGAGAGCAACCTCCACTCAAATCAATAGTTCTGAATTTTAGCCTATAAAAAGAGGCATTTGCCATGCATTTAGGCATCTTGGTTTTCAGATCAAGATCTTGTTGTTGCTCTCTTTCTTTGTATTGTGTAATGTTCAAGTTTTATTCCATGTTATATTTTCCTTAATCTCTTATTTATACTTTTCATTTCCTTTACTATACTTATCTAATTATATTCTTATCTTGTTTATCTATGTTTCTCTTATTCTCTTATTCATTATGTCAAAGTGAAAAGGTTACACTAATGATGTAAGAATAAGTATAGTATAAACTCAACATGGACTTTAATGTTTGATACTAACATGTTTTGTATTTATTATCTTAGTCACTCTTAATACCTTGCTTGTTAAATGATTAATCTAGATTTGTGTTGAACAACCCATGGTACAATAAATACTTGGCACTTTCATAGCCCAACTGTATGGTATAACCGACACCTGTGCTATGAAAGCAACTTGATTTGTTGTTAACATAAGTTATCACCATGAATACCTAACAACATTTACAAGTATTGGCATTACTCAAATAAGATAATTTATATAATCATGTTAATAAATTATAATCCGATTGGAACCTCCTTTTTGTGTGGTTTCCAGTTGAATAATAAAAAGAGTTTATATTATACTTATTTGAAATACCATTAGTGGATCCTCTAACCTTGACATTTGTTTTATATTTGTTTAAATTCTTACATCAATATCACATCTCAAAGCTCCCTTCAACTCCTTTTCTGTTATTATCTATTTCTTTATTTGTAGTTTATACAGTTAATCTCTCTATGGTTCGACCCCGGTCTTGCCAGGTTATTTATTACTTCGACACTCCTACACTTGGGAGAAGACATCAACTCTTTGATCATGTCCATTAAATATGTTGTTGCCCATTAAATGTCCTTGCAAGACTGGGAAGTTCTCAAAACCTGCTGTCACATCCTTGTAGGAAAAGAATCCTAGCCAAATATGAAGTCCACAAGTCAAAAGGAAGTAAATAACAAAATTCATACATCCTCTGTTGACCAATATTGTGATGCCTTTCCGAACTCTGATTGACCTAAAATTTTTCCCAAGGTAGGACAACATGTCAGAAGACTCCATGTAAAATTTCAACTCAATCCAACAGTTGAATTGAGAATTATGATTGTTTTCGTGAAACTGGACAATTGTGCATTTTATGTCGGAATCCGAATTTGATTGTATTTTTGTTGCCCAGATCGTATCACACCACCACTATTGGAATGAAGTCGAATAACGTCACGAAGCTAGTTAATCTTTGATAAGTCAAATTCAGTTTGTTCAAGAACTGAAGAATGCAAGAATCACTCTCACATAAGTTTTTTTTTTTTAAAAAAAACATTCTGAATTCTTATAGATAAAAAAAAGTCCTATCTTTTGGCTTTGCAATGGTTTAAATACTTATGAAATATAATCATAATGGATTTACTTTAGTGGAGTGATTTGGCCCGCTTACAAAATTAACCTAATAACCCTAAACTTAAAAACCTCTAACCTGATCTAAACAAGTCTTGGATTCTAGCTAAAAATAAAGTGTTGATTAAGCCTAAATAAGCCTTGGGTTGTAGCTAACAAAATAAAATAAAACCCATAATATTAAATCCTTGTTCTGCCGTGAGAAGAAGAGAAGTAAAGAAAACATTACAGAACTGATTCAAGGCTTATTTATAAGCTTTCATGCACCCCATTAACCCTAGAAACTAAAGGAAAGGTAGTCGCCCATGTTGTTTCCAATTCTTAGTAGGATTCTGATCTCAAACTTATGTTTTTTCTTCTTCTTTTGGAAGGAAAGTTATTGTTGGCATTAATCCTTTTCTTTTGCCGCCTTTTAGGATCCTTCTAATACTAGGAAACACAATTAAAGTTTCTAGAATAATCTTCTTGCATAATTAGAAAGCCTTGCCGCCACTTTCTTTCCTAAGTCATTAGGTTGCTCCTAGCTGCGTTTTTTTACCTCTCAAAGTTCTTTCTCCCTCAAATCTTGTGGTCTCTCTTCATCTCCCTTTTGCTGTTTGTTTTGTTTTTGGTGTTAAACCTTCACTCAAACCCCTTATATTCTCACATGGATCTATTTGGGTGTGTTTTCTCAACTTGTTTTTTTTAGGGATGGTATTAAGAAGAAGAATGGTTCCTCCCTTTTCTTCCTTTTGTCGTTAGCCCCTCATTTCTTCCTAGGGCTGACAAGTTTTCTCTCTTTTTTTTATCCCTTTTTTGTTCATGCCTTTTCAATCAAGTCCCCTTATCCTTTATCTTTCCCGCATTAGGTCTTAATCAAATCTTCATACCCGTAGCCTTTACCTCTTTTTTTTTTTACTTATGTGTATCTTCATACTTTGAGTTAAATATTTTTATATTTCACTAACAATTTTCTTCTTTGTTTACTTAATTTCATGCATTCATTTTCTAGGGGATTACAATATGTCCTCACCTAGTCAAAGATACGATCCTAGTTGCATCTCTTGATACATAAAATGACCATTACTCAATATATTTTTATCTAGATGATGCCAAAGACCATTTCCATACATATACTAGACCATTTCAATACATATACCAATACACACACACATTCATTCAAATATCTCTCGTGTTCGTATAATTGTATAGTAATAATATAATAATAAGACATTTGTTCTCAACTTTAATGAAGGTCATCTATGAAAATTATATAATTATGACACTAAAAATCGTTAACAAAAACTAAGTCATTCTAACACTGAAAATCATCAGTGAAAACTGATTTGCTTTGACACTAAAAATCATCAGCAAAATTAAGTCACTTTGAATTTCTTTTCCTCGAGTTTATGCATTTTTGGACATAGACCATGATTAATACTTAAAAGTGCATTTTTTTATCAAGGTTTTATATCATTATTTTGCACTTGAAGTATCAAGAACTCCTTAACTAGAGCATGTTTTATAATAACAAGTCTGATAATATAAGATAGCTTTAATTTATGGTAAATGCTCATTTTAAATGCAAGCATATCTCACAATTCAAAGGATTGATTGATGTGATTAACTATTGAAAGTGAAAGGACAAAGAAACGGCTAAGCTTAGAAAGGAGATGTCGATTCAATTCAAATTGGAACACTGTTCAGTTATTGGATCATATATGGAGCTGTAGATCCTAGATTTCATCTAAATTTATATGGATGAAAAGCTAAGAAATAGGCCTACAATGTTCATGAGTAGTGTAAGATTCAAATCTGCCATTTTCAAATTCAAAGTTTGGCCACAAAAGAGAAGTCAGAATCTGTCCTGTAATCCAGCCCAAACACTACTTAGAATTTTACTCATATCTGGAGTTCTAGAAGGCCAAATGACGTGAAATTTGGTGGGTGGAAGGAAAAGACAATTTCCAACAACTTTCATGAAGACGATTTGCTCACATTCGGATGGTAACAATGACATTTGGTCCAGACAAGAGCTTGAGGTCTATTCACCACGTCCACCAACAGCACTACTCAGTACTTTAGCCATATCTCGAGCTCTAGTGATCCAAATTCTCTGCAATTTTATAGGTGGAAAGATAAGATGATTGCCAACAACTTTCATGAACAACACTTTGCCAAATTCTGATTGGATTAATGTCATTTGATCCAGCCAAAGTGCTTGAGTGCTGCTGTCCACCAAGTCCACTAAATCAATAGTTGGCCACTACATCAACAATCAATTACCAAATGAATAGTTCTGAGTTTTAGCCTATAAAAAGAGGCATTTGTCATTCATTTAGCAATCTTGGTTCTAAGATCAAGATCATGTTCTTGCTCTCTCTTTATTGTTGTAATGCTTAAGTTTTATTTTCATTAATCTCTTGTTTATGGTTTTCATTTCCTTTACTATACTTAGTTAACTATGTTCTTATCTTGTTTATTTATGTTCTTCTTCTTTATTATGTCTAGCTAAGTTAATTATGTCAAGGTGACAAGGTTTTCACTAATGGTGTTAGAATAAGTATAATATAAACTCAACATGGACTTCAATGCTTAAATCCTAAACAATTTGCTATTAACATGTCTTATCTTTTTTTTTATCTTATCAATCCTTAATACCTTGCTTGTTAAATGGTTAATCTAGATTTATGTTGTATAACACTTGGTACATCAAATACTTGATCCTTCATAGTTTTGCGGCCGACATCGTTATTATGAGAGGAACTTGATTTGTTGTCAACATAAGTTAGCATCATGAATGCTTGATAATGTAAGTATGGTATTATGTAAATAAGATTGTTAATATGATCATGTTGATAATTTATAAAGAGTTTATAATTTTACTTATCTCTAATACTATTAGTGAACCCTCTAACCTTGACATTTGTTTTTATCATTGTTTAATCTTCTTTAATAATCTTATATCTCAAAATCCTCTTTAAATCATCATCATCATCGTTGTTGTTGTTGTTGTTGTTGTTGTTGTTGTTGTTGTTGTTGTTATAATTTATATAGTTCACGTCCCTATGGTTCGACCCTGGTCTTGCCGGGTTATTTATTACTGTGACACTCCTGCACTTGGGATAAGACATCAACTCCTTGATCGTGTCGAGTTTTTGGCGCCGTTGCCGGGGAGGTAAATTCTTGTATAAATTATAATATTTATTTTATTTTTTATTTTTCACTTTTCACTTTTCTTGCATCTAACTTTTGTTTTGTTTCTTTCTCTCTTGTTTTCTTCTTCCTTTTATTCTCTTTCTACACGTGCATGAGAGTTTGGTCACGGATATTAAGTGGTAGACTTTGTAGGGTATCCTCATTATTTTCAGAAAATATGGCCGAAGAAGATAACCAATCACTTCATAATGAGAATAATGAGAATAATCGAGTTAGAACACTAAGAGACCACATGAATCCAACAAGAACAACTGCACCCTCATGTATAGTTTTCCCTCCTGATGCATCTCACTTTAATTTTAAGCCATGCATTATTCAACTTTTACCTTCTTTTCATGGCTTAGATCTAGAAAATCCATACTTGCATTTGCAAGAATTTGAAGAAGTCTGTAATACCTATAATGACTTAAATTGTAGCATGAATACCATCAGATTAAAGCTTTTTCCTTTTTCGTTAAAAGATAAAGCTAAAACATGGCTACAAAATCTTAGGTCAAGATCCATTCGTGCTTGGGATGAAATACAACAACAATTTTTAAAGAAGTTTTTTCCATCTCAGAGAACAAACTCTTTCAAAAGACAAATCACCACTTTCACTCAAAAACCAGGAGAACCATTTTTATCAATGTTGGGATAGGTATCGAGATTTGCTTAATACTTGCCCTCATTATGGTTTTGAAACATGGAGATTAGTTTCATATTTTTATGAAGGGTTAACACCTAAAGATAGGCAATTGGTGGATTTGATGTGCAATGGAACTTTTGAAAATAAAGACCTTGATGAAGCAATGGAGTACCTAGACTTGCTAGCTGAAAATGCTCAAAATTAGGACACTACAGGCAGTTATGAGGCACCAGGTAAAACTCAACCTCATACATCTAGTGGAGGTATATACAACCTTAGGGAAGATCATGACCTCCAAGCCAAATTTGCATCTTTAGCTAGAAAAGTTGAGGCACTAGAATTAAAAAAGAGTGGTCAATTAAAATTTGTTCAAGACATTGTGTGTCAAATTTGTGAAACGAATGAACATGCAACCAATGACTGTCCAACTTTGCCTTCTTTCAACGAATGCCTCCATGAACAAGCCCGTGCTTTAAATAGTTTCCAAAGGCCTAATCATAACCCATACTCGCAAACATATAACCCTGGTTGGAGAAATCACCCAAATTTCAGTTGGAAGAGTGGTAACAATAATGCACAAACTTCACAGCCATCTTTTCAAGCACACCATAATTTCCAAAATTCTCATGGATATGCACCTCCTTATACTCCACCTCCTAGAAGAAATCTTGAGGAAACATTGCATGCATTCATTGAAAAGCAGGAGACAATCAACACTCAAAATGCTCAAACCATGGCAGATCTAAAAGATGCTCTTGCAAAATTCACATCTGCTCTCAGTTTTCAAAAAAAAGATAAGTTTCCATCTCAACCACAGCAAAATCCCAAGGGGCAATACAATGCAAACGCAAGTAGTTCTAGAAGCCAACACATGGATCAAGTCAAATCAGTCATCACACTTCGCAGTGGTAAGGTTATTGAAAAACCCACTCTTGAACCTTGTGAGAATGATGATGAGTTAATCTCCGAGGGTAAGGAAGGGGTTGAATCTGAACATTGTAAAGAAAAGATCGATTCCCTGCCAGCACTTCCATTTCCTCATGCCATGACCAAACAAAGAAAAGTCAATCACAACTCTGAAATCTTTGAAATTTTCAAACAGGTAAGGATCAATATTCCTTTGTTAGATGCTATTAAACAGGTACCTTCTTATGCTAAATTTTTAAAAGATCTGTGTACTGTGAAGAGAAAACTAAATGTGAAAAAGAAAGCCTTTTTAGCCAAACAAGTAAGTGCCATTGTTCAGAACAATAATGCTTTGAAATATAAAGACCCTGGTTGTCCTACAATTTCTTGCTTTATTGGAGAACATAAAATTGAAAGAGCTTTACTTGATCTTGGAGCTAGTGTAAATTTACTTTCATATTCAGTCTTTCAGAGTCTCAATCTAGGTGAGTTAAAACCAACTTCTGTAACTCTTTTACTTGCTGATAGATTTGTAAAAGTGCTTAGAGGAATAGTTGAAGATGTGTTAGTACAAGTTGATAAATTCATTTATCCTGTGGATTTTATTGTCTTCGATACACAACCTGTTGAAGCATGTAATTCAATTCCTGTTATTTTAGGACGTCCATTTCTTGCAACTTCTAATGCATTGATTAATTGTAGGAATGGACTAATGAAGTTATCATTTGGAAACATGACATTGGAGATGAATATTTTCAACATTTGCAAGCAACCTGGAGATAATAATGATTTACAGGAAGTGGACTTTATTGAAAAATTAGTTCATGATCAATTTGAAACTATTTCCAGTGAAATTGAGTTTAATGAATCTGAGAATTTGCAAATGATTTATTTTCAGGAAGAATCAAAGGCAAGTAATTGGAGACCACAAATTGAGGAATTGCCATCACAATCAATTAAGTCCATACCTTCCAGTGTTCAATCACCAAAACCTGATTTGAAGTTGTTACCATTCAATCTCAAATACTCATTTTTGGGAGAAAATGAAACTTTTCTGGTAATAATTTCTTCCAAACTTAATGCACATCAAGAAGGTAAGTTATTACAAACTCTGAAAATACACAAAAATGCATTAGGATGGACCATAGCTGACATAAAAGGAATTAGTCCTTTGATTTGCACACACAGGATTTATTTAGAGGGAAATGCTAAAACCCTCTAGAGAAATACAACGAAGGCTTAATCCTAATATGAAAGAAGTAGTGAGAAATGAAGTCATCAAACTTCTTGATAATTGAATCATTTATCCTATTTCTGACAGCAAATGGGTAAGTCCTACCCAAGTTGTACCCAAGAAGTCTGGAGTCACTGTGATAACAAATGAGAAAAATGAGTTAATTCCAACTAGAACCATTATAGGTTGGCGGATGTGCATTGACTATAGAAAACTTAATTCAATGACTAGAAAAGATCATTTCCCTTTACCTTTCATGGATCAAATCCTACAAAGAGTTGCAGGTCATGAATTTTATTGTTTCCTAGATGGCTATTCAGGTTACAATCAAATTGAAATTACATTGGAAGATCAAGAGAAGACTACTTTCACATGTCCATTTGGTACTTTTGCATATTGAAGGATGCCTTTTAGTTTACGTAATGCACCAACCACGTTTCAAAGATGCATACTTAGCATATTTAGTGATATGATTGAACATTTTCTTGAAATTTTTATGGATGATTTTTCTGTTTTTGGCGATTCATTTGATGATTGTTTGACTAACTTAGAAAAGGTTTTGAGCAGGTGTGAAGAGAAGAATCTTGTGCTGAATTGGAAAAAATGTCATTTTATGGTAACAAACGGCATTGTACCGGGTCATATTGTTTCATTGAAAGGAATTGAGATTGACAAATCTAAAATCGAGTTAATTGCTAACTTGCCAACACCAAAATTTGTTAAAGATGTTAGATCATTCTTAGGACATGCTAGTTTTTACAGAAGGTTTATCAAAGATTTTAGTGTCATATCTAAGCCATTGTGTAACCTTCTAATAAAGGATAATGTTTTTGAATGGACTAAACAATGTGAGAAAGCCTTTGTTAAACTTAAAAG
This sequence comes from Populus deltoides, assembly GCA_015852605.2. NCBI lineage: Eukaryota > Viridiplantae > Streptophyta > Magnoliopsida > Malpighiales > Salicaceae > Populus > Populus deltoides. The sequence continues at coordinate 10,424,917 of CM027587.2, forward strand.
CTTGCTTACTTCTGCTCCTGTCATTCAACCTCCTGATTGGTCATTACCTTTTGAAATAATGTGTGATGCTAGTGATTATGCCGTAGGTGCTGTCTTAGGACAAAGAAAAGATAAGAAACCCTATGTGATTTACTATGCAAGTAAAACTTTAAATAGTACTCAAATGAATTATACTACCACTGAAAAGGAATTACTTGCAGTAGTATTTGCATGTGACAAGTTCAGATCTTATCTTGTTGGCTCATCTGTTGTTATTTTTAGTGATCATGCAGCTTTGAAATATCTTCTTTCAAAAAAGGATTCTAAGGCTAGATTGGTACGATGAATTTTGTTACTTCAAGAATTTGATATCATAATCAAAGACAAGACAGGCATCGAAAATGTTGTCGCGGATCATTTGTCAAGATTGACAATAGATTCCACATCTGACATCACACAAATCAATGATTACTTTCCTGATGAATATTTACTTTCTGTTGCTACAATGCCTTGGTTTGCTAATATTGTTAATTTTCTTGTTTCAGGACGTTTGCCAGCTCATTGGAGCACCCAAGACAAAAGAAAGTTCTTGAACGAAGTGAAGAACTTTTATTGGAATGACCCTTATTTATTCAAATATTGTCTTGATCAAATATTTCGAAGATGCATTCCTGACAATGAGGTAAGTAGTGTCATTAAATTTTGTCATTTTGAGGCATGTGGGGGTCATTTCTCATCAAGAAAGACAACTGTAAAAATCTTACAAAGTGGATTTTATTGGCCCACCATGTTTAAGGACACGCATGCATTCTGCAAGATTTGTGAAAATTGTCAAAAGTTGGGATCTATTTCAAAACGTCACATGATGCCTTTAAATCCTATTCTTGTCATTGAGATCTTTGACTGTTGGGGTATAGATTTCATAGGTCCATTTCCTCCTTCATTTGGTTTTGTGTACATATTGGTACCGTAGATTATGTTTCAAAATGGATAGAGGCAATCCCAAGTCGAAATAATGATCACAAAACAGTGATCAAGTTTTTGAAAGAAAATATCTTGAGTCGATTTGGAATCCCTCGAGCCATGATAAGTGATGGTGGAACACATTTCTGCAACAAGTCATTTGAGTCTTTAATGAAGAAATATGGAATCACACACAAAGTTGCCACCCTTTATCACCCTTAAACAAGTGGACAAGTAGAACTTGCTAATAGGGATATCAAACAGATCTTGGAGAAAACAGTGAACCTTAATAGGAAAGACTGGTCTTTAAGACTTAATGATGCACTTTGGGCTTATCGAACTGCTTATAAAACATCATTAGGTATGTCACCTTATAGACTAGTCTATGGGAAACCTTGTCACTTACCTGTGGAACTTGAACATAAAGCTTATCGGGCTATTAAAGCTTTCAATTCAAATCTTGATGATGCTAGTCAGCTGCGAAAATTACAAATAAATGAGCTTGAGGAAATAAGAAATGATGCATATGAAAATTCAAGAATTCATAAAGCAAGAATCAAAGAGTTTCATGACAAGAAAATATTGAGAAAAAAATTCAATGTTGGTCAAAAAGTCTTACTTTATAATTCTAGACTCCATTTGTTTCCTAGAAAACTAAGATCAAGATGGAGCGGTCCTTTTATTGTGAAACATGTGTATCCATATGGGGCCTGTGATATTGAGAATTCAAAGAATGGTAATGTTTTCAAGGTAAATGGACATCGTATGAAAGTTTACTTTGATAATTTTTCAGTTGAAAATGACTCTATTGAATTGGGTGATCCTGTATATAAAGATTGATTCTTTTTCTCACATTGTTTTTGTGTTTCTTTTTGGTGTGACCTTTGTTTTGCTAGTTTCTCTCACCCCGGTTAAATGGCGGATAACGGTACTCCGTGACTCTTAAAGTCAGTTCTTTCAGTTTCCCATGATAACTGATATCTGTGTATATGTTTGTGCAATTCTTTGCTATTTCTCCCTTCTTTGCATCTCTTTTCCACTTCTCATCTAAAAAAAAATGGACACCACTCTTGAAAAATTGAAAAAGTATTTTCCTGCTCTGCCTCGGAATGCGATTACAAAAATTTACCGTGCTAGATGTGCAAGATTGCGATTGTTAATGAACCATGAAATTCCTGAAGATATTCGCTGGCTAATTGAAGCAAAGGTCCGATTATCAAGTGAATCCTCCAATTCTTTCATTTCATACATGCTTGGAACAGGTAAAAGCACTTTTGCAAAGAAACGTCGTGCAAAACGACTGCAAATCTGTCACAGATGTGCCAGATGGACTTGTAATGCAAAATGTCATTCTTTAGGAATGGTATCTGTAAATCATGAAGATAAAATACAGTTCATTAAGGATGACCTGAGTAAGGAGTCTTTAGATAATCTTCTGTTGACTCTTGAGACGCACCCTAGTGGAGATGTGCATCGTGCAATTCATGATTTATGGCCACAATTTCATAAGGAACATGCTCGACATAGTCTTGGGAATTTGACTAAAAAAGACCTTGTTTGCCAATTTTTAAGAAAATTGGATGGGAAGCATATCCCCGACCCATAGTGGGAATTTGACTAAAAAAGACCTTGTTTGCCAGTTTTTAAGAAAATTGGATGGGAAGCATATCCCCGACCCATAGAGGGCGTTTAAACCGTTCTTGGACGTAAAACCAAGGGAAGATGTGAGCCACAATCACAACTGCTTGTACATACACATGTTTTTTTAAAATAAAACGAGAGAGAGAGAAAAGAGAGAGAGAGAGAGAGACTCCAGCTGGCCTATACATAGATGATGTGATTGCCTTTTCAATTTCTCATCTATAAAATCTTCTCTTCCTTCCCTTCATTTTTACTCAACCCACACATTTAATAGATATCAAAGTGTGTAGAAATGGCAGGTTCCTCAAGTCATCAAATAAGAAATATTTGTGTTTTTGGTGGATCTAGTCCTGGGAAACAAAATGAGTTTTTAGAATCAGCAAATCATCTTGGTCAGGTATTAGCTGAGAGAAAGATTCATTTAGTATATGGAGGAGGCAGTCTTGGGTTAATGGGGGGTGTGTCAATAGCTGTATTTTTAGGGGGCAGTCAAGTTTGGGGGTCGTCCCCAAAGCTTTTGCAAATGAGGACCTCCTTGGAAAAACAATTGGAGAGGAACTACAGGTCTCCACAATGTCTGAACGATTGAATACAATGTTTAAACATGCTAATGCCTTCATTGCCTTACCAGGTGGTCTGGGCACATTGGAAGAGATCTATCATATTTCCTCTTGGGCCCAACTTCACATTCACCATAAACCTATAGGTTTGTTAAATGTTAATGGTTTTTATGATAAATTGTTGTCTTTTCTTGATCAAGCTGTGGAACAGACATTTCTAACATCTTCGGCATGAGAAATCATAATCTCTGCTGCTACTGCTGAACAATTGATTGACCAACTACAATCTTTCATCCCTATCATTGATCCCTCCATGAGTTGCATACATTGGTCAACTGAGGAAAGTCGTAAAAAGCTTAGATTGGATTTGAGCCTTCGTTTGTGAAACCTTGTGTCTTTTGATTTTATTAATAACATATTATTTTGTTTTGTTATTTTTTATATTTGTTTAAGTGTGTTTCAGGTTTTTCAGTGTTCGTTGTTTCAGGTGATGTCTTCTATACTCTATCTTTCTACCTTAGGACATTGAGGACAATGTCTCGTTTTGGTTGGGGGAAAGGGTAGTAGTTGTGATGCAGATCAGCCCAACACCAAGCTTAATTATGCCAACTACCCATTGGAGGTGCCAATTGGGCCAATCACAAGAGCTAGGGCAAAGAAACTTAAAGAAGCATTGAATGGGCTTGTTCAGAATATATGGAGCAAAAGGACATCAAGGAGGGGCAGCAACACAAATTTTCCAAATTAGATTTCTCCTAGTTTATTTGGGACTTTTTAAGAGTGACAAATCTGATTCTAGCATATTTAGCATGATAATTTTTGGAATTTTATTATTTTTATTATTTTCTTCTTAGTTTTTGGGTTATTATTACTTATTTGGGTCAATTGTAAGTGGGCTTCACATAAGTCCACCTAAGGGGGGTCCATTAGGGTTTTCTTAAGTCTAGAGTCAGTATAAATAAAGGCATAACCAAACATGTAAGGTTACGCAATTTTCAGATCAATAAATTTCTTGCTGCACTTATTGTGTGTTGGTGGGATAATCTCCCTTCCTTGGTTCTCTAAAGAACTGAAAACAACTTATCGAAGAACAACTGTTTTCGTGACGTCATCCTTATACTTCTCGTTCGCGAATCAATATTCGTTGGGTGGGGGTCTCCGTTTCTAATAGTGCTGGTGACTAGGTAAAAGTTATCTTTGTGTCACACTCTTATCAAACCTGATTTACTTGGCTTTCCGGGAATTGGTGTCTTTGCGTGTGGGTTGCGTGACCACGTGATCACGAGGTTTGTATCATTTGGTATCAGAGCTTGGCTCCATTAATCAGGTTATATCCTTCTGAAATTTTTGTTTCTTGTTGATTCCGAAAAAAAAAAATTCCTTAGTATCCAATTTCTTCTTCTCCTTAAATTTGCGACATATAAAAAAAACATTTTGTTATTTCATTCTGTTATTGTCCAAAATATATCAGTACCATAAAAAAAACAAAAGAGAAAAGAGAAAAGAGAAAAGCAAAAAAAAATCCGTTCCAAAAGACATTTATTGGATTCTGCCGCAGAAAATTAAACAAACGAAATTGGATCAACTCAACTCGGAATTAGTTCAAATTTTATACTCTGATTTGGGATCAATTGGATATCGTTTGCTTTAGGTTTCAAATTCGGGTCTAACCAGGTCTGATTCATAACGTTTTTGTGTCAGTATATCAAACGTTATTGTAAATTTCTCAAACTTTATATTCTGTCTATCTGGGTTGATATAGCACTATATCTGAAATTTTAACTCAATTGGACATCATTTACTTTAGGTTCCAGATTCGGACTTAACTCGTCGTAAACGAGTCTGTTTTGCGTCAACTTTTGAAATTCGCTTGCTTTATGTTGTTTTCGTTTCTTGTAGTTTATTTTCATCATATCCAACATATTTGGGTGTTGTTTCATGATTTTGCATATTTTTGTTACTGTTTTCATTCAAGTGTTCAGTTTCGTTCATATTTAGGATAGACTCGCTTGCTACTCGCGAGACTATCATCGCAGTTTCGTTTTGCTTGTTTTCTAGTTTTTATTGCTTCTTGAGTCATATATATATTTGGATTGCGCTGCCAAGTTGGTTCTATTTGGTGTTGGTTTCAGTTTTGCAAGAACTGCAAGAAGGTGAGACGAGAGGTGTGAGCATGTGAGGATATTTAGAGTAGTTTGAGCGAAACACGAGCGACGTGAGGATAATTGTTTTTTACCACTAACCAATTTTTGCAGATACTATCATGTTAGACCAAAACAACACACCACCCCATCCCGAGGGGGAACTTACGTTCCAAATGCAAGCCATGACGCAGATGATGATGGAGAGGATGAATTTTGTGATGGAAAATGTGTGTGACAGACTTGATAGGGTGGAGAAACGTGGTAACAAGGCTGCTACAAGCACCCAAAATGTGAGGAAGCTTGGGGCTGAACCGAAAGCAAACAATGGCAGTAGGGCCGAAAGGCCAAGGTGGGCTGATTATGAGGATTTTAAGGAGGCTGTTGATGATATTGGTGATGGTGGTTTTGAGGATGAGGCCATAGGCCATCAGGAAGGTTTTCGGCAGCCTAGAAACCGAAGGGATTATGGGAATAGGACTAGGGGCCAATTCGGCCAAAGGGAAAATTTTCGTAATGTTGGGGGACATGCTGATTTAGATGGTGATTTGGATACCATCAAACTGAAAATACCTTTTTTTCAAGGTAAAAACGATCCCGAGGCATATTTGGAGTGGGAGAAAAAGGTGGAATGGATTTTTGATAGTCATAACTATTCGGAGGTGAAGAAAGTAAAATTAGTAGTCATCGAATTCACAGATTATGCACTGATATGGTGGGATCAGAATGTTATTAGTAGAAGGAGGAGTGGAGAGAGGCCGGTAGCGTCGTGGGAGGAGATGAAAGTGTTGATGAGAAGGCGATTTGTACCTAACCACTATTATAGAGATTTGTATTTGAAATTGCAGTGTTTGAATCAGGGTTCTAGGTCCGTGGATGAGTATTTTAAGGAGATGGAGATTGCCATGATTCGGGCCAATGTGATTGAGGATCGGGAAGCTACCATGGCTAGATTTCTAAATGGGCTGAATAGGGACATTACGAATGTTGTAGAATTATAACATCGTGTGGAATTGGAGGACATGGTCCATATGGCAACGAAGGTGGAGAGGCAAATAAAGAGAAGGGGCAGTACACGTTTTCAAACCAATTCGGCTTCATCTTCCTCAACATGGAGGTCGAATTTGAAGAGAGAGGGGGTTGTCCAACCAAAGCCTTATGCGAAGGCCGAACCACCTAAGGCCAAAAAGGATACTCATACAGATGGGAAAGGTAAATCTGAATCTCAACCTACTCGTGATAGAGATATTAAATGCTTTAAGTGTTTAGGGAAGGGGCACATTGCATCTCAGTGTCCAAACCGAAGAGTTATGCTTACAAGAGACAATGGGGAGGTTGAATCTGAAAGTGAAGAGATGCCACCTTTGGTGGATTGTAGTGATGAGGAGATTGCATATCCTGTTGAGGGGGAGGCCTTGGTTATAAGGTGTGCGCTGAACATGCAAATCAAAGAAGATGATGTAGATCAGTAACGGGAAAATATATTTCACACTCGATGTCACATCCAAAACAAGGTATGTAGCATGATAATTGATGGAGGAAGTTGTGCTAATGTTGCTAGTGATACTCTTATGAAGAAATTGAATCTGAGTTGTGTTAAGCATCCTAGGCCTTATAGATTGCAATGGTTGAATGAATGTGGTGAAGTGAGGGTTACTAAGCAGATTGTGATTGCGTTTGCTATTGGGAAGTATTCCGATGAGATTTTCTGTGATGTAGTCCCAATGCATGCTAGTCACTTACTTTTGGGGCGTCCATGGTAGTTTGATCAGAAAGCGATTCATGATGGGTTTAGAAATAGGTTCACTATTTTAAAGGATGGTAAAACCATCACTCTTGTACCTCTTTCTCCAAAACAAGTGTATGATGATCAAAAGAAATTAAAAAAGGAATGTGGGGATGGGAAGAGTGAAAATTCACGTGAGGACAATGGTGAGAGAAAACCATCAGATTCGGCTAAACCTAAATCATTAATTAAACCGGTTGAGAGTGGAGGTAAAAACCGAGGAGTGAAGAAAATAAGCTTGTGTGATAATAATAGTGTGGAAAAATTAAAGAAACAACCCAATTTTTATGCAAAGGGATCTCAAATCAGGTCTGCATTTTTCACTAATAAGCCAATGATCTTACTTGTGTATAAGGAGGCTTATTTTAACACTAACGATCTTGATTATGCTATTCCTAGTGTGGCTGTTTCTTTGATGCAGGAGTTTGATGATGTATTCCCTGAAGACATCCCTAATGGATTACCACCATTAAGGGGGATTGAACATCAAATTGATCTTGTGCCCGGAGCTTCAATTCCTAACCGTCCAGCCTATAGAAGCAACCCCGAGGAGACGAAGGAGCTTCAAAGGCAAGTAGATGAGTTGATGATGAAGGGGTACATTCATGAGAGTATGAGTTCTTGTGCTGTGCCAGTGCTACTTGTGCCTAAAAAGGATGGTACATGGAGGATGTGTGTTGATTGCCGTCAATAACATAACGGTAAAGTATCGACATCCTATTCCTAGGCTTGATGACATGTTAAATGAGTTACATGAATCATGTATTTTCTCTAAGATTGACTTAAAAAGTGGGTACCATCAAATTAGGATGAAAGAGGGTGATAAGTGGAAAACTGAATTTAAGATTAAGCATGGTTTGTATGAATGGTTAGTCATGCCGTTTGGACTTACAAATGCACCAAGCACATTTATCATGTATTGCTTATGTTTATCGGTAAGTTTGTTGTTGTGTATTTTGATGACATTTTGATCTATAGCAAGAACTTAAATGAGCATCTTGATCATTTGCGTAATGTACTTAGTGTGTTGCGTAGTGAGCAATTATATGCTAATCTTAAGAAGTGTACCTTTTGCATGGAAAAAATTGTGTTTCTTGGCTATGTCGTAACTGCGCAGGGTATCGAGATGGACAAGGAGAAAGTTAAGGTCATCCGGGATTGGCTTACACCAAAATCGGTAAGTGAGGTAAGGAGTTTTCACGGACTTGCTAGTTTTTATAGAAGGTTTGTGAAGGATTTTAGTACTATTGCTGCACCTTTAACTGAAATTGTGAAAAAGTCTGTTGGATTCAAATGGAATGATGAACAGGATGAGGCTTTTAATTTGTTGAAAGATAAACTTTGTTCGGCACCTATTTTAGCTTTGCCAGACTTTACGAGAGCTTTTGAAGTTGAATGTGATGCGTCATGTATTGGTATCGGAGCTGTGTTAATGCAAGATAAGAGGCCCATTGCGTATTTCAGTGAAAAACTTAATGGGGCAGCCTTGAATTACCCTACATATGACAAGGAGCTTTATGCCTTGGTAAGAACTTTAGAGACGTGACAACATTACCTGTGGCCCAAGGAGTTTGTGATACATTTTGATCATGAATCATTAAAGCACTTGAAAGGGCAAGGTAAGTTGAGTAGGAGACATGCCAAATGGGTTGAATTTATTGAAACCTTTCCGTATGTGATCAAGTATAAGCAAGGGAAAGAAAACATTGTGGTTGATGCATTTTCGCGCAGGTATGTTCTTTTATCTACTTTGGATGCTAGATTTCTAGGATTTGAACACATAAAAGAATTGTACAAGGATAATAGTGATTTTGCTAATGTTTACGATGCTTGCGAAACTTTGGCTTTTGGAAAGTTTTATAAACTTGATGGATATTGTTTAAAGAGAATCGTTTGTGTGTTCTATTAAGTTCTATGCGTGAATTGCTTGTACGTGAAGCATATGGAGGCGGGTTGATGGAGCATTTTGGTGTTGTTAAGACTTTGGATGTGTTGCATGAGCATTTTTATTGGCCTAAAATGAAAAAAGATGTGCAACGCATATGTGATAAATGCATAACATGTAGAAAAGCAAAGTCTAGGACTCAACCACATGGCTTGTATACCCCTTTGCCTGTACCGAAAGAACCATGGGTAGACATTTCGATGGACTTCGTCTTAGGTTTACCTAGGTCAAAACAGGGTAGGGATTCCATCTTTGTAGTTGTTGATAGGTTTTCAAAGATGGCACACTTCATTCCATGTCATAAAACTGATGATGCAACTAACATTGCCGAGTTGTTCTTTAGGGAGATAGTACGGCTTCACGGGGTCCCTATGAGCATTGTTTCTGATAGAGATGTTAAATTCCTTAGCTATTTTTGGAAGGTGTTATGGGGAAAATTGGGTACTAAACTGTTGTTTTTCAACTACTTATCACCCCCAAACAGATGGACAAACCGAAGTAGTTAATAGGACCTTAACACAACTTTTGCGTGCTGTCATTCAAAAGAACTTAAAGAATTGGGAAGATTGTTTGCCATTTATAGAGTTTGCATATAATCGTAGTGTGCACTCTACTACTGAATTTTCACCATTTGAAATTGTGTATGGATTAACCCTTTAACTCCAATGGATTTGATTCCTTTCCCAAATGATGAATGGGTTAGTCTGGATGGTAATCGTAAAGCACGTGGTGAAAACACTTCATGAGAGTGTGCGGCAACTGATTGAAAAGAGGAATTGTGTGTATGCGACCAAAGCCAATAAGGGGCGTAAACATGTTGTCTTTCAGCCCGACGATTGGGTTTGGGTGCATATGCGCAAGGAGAGATTTCCGACCCATAGGAAATCAAAGCTACAACCACGAGGAGATGGGCCATTTCAGATCCTTGAGAGGATTAATGGCAATGCTTATAAAGTTGATTTGCCAGGTGAGTATGGTGTTAGTGCTATCTTTAATGTTTCTGATCTTACTCTATTTGATGTAGGTGATGATTCGAGGTCGAATCCTTTTGAAGAGAGAAGGGATGATGCGGATCAGCCCAACACCAAGCGTAATCATGCCAACAACCCATTGGAGGTGCCAATTGGGCCAATCACAAGAGCTAGGGCAAAGAAACTTAAAGAAGCATTGAATGAGCTTGTTCAGAACATATGGAGCAAAATGGACCTAGAGGGGCTTAGGACATTTAAGAAGCATGAAGGGCAGCCTTTAATTCATCTAGTTCAGGTCCAAGAAGAGCTCAATTTGTGTGGAACAAGGGGTTGATGTGTCCGGCCCAATACCAGCCTTGTTAGGCTTGTTTTCCTAATGCTACAAGGATAAAAAGTCAGCAATTTATTCTCCTAATTAAGTAAGGAAGTTGGCCATATCTTATTCCTAAAGAGAGGAGGACTATTTAATGCTTTTCCTAACTTAGGAAGGAAAGTAATTAAATCAGCAACAAAGGAGGAAATTTGTTTTCTTATTTGTCCAAGTTAAATAAGAAAATCCAAGCTAATCAAGGACATCAAGGGGGGCAGCAACACAAATTTTTCAAATCAGATTTCTCCTAGTTTATTTGGGACTTCTTAAGGGTGATAAATCTGATTCTAGCATATTTAGCATGATAATTTTTGGAATTTTATTATTTTCTTCTTAGTTTTTGGGTTATTATTACTTATTTGGGTTAATTGTAAGTGGGCTTCACATAAGTCCACCTAAGGGGGGTCCATTAGGGTTTTCTTAAGTCTAGAGTCAGTATAAATAAAGGCATAACCAAACATGTAAGGTTACGCAATTTTCAGATTAATAAACTTCTTGCTGCATTTATTGTGTGTTGGTGGGATAATCTCCCTTCCTTGGTTCTCTAAAGAATTGAAAACGACTTATCGAAGAACAACTGTTTTCATGGCGTCATCCTTATACTTCTCATTCGCGAATCAATATTCATTGGGTGGGGGTCTCCGTTTCCAATAGTGCTGATACCTAGGTAAAAGTTATCTTTGTGTCACTCCTATCAAACCTGATTTACTTGGCTTTCCGAGAATTGGTGTCTTTGCGTGTGGGTTACGTGACCACATGATCACGAGGTTCGAATCAAGTTGATTGATACTAAAAAAAAAAATTAACTAAGTATGTTTTCTATTTGCAAAACCGTTGTTACTAAGATGGCAGAGTCAAGGAGTTCTTTTGTTAAAGTGACTCTTGAGCGTATCTTAGTAAATATTCTTAACAAGGTCTATCATAATACTTCTTGAAATATTCAGGTTTACAAACTCTCGCATTATTATCAATTGATTCTGCTTATATACTAATTGAACAAGTATTCTTAAACCTTCATTTTCACACACACACTTTCACATATGATTGTAGGTCGCACATTGGATTATTACATTATTTATGTTCTTTTGTTAAAGGTAACAACTAAGGGAAAGGGATAGTATATAATTCAAAAAAAAACAAAAAAAATGAAAAAATATATAATAATAATAAAAATGTAGATAAGTTTGGTTTCGTAGCCCCCTAATCTAAGCAATTAAGCCCGAAGGAGTGTTTTAACATCTAATACCCTAAAATCAACTGACTTGAGAGTTATTGGCCCTATGCTTGTTACATGGGTTAAGGAGAAAAGCTTAAGGGAATCAAACATTGCACTATCTACGTATCAGTATCTGCAACCCGAGTTATTAAGCTCGAAGGGGTGTCTCAATACTTAATGCCCTAAGACCAACTGGTCTGGGAGTCATTAGCCGAAAGCTCATTACATGGGTTAAAGATGCATTGTGTTTTTAAGTTATATGTATATAAAAAAAGAAAAAAAGGATAATAATCCTAACCCAAGGAAGTTAACCTTAAACATTAGAACAGAATATTGTTTTCTTCCAATAAAAGCCCCATCATCTATGTTTTCATACATTTGAGCACATAAAAAAAAAGAAGGTTTGTTAATATTTTGTTTAAGAGGTATTGAGCAGATATTTATAAATTTAACAAGAGTTTGTTTACTTTGATAGATTAATGGAAGTTAAATGATGAATGCCTTGCTTTGTGGAACTTGTAAATTTTTTTTTAACGCTTTGATTACTAGGGACTAGTAATAAGCTGGTTGGGGGGTGTGATTAGTACTTAAAAGTGCATTTTTTATCAAGGTTTTTATATCATTATTTTGCACTTGAAGTATCAAGAACTCCTTAATTAGATCATGTTTTATAATAACAAGTCTGATAATATAAGATAGCTTTAATTTATGGTAAATGCTCATTTTAAATGCAGGCATATCTCACAATTCAAAGGATTGATTGATGTGATTAACTATTGAAAGTGAAAGGACAAAGAAACGGCTAAGCTTAGAAAGGAGATGCCGATTCAATTCAAATTGGAACACTGTTCAGTTATTGGGTCATATCTGGAGCTGTAAATCCTAGATTTCAGCTTAATATATATTGATGGAAAGCTAAGAAATAGGCCTACAATGTTCATGAATAGTGTAAGACCCAAATCTGCCGTTTTCAAATTCAAAGTTTGGTCACAAAAGAGAAGTCAGAATCTGTCCTGTAATCTAGCCCAAATACTGCTTATAATTTTACCTATATCTGGAGTTCTAGAAGGCCAAATGACGTGAAATTTGGTGGGTGGAAGGCAAAGACAATTTCCAACAGCGTTCATGCAGAAGATTTGCTCAAATTCTGATGGTAATAATGACATTTCATCCAGACAAGAGCTTGAGGTCTATCCACCACGTCCACCAACAGCACTACTCAGTACTTTAGTCATATCTCGAGCTCTAGTGATCCAAATGCTCTGAAAGTTTATGAGTGGAAAGATAAGATGATTGCCAATAACTTTTATGAAAAACACTTTGTCAAATTCTGATTGGATCAATGTCATTTCATCCAGCCAAAGTGCTTGAGTGCTGCTATCCACCAAGTCCACTAAATCAATAGTTGGCCACTACATCAACAATCAATTACCAAATGAATAGTTCTGAGTTTTAGCCTATAAAAAGAGGCATTTGCCATTCATTTAGCAATCTTGGTTCTAAGATCAAGATCATGTTCTTGCTCTCTCTTTATTGTTGTAATGCTTAAGTTTTATTTTCATTAATTTCTTGTTTATGCTTTTCATTTCCTTTACTATACTTAGTTAACTATGTTCTTATCTTGTTTATTTATGTTCTTCTTCTTTATTATGTCTAGCTAAGTTAATTATATCAAGGTGACAAGGTTTCACTAATGGTGTTAGAATAAGTGTAATATGAACTCAACATGGACTTCAATGCTTAAATCCTAAACAATTTGCTATTAACATGTCTTATCTTTTTTTATCTTATCAATCCTTAATACTATCTTCATAAGAGTCTTTCTTTGCTATTCTCTTCTAAGATGGTTGAAGCCTATGTCACTGACAAGCATATTTTTGTGTTCTTCATATGGCAACATCAAATTCTCATTCATTATCATATGACATAAGATGTTCTATGCATTCCAATTTATGAAATACTATTAAACATGTTCAAGGATCAATTTCCTTTCCATAATTTCATCAAGTCGTATACAATTAAGTTCAAACATGTACATTCTCAAGGATTATCCTATCTAAACTTCCATAGACGGATGCATGAGGGTATTAACAATAAGTGTTCATTCCATGTCATAAAACATAAGCTAATAATTAGTTTCACTTTACATATGAGTTCAAAATCTGCCATTTATTTTGTTTCCCTAAGGATATTCATTATACAAAGGTTCCCTCTATTGTACTTCCTCTTGGTCGAACATAACACTTCTTTCTCTTCTAGTTTACTTATGTAAATTATCATTTTCATTATAAAAATGTCTATGTTATCATGCATTAATCACACATCAATTTTCTAAGGTCATAATCAATCAATTCATGATGCAAAAATAAGGCATTGGCATATGTAAAAATTTGTTTCAGCTCAAGTATTTTCCTAAGTGCTTATCAAGGTCACAATTTACACATTTCATCATCCCATTCCATCCTTCCTGCATCCCTTCAACATGTCAGCCTTAGTTATAGAATGAGGTAGGTTTGTTCTGAAACATGCATCAATGTTTTTGTTATAAAATCTAAAATTACACCTTTCCCATCCTAATTTTCCAATCTCTCCATTTATTTATTTTTTCAAAATCAAAGGTGTAAGAACCCTAGGTCATTTCATTTAGGGTTTCCTTCTCATTTTGCTTCAAAATCTCAAAATAACAAATATAAAAGTAAGGTTACTCTTACAACATAATTTTTAGGTAGGATTTGGGGGAGGTTTTGGTGGTTTTCTTTTCCTCCCTCTTGATTTTTCTCTCCTTTCTCTCTGTTGTTCTAGTCGGCCCTCTATACCCTTCCTCTCTTCATGTTTTCCATTCTCTTCTCATTCTTTAACTCTCTTCTCACTAAAGCATTCAAGAAAGGTAACATGCAAAGGGTGATTTGGATGAGAGTTTTGCAAAAGAGGGGGTTGCAGCTAGGGATGCATTTATACCCCTTCTTAAATGAGGTAGGTTGTGTTTGGATGCTAAATGCTCTTATCCTAGTAATCCTTTTGGTTATTCTTTGACTGATTTTTTCATGTTTTCCTTTGGTATTAACAGGTTCACTTTTATTTTTTTAACGGGGTTTTACACCAATGAGAAATCTTCTAAATCTCATTTTATGAGAAAAGGATTGTTATGCCTAGAGTGCTAGCTCTCTATTTTGTGACTTACATACATTTTTCTATGTAATAGACAACAACTCAAAATAAAAGGCATAACTTATTATTTATATGGCAATCTAAAAACCCTATAAATTGGCAAAATATCAATTTTCCCCTTAAATAATATCCATATATTAATTCAGGACAATTTCAGAAATTAACTCAATCAAGTCCTTACTTAATTTTCCAAGTCTAAAAATATAATCCTTGTATTAACTATATTGTAGTTCTTATTTCTTAAAATATATTTTAATTAAATCATCTTAGTTTAATTTCTGATTAATGGTTCTTAATTTGTGTAACCCGTTAGATTCTTAATATGTTGGCCCAAATATAAATTTTAATTCTAATTAAATAAATTAAATAATTTAATTTATTATCAATTCAATAATAGATTAATTTGTGTATAAAGATCAAGTTTATCATCTAGTAACATGTCATGATTCCTCAAATATTAGAAAAATCATTAGTGAATTGAATAAACCTTTCAGTGACTAGTTTCTTAGTCTAATTAATCCTTTTATCAATAATGTTTTGATTTAACATTAAAGCATGGAGTATGTCTGTCGTGTTAAATCATGTTTCTTCTCTACATAATAGTCATTAATTATTTGAATAAGATTTGAAATTCTTTTCAAATCTCATTCCACCTTGGCCAAAGATTTTTCAATCAATACTATTTGAGAACATATGAAACATTTCCTCTAATTCATGAGTGATGAATAATCTCTTGATCAATCAAGTACTTTCATATAGTCCATGTTATACCCAATGTCTTTGCCTTCGCGTTACCTCAATTAAGATAACATGTAACAAGATCAAAGCATAACATTTTCTATATAAGATGACTTAGTGATCTCAAGTCTAAGGATTACTTACACAACCATCACGTGAGCCTTTCTATAGACATAGGTGATCTCTCCATATAGAAATCTCATGCTGGTTAGCTCAGTGTACATGTCTTATGACAAGCACATATTAATTCTACGTATCTTGATACGAATCTTGTGATCACGTGGTCACGCAACCCACACACAAAGACACCAGTTCCCGGAAAGCCAATTAAATAAGGTTTGATAGGAGTATGACACAAAGATAACTTGTACCTAGGCACCAAGACTATTGGAAATAGAAAACCCCCTTAGGTGGACTTATAAGGATGATGCCACGAAGACAATTGTTATTCGATAAGTCGTTTTTCAGTTCTTTAGAGAACCATGAAAGGGAGATTATCTCACTAACACACACAGACACACAGAAAGTCGTTTTATCAATCTGAATTGTCTAACTTACATGCCTGGTTATGCTTTTATTTAAATAAACCCTAATAGACCCCCCCTTAGGTGGACTTATATGAGGCCCACTTACAATTTACCCAAATAAGTAATAATAACACAAAGACTAAGAAGAAAATAATAAAAATCCAAAAATTATTATCCTAAATATGCTAGAATCAGTTTTTTCACCATTAAGAAGTCTCAAATAGACTAGGAAATATGATTTGAAGGTAGAATTAATTTTGAAATCTTCTTTTCTTGTTGAAGTTAGGATGAATAAGGAATCCTTGTAAGAAAAGGATTCTAAAACTTTTATGAATCCTTACCACACTTGAAAACTTTGTTGCAACCCATTAAAGATCATTGTAGAACTAGAAGATTCCCAAAACAAGCTACCACATCCTTCTAGAAAAAGAATTCTAGCCAAATAGGAAGTTTACAAGTCAAAAGAAAGTAAATCACCAAATTCGTACAGCCTTTGTTGACCAATATTGCGGTGCCTTTTCAAACTCTGATTGACCTGAAATGTTAACCCAAGCTATAAAAACATGTCAGGAGACTCCACATAAAATTTCAGCCCGATCCAACGGTAGGATTGAGCATCATGACTATTGTTGTAAAACTGAACAATTGCACATTTTACATCAGAATCCGAGTCTAATTGTTTTTTGTTGCCTGAATCGTATCATATCATTTATACCTTAGCTTATGAGAATAATCGCTTCTTTTTATAAAGGAAATAACATGATATGCAACCATCTTTATAGCTTTAATGAATGTCCAATATTTAAGAAAGCATCAACCAAGAACATTTTAGGAACAATGCTTTGATGCAATAGGAATCTCATAATTATAATTTTATAATTTTCTTTGCAAAGCATTTTTGTCCCATGAACTTTATCTTTACTCTAGATTTGTTAATCTAATATTATATGAATATTACAGATAAATTAAGCATTTATTAATAATAAATATATATTTACATTAATATAAAAATACCATGAATCAACCAATTGGATATAGGGCATATTAAGTCAAATGGAATTTAATTTCATTAGATTTTCATTTTATAATCAAATGGAAATTGGTTGCTGGATATATTAACTAACCAGGTAGTAAGAGGATCTTTTAGATTCTCTATGGTGGATACTCACTCTATTTTTACATCTATCATTTCATTGATTTATCAAATCAAATGAAATTTCTTAATTACTTGTTTAGATCATTGATAAGACCTTGGTTCCTTTGCTTATGCAATGGCTCATAAGACCTGAACCAATACTCATTTATTGGGGTTCGGCATTACTGTTATCACAATAGGTCAACTTGTAAAAAAAATGCTAGGAACCACCTCTTTCGTTGATGAATTTCTTGATCCAAATAACCTCTTTGTTTCCTCAAATGTGGAGGTGTACCCTTATTCAATTGTAGAATCAATTGTACTCTCTTGGTTGGAACTCTTCCAACTTAGAGCACTATCATTTAGAATAAAACATGTATTGAGGAACCTCATTCACTATTTTTCCAACATTTAATTGAAAAAAACTTTATTCAAATAATTTTGAATTTCTAGTTTATGTTTTTCATTTATGGATATTATAACCAAGTATAGGATACCATTTCCATCATATATCTTTTCATCTGTGAAGCGAACCCCGTGATCACGTGGTAACGCAACCCACACATAAAGGCACCAATTCTTGAAAAGCCAAGTAAATCAAGTTTGATAGGAGTCTAACACAAAGATACCTTGAACTTAGGCACCAGCACTATTGAAAACGGAAACCCCTACCCAACGAATATTGATTCACGAACAAGAACTATAAGGACGACGCCATAAAGTCAATTGTTCTTTGATTAGTCGTTTTTCAATTCTTTAGAGAACCAAGGAAGAGAGAGTATCTCACCAACACACACACACAAAGTACGTCAAATAAGAAGTTTTATTAATCTAAATTGTCTAACTTTATTCTGATGAGGTATTATGGCAAAAGAAGAGGTTGTATCAAATGGAGAGAAATAAAGAGATGTGTTCTAAAAAAAGAAACTAAGAGTCTATCCCGTATTCTAAGGGAGATGCAGCACGAACTTGATGTGTTAATGGCATTAGTCGATGCCCAGCAAGCTTCAAAAAGAGAGGAGAAAAATGTTGCAATGATGATAGATGAAAGAGAAGGGTTGCTACCTTCATCCAAAGTTGTTGGTGACGATTGATGGCAAGAAAAGAACTCCAAAGGCTTCAAAAAGAGGCTAAAAATTTGTCCTTTATCCTTGTTAATGATTCGAGGATGAATCATCTTGAAGAGAGAGGGAATGATATGATTCGGGTAACGAAAAAACAATCAAATTAAGATTATGACGTAAAATGCGTTACTATCAAGTTTTACGACAACAGTCATAATTCTCAATCCTATTATTGAATCGGGTTGAAATTTTACTTGGAGTCTCCTGACATGTTTTCCTACCTTGAGTTAAAATTTTAAGTCAATCGAAATTCAGGAAGGCATTGCAATACTAGTCAACAAAGGCGGTATGAATTTTGTTATTTACTTCCTTTTGACTTGTGCACTTCCTATTTGGCTAGGATTGTTTTTCCTACAAGGATGTGGCAGTTGGTTTTGGGAATTTCCTAATCTTGCAATAATATTTAATGGGTAACAACATAGTTTCCATGTGTGATATGGACTCCGTATTAATCTGGAATCCTTATGGTGTATGAAAACAATTATCCTATCCTTATTATAGTTGGAATCTATCATTCAAGTCAGCTAAGAATACTTTGCAAACAAGAAAACTAAAGAGGAGGCAACTTCAGATTTGATTCTCCTACCTTATATGGGACTTCTAAAGGGAACCAAATCTAATCATATTATATTTAGGATATTAAATTCAGATTTATTATTGCTATTATTATTTTCTTTTTAGTTTATGGTTTATTTATATTATTTGGGTTTAATTATAAGTGGGCCTCATGTAAGTCCACATTAGGGGTCCATTAGGGTTTGTTTCAATCTTGAGTCAGTATAAATAAAGGCATAACTTCTTGTTTGCTACACTTTGTGTGTGTGTGTGTGTGTTGGTGTGATACTCTCCCTTCCTTGGTTCTCTAAAGAAATGAAAAACGACTTATCAAAGAGCAACTGACTTTGTGGCATCATCCTTATTGCACGTCCCCGCGCGGCGTTGATGGCGATTTTTTTTTTGTTTGATTGATTGCTAAGTCGCCACCTAGTATTTGATTGAAGGTTACTAGGAAACCCGAGTGTATTGGTTGTTGTCAGAGATTCGAGAGTAAGGGACTGGTTATGGCTAGGGAAGGTATTAGCACCCCTAGCGCACTTACCTAAGGTAAGCTGCTTCGTGATTTGATGTGATTTAAAAATTAAAACATTAGTCAAATTCTTAAGGTTTTAATAAATCAATTATTAAATTCCAAAATATATGTAGAAACATGTTCTTACATTTTCATGGGAAATACAACATGATTTTATTTGTACTTAAGATACTTGTCCATATGCAAATTGAAAACATTAAATTCTTTTTTTTGTCCTTTTGATTTTATAATTCAATAACATATATAAAAAAGGTACAAACACACACACATCCCTTTTTATTATGTTTTTCTCATACACCCACATTTACATGTTACAAATCACCAAAATTTAAAATAAATCAAACAACACATTACACAAATCAAAAATTACAAAATAGCCCCTAAAAATCCAGAAAACTGTTGGGAAGTCTTCTAAACCACCGGAATAGTGGTGGTGTGTCTCCTCCACTTGCCCCGCCACCGCAAGAAAATCCAAGAAACCTTGGGGTTCTGGAACAGCTTCCCCCCTCTTCACTTTCCTGCTGATGGTGAGGATCCCCGTTACCTGTAAAGAGAAAAACACAACAAACAGTTGATTTTAATCCATTTATGTCCAAATTTGTTCTCAGATTTCCCCTTTTAGATATGTTCTCTTATGTCTTCTTCCTTCTCAGTTTGTTGTTCTTTCCTTCTTCAGGTGGCAGATTTGCTGTGTCGTGTGGAGTCACTCCTTGGCGACTTGCACAGTCAGAGACCCACTGGATCGAGTAGATCGTTGACCCCTCCTTTTTCTTTAGTCAGAAGTGAGGTAAACAAAGGTCTAAGCAGGGGGAATAGACCACATTAAGCTCGGCCCCTTTCTCCTTTATTTCTCCCTAAGCTGGCGGTGAGGGAAATAGGGAATGGCTGGCATTTGTTGTTTTAGTGGGTGTTCGGGTGTGAGAGGGAAGATCTGGTGAGGGAAATAGGGAATGGCTGGCATTTGTTGTTTTAGTGGGTGTTCGGGTGTGAGAGGGAAGATCTGGTGAGGGAAGGGGAAGATCTGTGAGAAGGGAGCTACTGCTGGGCAGATGGAGGTGCAGCGGCGGGTGGCTTTTATGGGTGCAAAAGAAGAGTGAGCCGATTGGGAGAGGAGAGGATAAAGGGAGTGTTGGCTGTTGTTGAGGGACATGGTGGCTCTCGTTTGTTTTTGGTCAAGGGAGGGGGTGGCTGACTGGCTTTTTGTTAGAGATGGGTTGGGTTTAGGTTTAGGGTTTTCTGTGTACCCTTCCTTCAAAACTTTTCTCCCTTCTCCCCAAATATTTTTTTCAATGCCCCTTTTTATCTTGTGTAGACTTATATTTATTGTAAAATGTTGTTAGGTTTCCAAATTGGTCCCTCAACTTTTTTCTTTTTGTAAATTTTGATTTTTCTTATTTTTTGGATTTTTCTTATCAATGTCTACTCAAATGAGAAAAATCATTAGCTTTGAAAATGACACGTTAAAGGTCGAATACGTTCAAAAGACCTTTGAAAATTTAAATTCTTTTGAGTTGACGCTGAAAATGCTAAAAACAATGTCAACATATCAAGAACATATTTTTAGGGGGGTTTTTTTTTTTTTGCTTTTTGCTATTGTTTTGGATTTTTGAAAACATGGGGTCAAAAATTAGGGAGCAACAATCTTTATACTTCTCATTCATGAAACAATATTCGTTTGGTGGGGGTTTTCATTTCCAATAGTGCTGGTGCCTAGGTAGAAGTTATCTTTCTGTCACTCCTATCAAACCTGATTTACTTGGCTTTCTGGAAATTGGTGTTTGTGTGTGGGTTGTGTGACCATGTGGTCAAGAGGTTCCCATCATTTGCTATCAGAGCTTGGCTTCATTAATCAAGTTATATCCTTTTAGGTCTTGTATTTTTGTTTTTATCTTCTGTGTCAATTTTTCTTTATGTTGTCTTTGTTTCAAGTCTCATCTTGTTTCAAGTCAGTTTCAGTTAGATTGTCTTCTTCATACGTTATTCTTGATTGGTTGAGTTGAATGAGTCTTTCTGTCCAGAATTTCTTTTTTGACTAAAACAAAAATTTAGAAAAATGTTACTTAGGACAAAGGAGTTTGTTTCGCTTCAGTTTTGCGTCCACTTTTAAAACCATACTATAATTGTGTCAAAATTGATATTCTAGTTATTTATGGTGAAATCGCATGATATATCACATTTGGACATTGTTTGGTTTAGGTTTCAAATTCGAGTTTTGAAGGGGCTGATTCGCGTCTATATTTCAAATCAATTTGGAATTAAATAAAACTTGATGTTCTGGTGATACGGTTCAACCTTGTGATTTGACCCTAGTAAGGCCAGATTCAGATTTTGGCGTAAATACGCAACATTCCAGGTTTACAGAAACAATCATAATTCTCAATCCGATCGTTGGATCGGGCTACAGTTTTACATGGACTCTCCATATATGTTTTTCTACCTTGGGTTAATATGTCATGTCAATTAGAGTTTGGGAAGGCATGGAAATACTGGTCAACAGAGGTTGTATGAATTTTGTTATTTACTTACTTTTGACTTGTGGACTTCCTATTTGGTTAAGATTTGATGCGAATTAGCCCAACACCAAGCGTAATCATGCCAACGACCCATTGGAGGTGCAATTGGGCCAATCACAAGAGCTAGGGCAAAGAAGCTTAATAAAGCATTGAATGGGCTTGTTTAAAACACATGGAGCAAAATGGACCTAGAGGGGCTTGGGACATTTAAGGAGCATGAAAGATAGCCTTTAATTCATCTAGTTCAGGTCTAAGAAGAGCCCAATTCGTGTGGAACAAGGGGTTGATGTGTCCGGCCCAATACCAGCCTTGTTAGGCTTGTTATTTTTCCGAATGCTACAAGGATAAAAAGTCAGCAATTTATTCTCCTAATTAAGGAAGTCGGCCATATCTTATTTCTAAAGAGGGGAGGACTATTTAATGCTTTTCCTAACTTAGGAAGTTCGCATGACATTGTGTGGTTCAAGAATGCTGTTGCAAGACATTCATTTCTTCTATGGATGGCTGTCCAACAAAAACTCACAACTCAAGATAAACTTCATCGGTTTGGTATACATGGTCCCAATAAATGCTCACTCTGTCTCCGCAACAATGAGGATCACAACCACTTGTTCTTTGAATGCTCCTATACTAAAGCGATCTGGTGGGATGTTTGTGACAGATGCGACATTCCAAGAATGACAAAAGGCTGGGATGAATGGATTCGATGGGCCACCATCTCTTGGCATGGCAAGAGTTTCGTCAATTTTTCTCGTAAACTGAGTTTTGCAGCTACGGTGTATCATGTATGGCAAGAGCGGAATGCAAGGATCTTTGCTGGAATGTCTAGAACTTCGAATTTGGTCTTCAATCAAATCGAATGTATCATTCGTGATAAGCTTGATTTGATGAGGAATGTCGTACCAACAAATGAAAACAAAAGGATCCAACGAGCTTGGAGGGTGAATACCATAGATTCTTAATTTGTTTGTTAGCTGGTTGTATTGGTTTCCCTCATGAATCTAGTGAAGTTTCAGTTTTAGGGTCGGTGGCTAGCCTGTAGCCATCTGTTGTTTTATGTTTCTGTTATCATTGTAAATCTGGGGTATGCCCCTTATAATGTTTGTATCTTCTTCTTTTAATACATACGTCAACTTACCAAAAAAAAACTTAGGAAGGAAAGTAATTAAATCAGCAACAAAGGAGGAAATTTGTTTTCTTATTTGTCCAAGTTAAACAAGGAAATCCAAGCTAATCAAGGACATCAAAGGGAGGCAGCAACATAAATTTTTCAAATCAGATTTTTCCTAATTTATTTAAGACTTCTTAAGGGTGACAAATCTGATTCTAGCATATTTAACATCATAATTTTTGGATTTTTATTATTTTCTTCTTAATTTTTGGGTTATTATTACTTATTTGGGTCAATTGTAAGTGGGCTTAATATAAGTTCACCTAAGGGGGGTCCATTAGGGTTTATTTAAGTCTAGAGTTGGTATAAATAAAGGCATAACCAGACATGTAAGTTAGACAATTCGGATTAATAAAACTTCTTATTTGTTGCACTTTGTGTGTGTGTGTGTGTGTGTGTGTGTGTGTTGGTGAGATAATCTCCCTTCCATGGTTCTCTAAAGAACTGAAAAATGACTTATCGAAGAACAACTATCTTCGTGGCGTCATCCTTATACTTCTCGTTCACGAATCAATATTGGTTAAGTGGGGGTCTCCGTTTCCAATAGTGCTGGTGCCTAGATACAAGTTATCTTTGTGTCACACTCCTATCAAACTTGATTTACTTGGCTTTTCGGGAATTGATGTCTTTGCGTGTGGGTTGCGTGACCATGTGATCATGAGGTTCGCATTAAAATTCTTTTCCTACAAGTATGTGGCAACTGGTTTTGCGAATTTTCTAGTTCCACAAGAATCTTTAATGAGCTGCAATATAATCTCCAAGTGTGGCAAGGTTTCATTAATGTTTCAGAATCCTTTTCTTATAAGGATTCCTTATTCATCCTAGCTACACAAGGAAAGAAAGACTAGTGGTATTTAATGATAAATTAGTTATTTTTATTATTTTCTTTCACGTTTGGGCTTAATTAAAACTTTATTTTGAGCTAGGATCCAAGGCTTGTTTGGATCAGGTTATGGGCTTTTCAGTTTAGGGTTTTAGGTCGGCTTTTGAGTGGACCTGATATAAGTCCACATAAAGGGTCTATTAGGGTTTATTTTTCAAGATCTATTTATACTCATGTAAGTAAAATTTCAGCAGCCTTTGATGCTTATTACTTCTGAATTTTTGAGTTCTAACGTGTGAGAGTGATTCTTGCATTCTTCAGTTCTTGAACGAACTGAATCTGACTTATGAAGGATTAATTGGATTCATGGCGTCATTCTACTCATGCCAATAGTGTTGGTGCCTTGGGGCAGGTTTCTATTGATATCAGACCTATTTCGGCTTTCCAGGATCAGATCTTAATCTTAATTGTGGGTTGCGTGACCACATGATCACGAGGTTCGCATCAGTTGGCATCAGAGCTAGGCTCTGAAACAAGGTCATATCCTTATGTTATTTTTGTTTTTTTTAGTTTTCCTTTAAGTTTTTCAATGTTTGCGTTCATCTTCTTGTTCTTTGTGTTTGTGTCATCTAAGCAAAAAAAAAAAAAGAGGTTATATTTCATCTTGTTACTGTCTCTAATCATATTAGTATATTAAAAAGAAAAAAAAGAGAGAGAGCTTAGACGAATTAGTTGAAATTTGAAGGATGATTCAATTTTTGCCGCATAAACACAACTATTGGTGAATCATAAGACAACCATCTCAGAATCAATTAAAACTTCATATTCAGTCTATTGGGGGTGCAATCGCACCATATGTCAAAATTTGAGCTTATTTTGATATCATTAATTCAAGGTTCAATTTTGTCGTAAAACACATCTTTTAGTGAACTATAAGAAAATCACTTCAGAATCTTTTAGTGAAACTTCATATACTGTCTATTGGTGGTGAGGTCGAAATGTATGTAAAATTTGGGCTTGTTTTGATATAGTTTTTGTGAGGTTTTAATTCGAGGTTCAATTCTACCACAGAAACAATACTCTTAGTGAACCATACCATATATTAAATTGAAACTTCACATTCTGTGTATTGGGGATGATATCATACCATATATTAAATTTGGACTTATTTTAATATCTAATTCTGGAGATTTTAATTGGAGGTTAAATTCTGCTGCAAACTGATCATACAAGGGTTTGGGTATATAAACATAATAGACGACCTATAAACTGAGATTTGGATTGCGTTTTCTTTAGGTTCCAGAATTGGGTTTTGTCTTGCTGTAACGAGTCTGTTTTGCGTTATCTTTCAAAACTTGTTTTGTTTCTATTGATTTTGTTCCTTCCAGTATATTATCATTATATTTGGAATATTTGGCTGTTGTTTGAGTCATTTTCATCAATTTCACATTTGTTTGTTTTTAATCACTTTTGGTCCAAACAAAAGTCAGATTTGTAATTTCGAGTCTAAATCAATGTTCTTCCTGTCGTAAACTCTATTCTTGTTGTGTAAAGGTCTTCTTCTATTTTTTTTCTATTTGTTTCATGTATTCAGCAAGGGAGAGGGAACGAAGGAGGATTCTAGCTTAAGGATGCGGAAAACTAAGTCATGGAGGATTCTAGCTTAAGGATGCGGAAAACTAAGTCATGGTTTGGGGGTTTTCAAACAAGAAGTTAAGAAGTGTAGAAGATTATTATATGATCTTCAAGCTTCATGGGAAAAGAAGGTACAACATCAAAAAAATAAAAGACAAAAGAGAGCTGTTGTTGTTATCATTCAAAAGTATGTACGCTATGGCGTGCTTATTTGAAATTCTTGTCAGCCACTACTTCTATACAGTGTTGTTTGAGAAAGGTGTTAGCAATAAGGGAATCCTGAAGGCTTAAACAAGAAGCTACTAAAGTCGCAACTAATCCTATTCAAGATTCGAGGGCGAATCTTCTTGAAGAGGGAGGGAATGATACTGTTTAGCCTTGTGATACAACCAAGCAAGGTCAGATTCAGATTTTGACGTAAAAGACGCAACAATCCAGGTTTACAGCAACAATCATAATTTTCAATCTGACCATTGGATCGGGCTAAACATTTACGTGGCCTCTCTAGGTATGTTATCCTACCTAGGGTTAAAATTTTAGGTCATTCAGAGTTCGGGAAGGCATGGAAATACGGGTCAACATAGGCTCTATGAATTTTGTTATTTACTTCCTTTTGACTTGTAGACTTCCTATTTGGTTAGGATTCTTTTACTACAAGAATGTGGCAACTGGTTTTGACAATTTTGAGTAGAACCATAGGTCATCAAGTATGTTTTTGGTAGCCTAGAAACCAACGGGATTTCATGTATTGATTCGCGAACGAGAAGTATAATAACGACTCCAGGAAGCCAGTTGTTTTCAGTTCTTTAGAGAACAAAAGAAGGGAGATTATCTAACCAACACACAACAAATATGCTAAAAGAAGTTTATTGATCTGAATTGTCTCAACCTTAGATGATACGATCCAAGCAATGTCACATTCTGATTTTGATGTAAAATATGCAACTATACAGTTTTACGGTAACAGTCATAATTCTTAATCCGATCGTTGGATCAAGCTGTAATTTACATGGAGTCGCCTGACATGTTGTCCTCCCTAGTGCTAAAATTTAAGGTAAATCGAATTTTAAAAAGGCATCGCAATACTGATCAACAGAGGCTATACGAATTTTGTTATTTACTTTCTTATGACTTCTGGACTTCCTATTTGGTTAGGATGTGTTTCCTAAAAGGATTTGACAGCTTGTTTTGGGAATCTTCTAATTCTACAAAGATCTTTAATGGGCTGCAACATAGTTTCCAGGTGTGGCAAGGAGTCATAAATGTTTCAGAATCCTTTTCTTATAAGGATTCCTTATTCATCCTAGCTACAACAAGGAAATAAGAGTTCAGAATTAATCTTACCTTTAGATCAGATTTCCTAGTCTAGTTGGAACTTCTTAATGGTGACAAATCTGATTCTACCATATTTAGGATACTAATTTTCAGATTTTTATTGTTTTGATTATTTTCTTCTTAGTTTTTGGGTTATTATTACTTATTTAAGTCAATTGTAAGTGGACCTCATATAAGTCCACCTAAGGGGGGTCCATTAGGGTTTATTTAATTCTAGAGTTGTATAAATAAAGGCATAACCAGACATATAAGTTAGACAATTCAGATTAATAAAACTTCTTGTTTGCCGCACTTGTTGTGCGTTGATATGATAATCTCCCTTCCATGGTTCTCTAAAGAACTAAAAACTACTTATCGAAGAACAACTAGCTTCGGGGCGTCATTCTTATACTTCTCATTCGCGAATTAATATTTGTTCGGCGGGGATTTTTCTGTTTCCAATAGTGTTGGTGCCTAGGTACAAGTTATCTTTGTGTCACCCTCCTATCAAACCTGAGTTACTTGGCATTCTGTGATGCAAACCTTGTGATCACGTGGTCACGCAACCCACACGCAAAGACACCAATTCCTGGAAAGCCAAGTAAATCAGGTTTATCTCACCAACACACACACACACAAAGTGCGGCAAACAAGAAGTTTTATTAATCTGAATTGTCTAACCTTATATGTCTGGTTATGCCCTTATTTATAGTGACTTCAAACTAAAATAAACCCTAATGGACCCCTTATGTGGACTTATATGATGCCCACTTACAATTAAACCCAAATAATTTAAATAAACTCTAAACTAAAAAGAAAATAATAATAACAATAATATATCAAAATTTAATATCCTAAATATAATATGATCAGATTTGTTGCCCTTTAGAAGTCCCATATAAGCTAGGAGAACCAAATTTGAAGGTAGAATTAATTCTGAAATCTTCTTCTTTTTTTTTTGTAGCTAGGATGAATAAGGAATCCTTGTAAAAAAAAAGATTTTGAAACATTTATGAATCCTTGCCACACTTAGAAACTATGTTGCAGCCCATTAAAGATCATTGTAGAATTAGGAGATTCCCAAAATAAGCTGCCACATCCTTGTAGGAAAAGAATCCTAGCCAAATAGGAAAGTCCACAAGTTAAAAGGAAGTAAATAACAAAATTCGTACAGCCTTTGTTGACCCGTGTTTAGATGCCTTTCTGAACTTCAATTGATTTGAAATTTTAACCAAAGGTAGGACAACATGTCAGGAGATTCCATGTGAAATTGCAGCTCGATCCAACGGTCGGATTGAGAATTATGACTATTGCCGTACAAATGAATAGTTGCACATTTTACATCAAAATCCAAATTTGACCTTTCCTGGATCGTATCACTTAGTAGCATGATCCATATATATATATATGACTCAAGAAGCAATAAAAACTAGAAAACAAAACAGTGATGATAGTCTCGCGAGTAGCAAGTAAATCTATCGGAAATATGAACGAAACTGAAGACTCGAATAAAAATAGAAATGAAGTATGCAAAACAATGAAACAATGCCCAAATATGTTAGATATGTTGAGATTATACTGCAAGAAATGAAAACAACAGAAAGAAAACAAGTTTCAAAAGTTGACACAAATCAGACTCGTTTACGACTAGTTAAGTCTGAATCTGGAACCTAAAGTAAATGTTGTCTAATTGAGCTAACATTTCAGATATAGTGTGATATTAACCAAAGTGGATAGAATATAAAGTTTGAGCGATTTACAATAAGGTTATATACTGACGCAAAAACGTTACGAATCAAACCTTATTAGACCTGAAATTGCAAATCAAAGCAAACGATATCCAATTGACCCCAAAATTAAAATGTGAAGCGATTAGGACTCTCGTAATCAGAGTATCAAATTTGAGCTAATTCCGAGTTGATTTGGTCCAATTTTCCTTGTTTAGTTTTCTGCGGCAGAGACCAATAAACGTCTTTTTGAAAGAGTTTTTTTTATTTTTTTTATGCTACTGATATATTTTGGACAGTAACCAAATAAAATAACTAATTTTTTAATATATTTTTTTGATATGCTGCAAAACTCAAGGAGGAGAAGAAATTGGTCACTAAGGAATTTTTGCAGAAACAACAAGAAATGAAAATTTTTGAAGGATATAACCTGATTAATGAAGCTAATCTCTAATACCAAATGAGCAAACCTCGAATGTGAAAGCTGGCCATGTTTTACAAACTACTCGTAATTTGCTTTTTTGACCTCCCTCATTGACAATTTGTAGGAAAGAAATTTCCATTCTTGGTGGTTAATTCACCTTTGACTCGGTTGATCATGCTGCTACCATCTTAGACCAAGCTCCATGGCACATGGCCAATAGACAATTGGTACTTAGATGTTGAAAACCAAACATGCAATTCTCCAAACATGATTTGTTCGGAATTCCTTTCTAGGTTAAACTTTATAATGTTCCATTGGAATATTGGACTAATAAGGGGCTGAGTTATGTTGCTATAAGGGTTCCTTTACATGCTGACCCTAATGCGTAAACGCTAACTAATACGATCCAGGAAAGGTTAAATTCGGATTTTGACATAAAATGTGCAACTATCCAGTTTTACGGCAACAATCATAATTCTCAATCCGACTGTTGGATCAAGCTGAAATTTCACGTGAAGTCTCCTGACATGTTGTGCTACCTTGGGTTAAACTTGTAGGACAATCGGAGTTCGAAACGACATCTCAATACAAGTCAACAAAGGCTGTATGAATTTTGTTATTTTCTTCTTTTTGACTTGTAGACTTTCTATTTGGTTAGGATTCTTTTCCTAAAAGGATATGGCAGCTTATTTTGGAAATCTACTGATTGTGCATCAAAAGTATCATTAAGTCTCTTATTTTACATATGTATTTATTGTTTTTATTTGGGTTTTTTATAATAATTGATGTGCTTTTTAGTAATGAAGTTTCTTTTAATGTTTTGATAGGTTTTTGGAGCTTAAATGAATTATTTCAGAAAATTCAACGTCGGAATTCGGAACAAAGAATTGAAGAGAAATTTAGTTGAAGATTGAAGAAAATCTTGGTTCAAATAAGTTCTCCAAATTCGCCCCAAAAATCAATTCTATTCCAATTCTAGAAAAGAATATCATATGATCTATTTCAAGCCCAAACTTGCCTTATGTTGTGTGCAAACTTCAACCATCAAACACTTAAGGTTTTAATGTCAATCTTAGCCCAAATAATAGGTACATTTGTATCCTTATTTGATGCTTAAATTCAGCCCCAAATCAGCCTCAAATCAGCCTCCAAATCAGCCCAAGCACAATCCATGATCTTACATGTCCACACAACAAATAACATTTGATTTATTTTGGATAATTCATTGATCCAAGAGGGCAAGCACATGGATGGAAATCTGGAGGGGACATTTTCACATTATTTTGGGTCAAAAAGAAGAAAGAGACAGCTCACAAAGGAGGAAAAAAAAGTGCACCAAAGTGTTCTCCAAGCTGGCCTGATTTGATTTTCCAGAACATCTTTTGGTGTTTTGTCCATAACTTTTGACTCAGATGTCCAAATGAGCTGTTATTTAATGATCTGGAAAGATAACAGAATGGCCTATAAATATGTCTCTAATAGCCATCTTCAAAAGAGGCTTTTAAGAGGGTCGAATTGCTGTCCAAAGTTAGAGTAAGATTTGTGTCCGAATTTTTACTGCAATTGTGTTGTGTTCTTCTTTATAGATTTCGGTTCTTTAGATTGTAAAACTTATTATTTCAGTTTGATTTAAGTTATTTCATATTTATTAAAGTGTTATTACATATAATCATGGTTGGCTAATCTCCTTCTTGGATCCAAATCAAGGATGATGGTGGTTGAGGTGAGTTTTTTAAGATATGAATGAATCTTAATGTCTATCTTTTCATTTTCTTCATGAATGTTTATTATTGTAAAGAAATTTTAGAAATCATTAAGGTAATGTTATAATCTTGAATTTTTATGCACAAACCTTAGTTTTGGTATAGAGATTGCTTGATTCAATGTCTTACTTAATATGAAAGTACTTGTTCATTCTTAAGCAATAATCAATCTTCATTTTTTTAAACTTTATTGTAATATCTTCCGATCTAATATCACCATCGTTGATATTAGGTTGAGTTATCTTATATATGTTGAAGGAATCACCAATACATCACCATTAAAATTGATTTGGACCAAGACTTACTTTTTCTTGTCATTTAAAATCTATTTACACTTTTTCATCTTTGAAAACAAATCCATCAATTATTTTCAACCAAGTTATTGTTAATTTAATTTCTCTTGAGTTTTTTTTGTTACCTAGCTTAATTTCCAGATCTAGCTCTCTGTGGATATGACCTTGATCTTACCGAGTTAATTGTTACATCGCACACTCGTGCACTTGCGAGTTAAAACAAGCCGAACATAAAAAGTGGTCAAGCATCTACTAATTCTACAAAGATCTTTAATGGGCTGCAACATAGTTTCCAAGTATGGTAAGGATTCATAATTATTTCAAAATCCTTTTCTTACAAGGATTCCTTATTCATCCTAGCTACAAAAAGAAAAGAAGACTTCAGAATAAATTCTACCTTCAGATCAGATTTCCTAGTCTATTTGGGACTTCTTAATGGTGACAAATCTGATTCTAGTCTTTGGGTTATTATTACTTATTTGGGTCAATTGTAAGTGGGTTTAATATAAGTCCACCTAAAGGGGGTCCATTAGGGTTTATTTAAGTCTAGAGTTAGTATAAATAAAGGCATAACCAGACATGTAAGTTAGACAATTCAAATTAATAAAACTTCTTGTTTTCGCCACTTTGTGTGTGTGTGTGTTGGTGAGATAATCTCCCTTCCATGGTTCTCTAAAGAACTCAAAATGACTTATCGAAGAACAATTGGCTTTGTGGCTTCATCCTTATACTTCTCGTTCGCGAATCAATATTCGTAGGGTGGGGATTTCCGTTTCCAATAGTGCTGGTGCCTAGGTACAGTTTATCTTTATGTCACACTTCTATCAAACCTGATTTAATTGGCTTTTTAGGAATTGGTGTCTTTGCGTGTGGGTTGCGTAACCATGTGATCATGAGGTTCACATCACTAACTTATACAAGAGTTTGTGTTAAGATTGATGCTTCAAAGTTGCTGGTTAAGGAATTTGACCTACAATGCCCTAATGGAATGGTAATTACTATTTCAGTCGAGTATGAAGGGCTTCCATCCAAGTGCGGTTCTTGCAATGTATTCGGCCACAACTTAGCAACATGTCCGAATAATAATAATAATGATAAGGCTTCAGTGATGAGAGAAGCTAAGAAGAAGAAGGGTGGTGATGGAACTACCTCAACGTATAACTTGCGAAATCATTTTTTCAGTCGCAAGAGGTTGGAAAGCAGAAGGACAATCAAAAGAATATACCTAGTTGCTCTAGTTTAGGTCAAGGGAAACAAGTATTGAATGAAGAGGAGAATTCGAATATTGATTGTGTCATGAACTATCCAAGTGTAGAGATAAGGGGAACGTCCAAAGGAGTACATGTGATACTTCGCTATAAAGGAACGTTGAACCAGTAAATTGCATGAGAAATAAGTGTTTTACCTTGCCAAGGTCCTTCGACCAATCATAAGGGGTGTATAGAAGCAGAAGATGATAATGATGTTGGGGAAAATACTTCTGATGGTGAATCTAAATCTTCAATTGTGACTAGCCCTTTCCTATCAATTCCCTTTGTTTTCGATCAACAACAAAAATGCTAACCAAGTAGCAAATAAATCTAAAGATTTTGAGAAGAAGAAGAATAAGAGGTCAGGCTTCGTGCGAGGAGGCAAGTCAAGGTAATTGTTTGATCACTTTTTATGATCGACTTGTTTTAACTCGCAAGTGTACGAGTGTGCGATGTAGCAATTAACTCGGTAAGATCGAGGTCATATCTACAGAGAGCTAGATCTAGAAATTAAGCTAGGTAACAAAAAAAACTCAAAAGAAATTAAATTAATAATAACTTGGTTGAAAATAATTGATGGATTTGTTTCAAAGATGAAAAAGTGTAACTAGATTTTAAATGACAAGAAAAAGTAAGTCTTGGTCCAAATCAATTTTAATGGTGATGCATTGGTGATTCCTTTAACACATATAGGATAACTCAACCTAATATCAATAATGGTGATATTTGATCGAAAGATATTACAATGAAGTTTAAAAAGACGAAGATTGATTATTGCTTAAGAATAAACAAGTACTTTAATATTAAGTAAGACATTGAATCAAACAATCTCTATACCAAAACTAAGGTTTGTGCATAAAAATTCAAGATTATAACATTACCTAAATGATTTCTAAAATTTCTTTGTAATAATAAAACATTCATGAAGAAAATGAGAAGATTTACATTAAGATCTATTCATATCTTAAATAACTCACCTCAAACACCATCATCCTTGATTTGGATCCAAGAAAGAGATTAGCCAACCATGATTATATATAAGAACACTTTAATAAACATGAAATAACTTGAATCAAACTGAAATACACTTTAATAAACATGAAATAACTTGAATCAAACTGAAATACACTTTAATAAACATGAAATAACTTGAATCAAACTGAAATAATAAGTTTTACAAACTAAAGAACCGAAATTTACAAAGAAGATCACAACACAATTTCAGTAAAACTTCTAACACAAATCTGACTCTAACTTTGGACAGAAAGTAGACCCTCTTAGAAGCCTCCTCTGGTGATGGCTATTAGAGACATGTTTATAGGCCATTCTGTTATCTTTCCATATCATTAAATAATAGCTCATTTGGACATCTGAGTCAAAAGTTATGGACATAACACCGAAAAATGTTCTGGAAAATCAAATCAGGACAGCTTGGAGAACACTTTGGTGCATGTTTTTCTTCCTCCTTTATGAGCTGTCTCTTTCTTCTTTTTGACCCAAAATAATGTGACAATGTCCCCTCTAGCTTTCCATCCATGTGCTTGCCCTCTTGGATCAATGAATTACCCAAAATAAATCAAATGTTTTTTGTTGTGTGGACATGTTAGATCATGGATTGTGCTTGGGTTGATTTAGAGGTTGATTTGGGGCTGAACTTAAGCATCAAATAAGGATACAAATGTACCTATTATTTGGGCTAAGGTTAACATTGAAACTTTAATTGTTTGATGATTGAAGTTTGCACACAACATAAGGCAGGTTTGGGCTTGAAATAGATCATATGATAATCTTTTCTAGAATTGGAATATAATTGATTTTTGGAGCAAATTTGGAGCACTTATTTAAACCAATATTTGCTTCAATCTTTAACTAAACTTCTCTGCAACTCTTTGTTCCAAATTCCGACGTTGAATTTTCTGAAATAATTCATTTAAGCTCCAAAAACCTATTGAAACATTAAAAGAAACTTCATTACTAAAAAGCACGTCAATTATTATAAAAAACCCAAATAAAAACAACAAATACATATGTAAAATAAGAGGCTTAATGATACTTTTGATGCACAATCAGTAATCTTGTGTCAGTGTTTGGTTTCTCCATTCTTTTATTTTGTTTTCTATGTTTGTGGGATGTTAGAATATTTGAGGTTTGAATGATCTCTTAAAACATTTCATTGCCTTGTACAAAGATAGTGTTTCTAGACTTCTTTTTCAGATCTGGTCTTACTTGTATAATTATGATCATTCTAGTAGTGGTCGTATTTGGGTGTGATGGGATCCTAATTTGTTGAAGGTTGATCTTTTGGGCAGTTCAGATCAGATTATTCATGTTTGTGTTACTATGTTGGTGTCCAATATTTCTTTCAATGCTTCTTTGGTCTATGGAGAAAATAGTCTGACTAAACATGAGGCTCTTTGGGCTGATATTGTTAGTCATAGTATTACTTAGGAGACTATTCCATGGATTTTTTTGGGTGACTTTAATGTTATTTGATCCTTTGATGAGAAGAGCTGTGGCACTATATCATGGTTATGGTGGCAAAATGATCTTAATAATTATGTGATTTAGTCTTATTTGAAAGATCTTAGATTCATAGGTTCTAGGTTTACCACTAATCAGCAATGTCAACCCTATCTTGAAGAAGTTGGATAGGGTTCTAGTTAATGTTAACTGTAATTGTGTATTTTCAGGTTTGGAAACTTGCTTTCTTCCTTTTGGTATCTCAGATCACTCTCTTATGTTAATGAAGATGGCGAGTTTGCCTAAAAGGAAGGTTTCATTCAAGTTCTTTGATTTTCAGGATGATCATCCTATTTTTCTTCCCTTGATTGCTAAGGCTTGGGGTAAGGAGGTTACAAGCACTCCTATGTTTATTTTGTGCAATAATTTAAAATATATCAAACACGTATCGAGAGACTTTAATAAGAGGTATTTTGCTAAGATTACAGATAGGGTATTAGTGGCTAAGAGGGCGATGGAAGAGGTTCAATGTTTGATGCAAAGAAATCCTTTGGATTTAGAGATACATAGAGCTAGACCTATTTTAGTTAAGGGGTATGCGTAGCTTGCTGAAGCCGATGAGAGCTTCCTTAGGAAAAAGTCTCGGTTGCAATTGTTGAATTTAGGGGATAAGAATTCGAACTTCTTCTTCAACCAGGTGAAAAGTCATCACAGATGCAACAAGATCCTTTCTATACTTGATGAAAACTGGGATGTGTTTTACTGATGTAAGGAGGTTAAAGATACTATTGTGAGTTGCTTTGAGAAGATTTTAGGGGTTTCCAAATCTGATTAAGGCTTTGATTCATCTATTCTTAGTGGGGCTCTTCCTTGGAGATTATCTCCCTCTCAAAGCATGTCCTTTGAAAGTAATTTTAGTGATGATGAAATTCTGAAGGTCCTTTTCTCTCTTAAGGATTATAAGGCTCCCATACCAGATGGATTCAATGTGGGTTTCTTTACGAAAGCAAGGAGTATTGTTGTCTCGAACACTATTAATGTTATCCGCTCTTTCTTCATTTAAGGTCCGCTTCTCAAACAAGTAAGTGCTACAACTATAACATTAATCCCTAAAGTTCCTAACTCATCCATTTAGGCCTATCTCTTGTTGTAATACCATTTATAAATGCATTGCCAAGATAATTGCTAATAGAATAAATAGAGTTCTTTTGGATTTGATTGTGCCTTTTCAATCAATGTTTGTTAAGGGGAAAAATATTAGTGATAATATTTTACTCTCATAAGAGCTTCTTCATAATTATTATCAAAATGAGGGGCCTCTTAGGTGCTTTTTAAGCTGGTTCTAATGAATTCGTATGATTCGATAAGGCGGGATTTCTTATTGTCTATTCTTCAGATAGTTGGTTTTTCTTCTTGCATGTTAATTGGATTTGTGAAAGTGTTTCAATTACTAGATTTTCGGTTTCTATCAGTGGAGAGCTTCACGATTTCTTTGCTGGTTTTAGATGGGTTAAGACAAGGAGATCCTTTGATACGATTCAACTTTGTGATATGACCCAAGAAATGTCAGATTCAAATTTTTATGTAAAATTTTCTACCGTCCGGTTTTATGCTATTGAGCATAATTTCCAGGAGTGGCAATGATTCACTAATGTTCTAGAATCCTTTTCTTATAAAGATTTCTTATTCATGCTAGCTACATAAGGAAAGAAGGACTGGTGCTATTTAATGACATATTAGTTATTTTTATTATTTTCTTTAATGTTTGGGCTTAATTAAAACTTTTTTTTGAGCTAGGATCCAAGGCTTGTTTGGATTAGGTTATAGGCTTTTCAATTTAGAGTTTTTGGGTCAGTTTTGAGTGGACCTCACATAAGGGGTCCATTAAGGTTAATTTTTCAAAAACTATTTAAACTTATATAACCAAAATTTCAACAACTTTTGCTGATGATTACTTCTGAATTTTTCATTTTTAACATGTGAGAGTGATTATTGTATTCTTCAGTTCTTGAACGAGCTGAATTTGACCTATCAAAGATTAACTGGCTTCGTGGCTTGATTCTACTCATTTCAATAGTGTTGGTGGCTTGGGACAGGTTTCCATTATGTCACATTTCTATCAGACCTATTTCGGCTTTTCGGGATCAGATCTCAATCTTGATTGTGGGTGTATGACCACATGATCACGAGGTTCGCATCACAAAGAAGCCTTGGATCCTAGCTGATAACAAAGTATTAATTAAGCTCAAACAAGCCTTGAACTATTGCTAACAAAAATAAAGATAAATCTCATAAGTCCTAAATCTTTATCTGCCCAATAATTCTAGAAACCAAAGTATATTTGATTGTTCAAATATATGCTAGAAAAGACATTAGTTACAACATATTACTAGCATCCTAACACAAAACATGGCAAATTTTTGAAGGGTTCCTATAGCTATATGGATGAAGCTCCTAATTAAGTTGGTCCTGTAGCATGAGATGGATCTACATGTTATATATATATATAAACACAAAGTTAATACATTTAAATTGAAATAAAATAAAACTCTTTCATCTAATGCAAATTAAAGTATCAAAATTTTGTATTATTATAAGACTGAACGCACAGGTCCCTATTAAATTAAGAACCAACACAACACATAGGGTTTCCTTCCATTATAAATCAACATTTCAATGAATTTCATCCATTCGTATTGATTACCATCCTTAGGAAAAACATAATCTCATTGGGTTTTATACTCCTGAAACCAAACCAAGCATATTAGTTTCCTCGTTTAGGAAACAACATCTCATTGGGTTCCTTACACTTGGAACCAACCACATTGGTTTCCTTTCTTAGAAAACAACATCTCAATGGGTTTCATACACTTGGAACCAACCACATTTGTTTCCTCTCTCAGGAAATAACATCTTTGATGTGCCTTAGCTTCCTAACCCAAACATACTAACAATTTGATGTGAAGATGAAGGAAGGTAGGTTTGGTTATATGGTTTTTCTAATGGTATTTAGGCTGAAAATTACATAATTTAGAATGGAAATGAGGAATAAAATCTAAATGAAACTCTTTGATAGTCTGAGACGCCACAAAGAAATTTCAATCAGGATAAGACGCCACACTCTTTATAATTAAGAGTGATAAATTTGATTTGTTCTTCAACTAATTCTGGAAATGGAAGAACAAGGAATAAAATTCTTTGAATGAAAAGTTGAAAAGTTTAATATTATTGCTAAAAATCACAAAACATGGTCTGAAACATCAGTATGTACTTGGAACAACCCTCTAAGTCTAGGAAATACCAAAATAACATTATGTAGACCCAAATAAATGACAATGTTTAGAAAACTAAACAAATAATAAATAGCATACATTTTTTACTTATAGAAAGCACAAATAGACACACAAAACTAAAACAACCATAATGTTTTGTACAAAATTCTAATGCATGCATAGTTAGACAATCTGGAAAGATGACATTTTGAACTTGAAAATCATGTAGAATAGGCTTTATTTTCCCACTCATTAAACATGAGCAAATTGGGGCCAAAATTGATCTATGGGCTGACATTAAACTCAAACTCATCAAAACTATCAAATCATGACCCAAGCCTTATTTGTAGACAAACAAACATATTTGAACCATTTCCATTCAGCTCGCAAGCCTTCAAACTCATCGACGCTTTAATCGCGCTAATCTAACTTATTAAGGCACTTTGTAGTTGTTTTACTCGAGTTCTCGTCATTGAACCATTTGAATGCCCATACACATTAGAATCAGACCCTTCCATGTTAGAATAATGATGACTATCAATATCCTTAGGAAATAACATCTCATTGGGTTCCATACATTTGGAACCAACCACAACACGTTGGGTAATCGCAACACTTAAGCCAATAGCATTCTTCATTATTCATCAATTTAGATAAAACTACTCAATCAAGACCAACATCACAATTATCAATTTAACAATTGTCCATCAATTCAAATTAAAGATAATCAACAACAAGAAAATAGGTAAGGGCATGAGGCCTACCTGTTCCTCTTGTGACATGACCTCCAATTGATGATCTTGTTCTAGTGTCCCTTCTATTTCAAAAGGAGAATTCAAGTCAATACATCATTTAGTCCCATATTATTTGACCTATTCATACTCATATCAAATAAAGAAACATTTACATCATCCATTTATTTGTACAATTTGTAACCATTCAAAATATTTTGCTCCATGTTTTTCCCATTTAGCCAAAACCAACACACACTCATCTTTCTAGTTACTCTTTTAAAAATGTCTTACACATTCATGTTAACATGGCATTCACCAAACGTCTTTATTTTCTATGTCATTATCCTTTTATTCATGCTTATTCTTAAGTAAATGCACATGTCTATTATCCTCTTAAAAATGTCTTACGCATTCATGTTAACATGCCATTCACCAAACCTCTTTATTTTCTATGGCACTATCCTTTTATTCATGCTCATTATTAACTAAATGCACATGTCTACCATTTATGTTCACTTTTCCCTAAATACATGCATGTTTAACATTAATTGCACCATGTAAGGCTTTCTTTCCCATCATCTTCTTAATTGGCTGATTTATAGGCCATGTCTCCTAAGCATTCATTCCATCTTATTTTTAACCAATTACACATAAAAATAACATCTTTATATTATTTTCAATTTTCTCTCTAAACATTATCCCATTGATTTTGTACAATTTAAGCTTATGCTTTTCAAATGATGGTTCTCTATGACCTAGCTTATTTACATGAATAAGATTCCAAGTTACACATATGCAATTGCATCAATCCCTTACAAGGAGAAATCTCATTACCCCCCGGCCAAAACCAACACCCTTATTTCATCAAGTCTAGATCATCTTGGACATGCTTCTAATTCCTAACACACCAGCATTTCTTTGGAATAGTTATCAAGATGTGTGTTCCATAACTTTATGAAATTCCACTACCTTTATGAATTCTAATCACACAAGTTTGACTTTAAGCATCAACTTTCAAAATAATACATTTTATAGCTAGGAAACAAAATATAAATTACACAATTCTCTCTTAAATACTTCATTTGGCCAAAACATTTTGGCCTCCTAAACACCTATCTTTTATTCATCCTTTAAAATCTACTTATACTTACAAGTCATTCCTAATCTACTTATTAAGTTCATTCACACACACAACAGACAAGTTGTATAATTTTGTTCTTTATTAATTTCTACTTCTCTTTTCAAGCATAACCATATAAATATTCAGATTAAGGGTTTTTACACACCCATTTAAAGAAAAATTTCTACAATTATGTTTCACTACATAAATTATTTACATACACACACATTAACTTAGAATAATATCTCCCCTAAACTTCTTCCTTTTGAATTAGTATGAGGGTTTCCCAACTACCTGATTTTTTTATTATTTTCATGTATATTGCATCTCTACTCTGCTCTGCTCTCATGGCCCCTTTTCTTAATTTCTTCAAGGTTTGTTCAAGAACTCTAACTTATAAATTTGGGGTTTTGCTTTAATGCTTGCTAAAATATCTCTACACTAGTTTGTGTATGCTTTACAACCCTTTCCTCCCTTGATTTTTCCAGCAGCAACTTCTTCCTTTCTCACCGTTTCTTCTCCTTCCTTTCTATAATGGTGTTTCCCTATTCTAGTTTGGTCCCACAAGTATAGCTCTTATGTTTATTTCCTTGTCTATCTTTTTTTTTTCTAAGCTTGAGAGGTGCATGCAAGAGCTTTTTGATGAGAGGGTTTTTTTAAAGAAGAGATGAAGATGAAGGAGGAGAGGTCTTTTCCTCCTTCCAAGCTATCATCCTCCTCCATGAAAAGAGGGTCTGGATGTTTTTTATTTGTTTGTTTAACACTTTAGTCCCTTTTCTTATTTGATATTTTC
The DNA here is from genome assembly GCA_015852605.2 of Populus deltoides. Lineage (NCBI taxonomy): Eukaryota > Viridiplantae > Streptophyta > Magnoliopsida > Malpighiales > Salicaceae > Populus > Populus deltoides. The sequence continues at coordinate 10,465,563 of CM027587.2, forward strand.
ATTTGTCCCCCTTTTTTAAATCCTTCATTTATACATTATTCATTGCCCTTTTGAATTGTTATTTCATGCTTGCTAGTCTAGCTATTCTCTCATCATTTTATCATCTTACTATATTTATTTATTTCAACCCCTAGTTGATCATTTATTTACCCATGAATTTCTGAATTTTCTTCCGAAGTGTATGACAATTCTTTTTTGTAACTCTTCATTATCAAGGTTACATCTAGAGTTGTTTAGAAATTTATTACCTGAAAACATGATCTTTTTCGATTTTGAATAATTCTTTAAAGGTTGGATTGTCACAAACCACAAGCATTCAAATTGTCTAGCCTCCAATGATAATTCACACGAACCATCAATGTGAAATCTCCTAAATTTCTATTTAGGAGAGACAAATTGTTAAGACTAGAGTGCTAGTTCTCTATTATGTGACTTACGTAGATTTTTCTATCTGACAAACAACTACTCAAAATAAGAGGCATGACTTACTATTTATAGAGAAATCTGAAAAACTCTATAAATTAGTAAAATATCAATTTGCCCCTTGAATAATATCCATATATTAATTCAGGATAATTTTTAAAATTAACTCAATCAAGTCCTTACTTGATTTTTCTAGGTCTAAAAATATAATCCCTATATTAATTATATTAGTTCTTAATTTCCAAAATATTTTTTAATGAAGCCATATTTAATGAAATCATCCAAGTTTAATTTCTGACTAATAGTTCTTAATATGTGTGACTCATTGGTGATTTGACTTAACCTTTCAGTGACCGGTTTCTTAATGTAATTAATATTGTTTCATCGATAATGTTTCGATTTAACATGAAAGCATGATGTATGTTTGCCATGTTAAGTTGTGGTTGTTCTTTATATAATAGTCATTGATCGTTTTGACTAAGTTTTGAAACTCTTTACAAATCTCATTCCACCTTTGATACAATCCAGGCAAGCTCAAATTCGGATTTTGACGTAAAATGTGCAACTATTTAGTTTTACAGAAACAATCATAATTATCAATCCAATCGTTGGATCGAGCTGAAAATTTACGTGGAGTCTCCTGATATGTTGTCATGCCTTGGGTTAAAATGTCAGGTCAATCAAATTTCGGGAAGGCATCTCAATATGGGTCAACAGAGCCTGTAGGAATTTTGTTATTTACTTTCTTTTGACTTATTGACTTCCTATTTGGCAATGATCATTTTCCTACAAGGATATGACAGCTTGTTTTGGGAATCTCCTAGCTCTATAAGGATCTTTAATGGGCTGCAATATATTTTTCAAGTGTGGTAAGGATTCAAAAATGTTTCAAAATCTTTTTCTTACAAGGATTCCTTATTCATAAGAAGGAAAGAAATTAAATCAGCAACAAAAGAGGAAATTTGTTTTTTTATTTGAAAACAAATGGTATATTTTCCCTAATTCACCTAGGGTAATGTATCATCTGTTAATCACTCAAGTACTTTCATATAGTTCAAGCTATATCTAATGTATGCCCCTTTATTGCCTCAATTAAGATAACATATAATAGGATCAAAGCATAACATTCTCTATATAAAATAACTTAGTGATCTCAAGTCTAAGGATCATTCACACAATTTTCACGTGAGCTTTTTGATGCGAACCTTGTGATCACGTGGTTATAAAGACACCAAATTCCCGCTAAGTCAAGTAAATCAGGTTTGATAGTAGTGTGACATAAAGATAACTTGTGCCTAGGCATCAGCATTATTCGAAACGAAAACCCCTACCCAACAAATATCGATTCGCAAATGAGAAGTATAAGAATGACGCCATGAAGTCAGTTGTTCTTTGATAAGTCATTTTTCAGTTCTTTAGAGAACCAAGAAAGGGAGATCATCCCACCAACACACAACAAGTGCGGCAAGTGTTAGCCTATTTTGGTAGCCTTCGGAGTTATTTTCTTGCCAACAATCATCGCTAACAACTTTGGATGAAGACAACATCACTTCTCTTTCATCTATCATCATTACAACATTTGTGCTCCTCTCTTTCTGAAGCTTGTTTGGCATTGATTACTGCTATTAGCACATCAAGTTCTTGTTGCATCTCCTTTAGAATACGGAATAAACTCTTGGTTTCTTCTTTAAGAACACTAATCTCTTTATTTCTCTCCCTTTGATACCACCTCCCGTTTTGAATCCTCCTCTTCTTTGCATCCTGATTATGGTACCCTTTGCATTTTTTTTAAATCTTAGAACCTAAAACAAAAGCTAAAATGACAACAAAGAAAGTAAGAAGACACTAAAGACTGAAAACTGACCCAAAATTACATGGCCTTTCAATTGACGAACGTAACAAACCCCTTTAGACCTAAAAAAAGGACCCTAAACCAAACATGGTCTGACATTTGATATTTAGAGCGAATTCACGCCAAAACACCAAAATATCAAGTTTGATTTAATTTCAAATTGATTTGATATATGAACATAAAACTAACACGAATCAGTCCCTTTAAAACTTGAATTTAGATACTAAACCAAACGATGTCGAAATGATTTGAAAATTAATGTATTGCGTGCTTTCACCCTACATAATCAGAATATCAATTTTGACACAATTAGAATATGGTTTGACAAGTGAACGCAAAAAATGAAGCGAAACAAACCCCTTTGTTAGAAATAATGGTTTTTTTTGTTTTTTTTTTACTGTAAAAGAAATTCTGGAAAGAAAGAATAATATGACACCCTTTTTTTTATTATTCCAAAAGACTTAATTCAATACAACTAATCAAGAATAACATAGGAAGAAGACAATCTGACTGAAATTAATTTGAAATAAGATCAGACCTGAAACAAAGACAGCACAGAAAAATTGGCGCAGAAGGTAAAAAAAAATACAAGAAATAAATGGAAATAACCTGATTAATGGAGTCAAGCTCTGATACCAAGAAAAGAAGACTTCAGAATTAGTTCTACCTTCAAATCAAATTTCCAAGTCTATTTTGAACTTTTTAAGGGTGACAAATCTGATTTTAGCATATTTAGGATAGTAATTTTTGAATTTTTATTATTTTCTTCTTAGTGTGTGGGTTATTATTACTTCTTTGGGTCAATTGTAAGTGGACCTCATATAAGTCCACACCTAAAGGGGGTCCATTAGGGTTTATTTAAGTCTAGAGTTAGTATAAATAAAGGCATAACCAGACATGTAAGTTAGAGAATTTAGATCAATAAAACTTCTTGTTTGCCTCACTTTGTGTGTGTGTGTTGATGAGATAATCTCCCTTCCATAGTTCTCTAAAGAATTGAAAACGACTTATTGAAGACCAATTGGCTTCGTGGCGTCTTCTTGATACCTCTCGTTCGCGAATCAATATTCGTTGGGTGGGGGTTTTTCGTTTCCATTAGCGCTGGTGCCTAAGTACAAGTTATCTTTGTGTCACACTCCTATCAAACCTGATTTACTTGGCTTTCCGGGAATTTGGTGTCTTTGCGTGTAGATTGCATGACTACGTGATCACGAGGTTCGCATCAATAAGTGTAGAAGATTATGTTATGATCTTCAAGCTTCGATGGAAAAGGAGGAATAACAACAAAAGGATGAAAAACAAAAATGAGCAGGAGTGGTTATCATTCAAAATATATATGTAATTGCATGGCAAGGCATGCTTATTTGAAATTATTATCGGCTACTACTTTCATACAATGTTGTTGGATGCAAGTGCGTGTAAGAAAAGAACTCTAAAGGATGAAACAAAAGGCGAATGAAGTGTCCATTAAACCTGTTAGTGATTCAAGGATGAATGATCTTGAAGAGAGAGGGAATGATATGATCCAAGTAAGGTCAAATTCGGATTTTGACATAAAATTTACTATCATCCAGTTTTACGCTATTGAGCATACTTCAAATCCAACTGTTGGATCGAGCTAAAACTTTACCAGAAGATTCCAGAGGTATTTGTGTTAGGGTAACCTTTCAAGTGAATTGAAGCTAGGGAAGGACTTGCTATCCTACCTTGGGTAAAACAATAAAATTGGGATTCTGACGTAAAATGCACAGTTGTCCAATTTCACGGCAATAGTTATAAATTCTCAATTCAACTGTTGGATTGGGCTAACATTTTATGTGGAGTCTCCTGACATGTTTTCCTACCCTGGGTTAAAAGTTTAGGTCAATCAGAGTTTGGGAAGGCACTGCAATACTGGTCAACAGAGGTTGTATGAATTTTGTTATTTACTGCCTTTTGATATGTGGACTTCCTATTTAGCACATATCCTTTTTCTATAAGGATATGGCAGCTTGTTTTTGAAATCTTCTAGTTGCACAAGGATCTTTAATGTACGACAACATAGTTTCTAGATGTGGCAAGGATTCATTAATGTTTTAGAATCCTTTTCTTACAAGGATGCCTTATTCATCCTAGCTACACAAGGAAAGAAAAGCTGGTGGTATTTAATGACATCTTGGTTTGTAGGATCAGTGGGCAGATAAAGACTTAAGACTTTAGGCTTTATCTTTATTTTGGTTTAGGTTTAATTAATTCTTTGTTTTCAGCAAGCATCCAAGGCTTGTTTGGATCAGGTTATGGGCTTTTCAATTTAAGGTTTTTGAGTCAGTTTTGTAAGTGGTCCAAATCAGTCCACTAGGGTAGATCTATTAAGGTTAATTTTTCAAGAACTATTTGAACTCATGTAACCTAAATTTCAGCAATCATTGATGAATATTACTTCTGAATTTTTCAATTTTAACATGTGAGAGTGATTCTTACATTCTTCAGTTCTTGAACGAACTAAATTTGACTTATCAAAGATTAACTGGCTTCATGGCATCATTCTACTTCATTCCAATACTATTGGTGTTTTGTGGTAGGTTTCCATTATATCACACTCTTATTAGACCTATTTCAGATTTTTATGATTAGATCTCAATCTTGATTATGGGTTGCATGATCACGTAATTACGAGGTTTACATCAGACCCCTTACATGTTCCAAATAGGTCAATGACTCAATCCAAGATAAAGGTATTGAAAGAGGCATTAAATGCATTAGTTTTGAAGGTTTTGACCAAGTCAAATTTGAAGGGTCCATTGGAGTATCAAGAAGAGGCCTTAATACATCTTATCCATGTGCAAGAGGGGCTCAATCCAACCTTATTTGGGAAATGAGGTGAGGACAACTAAGAAAACAAAAGAATCTTACTACAACTTGAAAACAACATGGGTGGCTACCTTTTCTAGGATTAATGGGCTACATGGAAGGCTATAAAAAAGCCTTGAATCTTGTTAGCTCCACCCAAGACTTGTTTGGGTTTAATTAATACTTTGTTTTTAGCTAGGATTCAAGGCTTGTTTGGATCAGGTTATAGGTCTTTTAGAGTAAGGTTTTGGGTCAGTTTTGTAAGTGGGCTAAATTTGTCCACTAGGTAGTTTAATTAGGGTTAATTTTTCAAGAACTATTTAAACTCATGTATCTTAAATTTTGGCAGCCATTGATGAATATTACTTTTGAATTTTTTTAGTTTTAACGTATGAGAGTGATTCTTGCATTCTTTAGTTTTTGAACGAATTGAATTTGGCATATCAAAGATTAACTAGCTTCGTGGTGTCATTCAACTTCATTCCAATAGTGTTTGTGCCTTGAGGCAAGTTTCTTTTATGTCACACTCGTATAGACCTATTTCAGCTTTCAGGGATTTAATTTTAATTTTGATTATGGGTTGCGTTAGATCACGAGCTTGCATAAGGTGGTATCAAAGTTAGGTTCCGAAACAAGGTCATATCCTTATGTTAATTTTTATTTTTTTAATATTTTTTTAAGTTTTTCAATGTTTGCATCGTTCATCTTCTTGTTCTTTATGACTACGACATCTAAGCAAAAATAAAAATGTGATATATCATCTTGATGCTATCTCTTATCATATCAGTAACATAAAAAAAGAGAGAATATAAGAAATTCAAAGGTTGATTGAATTCCGCAGTAGAAACAAAACTCTTAGCGAACATGAGCAAACCACCTCAGAATCAATTGAAACTTCATATTCTGTCTACTTGGGGTGAGATCGCACCATATATTAGATTTGGGGTTATTTTGGTATTGTTTGCTTGAGATTTTAATTCGCGATTCAATTCTGCTAAAAAAAACAACTCTTAGTGAACCATAAGCAAACCACCTCAGAATTAATGGAAACTTCATATTCCGTCTACTGTAGATAAGATTGCACTATATGTTAAATTTGAGCTTATTTTCATATCTGTTTCTTGAAGTTTTATTTCGAGATTCAATTCTACCGCAAACTGATCATACAAGGGGTTGGGGTGCCTAAACGTAAAAGAACGACCTATAAATTGAGACTTGTTGTTTTTTTTTGGTATTAGAATACTAAATATTGAATTTGTCTATATGATCGGTATCAATAGAAAGTTGTGATGACATTGATTACCTGTCCTGAAAATTAGGATAGCTAATGGTATCAATGGGGTTCCATTGGTGCTCATATTTCTTAAATTGATTAGTCAATCCCGGACAATTAAATTACTAATGATGTTAATAAAAATAATTAACATCGACATGGTTATTCTTAGTTAAGGGAGAGACAAATTGATTAACTATTCCGGGTCGGAAATAGTTAATGATATTAATGGATTGCATCGGTATTGGCAACCATTTCTGGTGTGATTAAATACTCCGGGTAAGGAAGCTAATGATGTTAAGGGTTCATGGCATCATCAATTTAGATCATAAACTAAATATGGATAAGCATTGATTAACTATTCCAAGTTAGGAATAGTTAATTATATCAATCGATTGTATTAATATGGGCACTTGAATGAAATTGATTAATTTAACTCGGTAATAGGAGACTAATAATATTAATATTGGCAATTAATTTCCGAAGAATGGAAGGAGAAGTGTTAATTAGTTATTCCGAAAGAACTAGATAAGTTATTGATATCGCGAGAAGAATATCTTGGTATCAAGTGAGGATTGATTGATGCGAATCTCGTGATCACGTGGTCACGCAAACCATAATCAAGATTGAGATCTGATCTCAGAAAGCGTAAATAGGTCTGATAGGAGTGTGACACAATGGAAACCTACCCCAAGGCACCAACACTATTGGATTGAGTAGAATGACGCCACGAAGCCAGTTAATCTTTGATAAGTCAGATTCAGTTCGTTCAAGAACTGAAGAATGTGAGAATCACTCTCACAGGTTAAAATTGAAAAATTTAGAAGTAATTATCCTCCAAGCTGCCCAAATTTTGGCTTACATGAGTTTAAATAGTTCTTGAAAAGTTAACCCTAATGGACCCCTTATGTGGACTTAAATGAGGTCCATTCAAAACTGACACAAAACCCTAAACTGAAAAGCCCATAACTTAATCCAAACAAGCCTTGGATCCTAACAGAAAACAAAGTATTAATTAAGCCCAAACAAGCCTTGGGCTGTAGCTAACAAAATAAAACAAAGCCCATAATATTAAATCCATGTTCTATCATGAGAAGAAGAGAAGGAAGTAAAATATTATGGAACTAATTCAAGGCTTATTTATAGCCTTCCATGCTGTAACGACCCGGCTTTCTAAGCCCAAAACAATAGTAAATTTTTTTTTTATATATGTATATTTAATACACATGGTGCCGGTAATAAAAGAACTTGAATCCTCACATCATCAAAATACAATCCATACAATCAACAGTTCTTTCAAAAGCGAATCTTACACAAACACATAATATTAAGGTTGCATGATTTGAAGTTCATATTAAAAATATATATACATGGACATGAGTTTGCATTCTTATACTACTAATAGCCATCACAAATTATAAACAAAAAGGATCTAATAAAAGTTATACATTCAAGACATTGATCCCTACAAAATACATTGTGAGTTAGAATGCATCTACTTAATTCCTTGCAAAAGTAGGTTCCCGTGTATTGGGTATCCTAGACATCTCGTTGGTGTGACGTCCCTGCAGCAGTACAAAACATTTAAGAGAAAACAAATACTTAATAATAATAATAATGGTAACTAACGACCTAGCAATTAAATAAGCATTAACATTTATAATTTCTTCATGTATGTGATGTAACAATTAGTAGTACATATAGATACACAAGTTTTCAAATGCCATTCGCCGAAACTAGTCGTTTATTTGTCCCGGCTATCCATCCGGATTCCATAGCGATAGCTGCGACGTTGCCAATCCTAAAACCGGCAGCCGAAACTACATCGCTGCCGATCAAGGAATCGGCGGAATGAACGGTCGCGCCGATTTACGTATCGGCAGTGGAAACTAGGTCGTCGCCGATTTCTATATCGGCGGCGAATCATCGTGTTGCCGATCTAGAATCGGCAGCGGAACCGCGTCGCTGCCGATCCACAATCGACAGCGAAATCATCCCTTTTTAACCCGGCCATCCATTCGGACGCCATTAGCCAAAGCTAATCATTCTTTGTCCCGACCATCCATTCGGATGCCATTAGCCGAAGCTAATCACTCTTTTGTCCCGGCCATCCATTCGGATGCCATTAGCCGAAGCTAATCACTCTTTGTCCCGGCCATCCGTTTGGATGCCATTAGCCGAAGCTAATCAGTCCTTCATCCCGGCCATCCATTCGGACGCCATTAGCCAAAGCTAATCATTCTTTGTCCCGGCCATCCGTTTGGATGCCATTAGCCGAAGCTAATCACTATTTTATCAACAATTAAGCATTCGACAATTTAATATCGGTTCTAACAATATGGTAGTACTCAAGTTAAAATATTCCAAGATTCAACGTATGAAAAAGAAAGGTGCAAGTCACCTACCTGCTCCACCTATGGGTCGTTCCTGTCTTGATGATGGTCCAATCCCGACCGCACCACCTAAGACATCAATGGTCACAAATCAGCACAGTTGTATTTATTTTATTTTTGAATCACATTCATCATCACACTTATTTCAATAGTTCATATGTTCACATTCAAGTGTTCCCTATTTTACACCATCATATCATGAAATTGTTATTAGCATTTAAGTCATTCTTGCCTAGGAGGCTTATTGTAGGAATCGGCAAATGAGAACCGTTCGCCGCGGCGCCTAATTCGGGCGAACCCCGATTCGCCCGCAGTCGCCGTTCAGGCGGCCAATCGCACCGCCATTGTTGGCGCCACGCTTATTTGCCAACGCACAACTTCGGCGTGAATATCACTTCGTGCAGGAGGTTTAGCCGTGGCGGTGAAACAAATTTCGCCGCGCAACACACAAATCGGCGAATATCAAATCAAACGCGCAGGAGGTTCGGTTGCATCGGTAACAAATTTCACTGCGCCAACACACAAATCGGCGGAATATCATTGCGGCGGAAAGCAATTTCATTGCGCAACACACAAATCGCCAGTGAATATCAATTCGTTGCGGGGGGTCGATTCGGCGGCGAAAACGAAATTCCATTTGCGCCAACACACACAAATCGGCGGCAATATCAAATCGCCTGCGGGAGGTTCGATTGCGTCGGTAAACAAAATTTATTTGCGCCAACACACAAATCTGCGGCGAATATCAATTCATGCGCCGCAATTCGATTCGCGGCGGCCAAAGCGAATTTATTTGCGCAACACACAAATCGGCGGCGAATATGAATTGCGCGGAGGTTCGATTCGCGGCGAAAGCAAATTTATTGCGCCCAACACACAAATCGGCGGCGAATATCAATTCACTGCGGGGAGGTTCGATTCGCGGCGCAAATAATACGGCATTCACCTTGCGCCAACACACAAATCGGCGCAATATCAATTCATTGCGGGGTCGATTCGGCGCGAAAACGAATTTCTCTGCGCCAACACACAAATCGGCGGCGAATATCAAATCGGCCGGAGAGGTTCGATTCGGGCGGCAAACGAATTCCATTTCGCGCCAACACACAAATCGGCGGCGAATATCAATTTGCTCTGGCCCGGTTGATTCGCGGCAGCAAATAGAATTTTTGCGCCAAGAACACAAAATCGGCGGAATATCAATTCAATTCGCGGCGATTCGATTCGCGGCCAAAGAAAAACGAATTCGGTCGCGAATTTAATTTGCGCCAACACACAAATCGGCGTGAATATCAATTCGCTGCCGGGAGATTCAGCTTGCGAAAATGTAATTTCCGCCCCAACACACAAATCGGCCGAATATCAATTGGCCGCCAGCCGATTCGCGGCGTGAAAGCAACAACGGCAAAAATGCAATTTCGCGCCACACACAAATCGGCGGAATATCAATTCATGCGGGAGGTTCAGTCTTGCGGCGAAATAAAACAGAATTTCTCCGCAACACACAAATCGGCGGAATATCAATTCATTGCGGGGAGGTTCGATTCGGCGTGAAACAAGGAATTTCACATTGCGCCCAACACACAAATCGGCGGCGAATATCAATTCCTTGCGGGAGGTTCCGATTCTTGCGGCGTGAAACGGAAATTCATTTGCGCCAACACACAAATCGGCAAATAATATCAATTACTGTAGGAGGTTCAGTTGCGTGAAAATGCAAATTTCATTGCGCAAGAACACACAAATCGGCGACATCAATTTCAGCACAATCATCACGAAGAGAACACATTAATTCCAAAGAACAAACATCACAGTGAACACATTAATTCCAACAACAACATCACATTAATTCCAGCAAGAATCATCACAGGAGAACACATTAATTACCCCCTAGTTAAAGCCACCCTCTACCATGATTTGTTAGATGTTCTCAAATTGACTTTATTTCACTTTTGTTTGCTTGTTCTCTTAGTTAATTTCAGCTTCCTTCACGACGGCTTAGGTCTTAAATCAATTCTTTTCTTAGGGTTTTTCTTCTTCATTTTCGTTTTTGATCTTACGGGGAGAGGAAGAGAGTTTCATGACCCATACCTTCCGAATTTAACTAAGTTTGAGGAAGGTTTGACACTATTCAATGCTTTGGTTCTCCTCCTTCTTCTTCCTCTCACGTTTTTCAGCTCTCTTTTTCCTCTCCTCTATGCACGTTGCCCACTCCTCTCTCAAGGTCTCATCTCTCCCTCACAAGTTCACAAAGTAATCTCTCTTTGGTCCGATTCATGTTTCGGTTGTGAAAGGGGAAGGGAAGAACGGCATGCATTGCTTTGGATTTGGAAGAAGATGGGTCATTCTCTCTCCCCTCTTTGTATTTATACTACCCATCCAATGGAATGGGTTGTTTGGGGGTTGGTTTAGGTGTGTCCTTATCCTTGTTTGGTTTATCTAAAACCGGTTTTACCCCTCCCTCCCACTGCATCATTGTTTCATTGAGAAATCGGCAGCGCAATCGATCGGAATCGGCCACAAGCGTGGCGCCGATTTCGCATCGCCGGCTTCCCGCCGATTTCAGCGGCAACTGAACGTCGTTTGCCGCGCAAGTCGAATCGTGCGTGGTCGCCGATTTCGCATCGGGCCGCTGAACGCCTCGCGCCGCCGATTTCTCATCGGCAAATAAAATCGTCGCCGTCCAGTCCGTAAGTCCAATCGGCCGGAAATCGGCAGCGCATCGGTCAGCCGATTTTCTGCATCGGCAGTGAAATCGTCATTGCCGCCGATTTACGCATCGGCAAAAAAATCGCATTCATCATCATCCCTCTCTCTCTAAATATATATATATATATATATATATATATATATATATTTTATATATATATATTTTCCTTTGGGTGTTTACATTCTCCCCTCCTAAATATGAATTTCGTCCTCGAAATTTAAGAAGTTTCACACTCCATACATGGTAGATCAAATAAATTGGGGTACTTTTTTCTCATCTCAGCCTCCCTCTCCCAAGTTTCCTCTTCTACTTGAGCATTTCGCCATAAGATTCTAACGATGGGGATCTTTTTGCTCCGTAACTCCTTCTCTTCTTGATCTAGTATCCTTATGGGCCTCAATTCCGGGTTAAGTCTTCCTTGACCTCTCTTGGGACACCGGGTAGAACTCGGGCGGGGTCTACGTTAGCCTTCCTTAACAAGGAGACATGGAACACATCATGGACCCTGGCTAACTGTGGGGGCAAATCCACCTTGTAGGCTACTGGTCCAACTCGTTGTAAGATTTTGAAGGGTCCAATGAAACGGGAGTTAACTTCCCTTTCAATCCAAATCGTAACATGTTCTTCCATGGGGCTACCTTCGGGAACACCGGTCCCCGTCTTGAACTCGAGAGGTCTTCTCCTCACATTGGCATACTTCTTCCGTCTATCATCCTAGCGGCTTTGATGCGATCCCCCGATAATTCTCACTTTCTCCGTGGTGACTTGAACTAACTCTTGCACCATATAACTTCCGGTCCCTAATTTCCTCCCAACATAAAGGAGTTCTACACCTCCTACCATACAAGGCTTCATATGGGGCCATCCCTATTGTGGCTTGGTGACTATTGTTATACGTGAACTCCACCAATGCCATGTGTTCCTCCCAGTTTCCTCCAAATGCTAGCACACATGCCCGTAATAGGTCTTCCAAGACTTGAATGACTCTTTCCGATTGGCCATCCGTTTGAGGGTGAAACGCAGTGCTCATGTCCAATCTTGTCCCCAAGGCATGTTGTATGCTCGGCCAAAGTCGAGAGGTGAACCTAGGATCTCGATCCGATACAATGGACACCGGAATCCCATGAAGTCGTACCACCTTATTTATGTAGATCTTGGCAAGCTTGTCCACCGAGTGGGTCATCTTTACAGGCAAGAATAGTGTGGATTTCGTCAACCGATCCACAATGACCCATATCGCATCATTTCCTTTTCTCCCCTTGGGAAATCCCGACCACGAAATCCATGGTGATCATCTCCCACTTCCATGCTGGAATTTGTAATGGCTGTAATGGTCCCTTGAGCCTTTGGTGTTCAACCTTGACTTGTTGACATATCCCACACTTTGACACATACTCAGCTATTTCCCTTTTCATATTAGGCCACCAATAGAGGTGTTTCAGGTCTCGGTACATCTTAGTGCTGCCAGGATGTATGGAGAATTTGGACTCATGTGCTTCTTGTAGAACCATACGTTTGACTGTTTCGTCATCAGGCACGTACAACCGTTGTCCCATCATCAAGGATCCATCATCCGCTACTCGGAATTTCATTTCTACCCCGGCCTCCACATTCTTCCTAATCTTGGATCCCACCTTGTCATGGAATTGGGCATGTAGTATTTGTTCTCGATACATTGGTCGCACCAATAATTGGGCTACTAACCCACCTCTTGCATCAATTCCCAAATCTGCACCCAACTCTTTTAATTCTGCCAATTGCCGCTCCTTTCCCACTGTTAAGCTTCCCAAGGAGGCTTTATTTTTGCGACTGAGGGCATCTGCCACCACATTTGCTTTCCCCGGGTGGTATTCTATGGTGCAATCATAATCCTTAATGAGCTCTATCCACCTTCTTTGCCGCATGTTCAACTCCTTTTGCGACATCAGATACTTCAGCTCTTATGATCGGTGGAAAATTTGGGTTCGAGACCCATACAAATAGTGTCTCCATATCCTCAAGGCAAATACTACATTCCGCCAACTCCGTGTCGTGCACCGGTAGTTCACCTCATGAGTCTTTAATTGCCTTGATGCATAGGCGATCACCTTCCCATGTTGCATCAAAACACACCCCAATCCCTTCCCCGAGGCATCACTATATACCACAAAACCCTCGGTCCCCCGAGGGGAGAGTTAAGACTGGAGCGAGGTGGTGAGCCTCCTCTTCAATTCTTGGAAGCTTGCCTCACATTCTTCCGACCACACCCACTTCTTATCCTTCCTAGTTAGCTGGGTCAAAGGGGTTGTAATCAGGGAAAAACCTTCGATAAATCTCCGATAGTATCCCCGCAAGTCCCAGGAAACTACGTATTTCAGTGACCGAAGTCGGTCTTTCCCATTTCAAGACTGCTTCGACTTTTTGAGGGTCGACAAAAACACCTTCGGCTGAAATGACATGTCCCAAAAACGTCACTCTTTTCAGCCAAAATTCACATTTACTCAATTTTGCATATAACTGGTGATCTCTCAAGGTTTGTAAGGTTTGTCTCAAGTGTTCTTCGTGCTCCTTGAAAGAATTCGAGTACACCAGTATATCATCAATGAATACCACCACAAACTTATCCAGGTATGGTTGGAAAACCCGATTCATCAAATCCATGAAGAGGGTCATGGGCTTCAAACCTCGAACGGTAACACCAAAAATTCATAGTGTCCGTAAATCGAGTTCTAAATGCGGTCTTTGCTACATCCGCTTCTTTAATCTTCATCTGATAGTACCCTGATCTCAGATCTATCTTCGAGAATGCCCTCGCTCCCTTTAATTGGTCGAACAAATCATCTATCCGAGGTAACAGATACTTGTTTTTCATTGTTATTTTGTTCAACCGCTTGTAGTCAATACAAAGCCTATGGGTTCCATCTTTCTTTCTTACAAATAGGACCGGTGCTCCCCAAGGAGAATTACTGGGCCGTATGAACCCCTTGTCTAATAATTCCTGTAATTGAGTCTTTAACTCGTTCAGTTCTGCTGGAGCCATCCGATACGGTTGTTGGGCTATGGGTGGGACTCCAGGAAAAGTGTCTATAGACACCTCTACCTCTCGCTCCGGGGGTAGTCCTGGTAGTTCTTCTGGAAACACATTTGGGAAATCCTTCACCACAGGAATATCCTTCAATCGTGGACCTTCATCATCAGAGTTTAAGATGTATGCGAGGTATCCCATACATCCCTTTCTTAACAGTTTTTGGGCTGTTACCACCGATATTAAAGCATTCAGTTTGGGAAATCTCTCTCCTTCAAAAGTCATTTTCTCGCCCTTAGGTGTTTGGAAAGTAAAGATTTTAGCATAACAATCTATTAGTGCCTTGTATTTACTCAACCAATCCATGCCTAGTATTATGTCAAAATCATGCAGCTCTAAGGGAATCAAGTCTACTTCTGTTTCATACCCGGATAAACTAACCCCCACATCCACATATACAATATTTGTTTCAACCATGTTTCCCATTGGAGTTCCAATTACAAACCCCTTCTCTACTATTTCTACTTCCTTTCTCAATTTAGTGACACTTCTCTTAGCAATGAATGAGTGGGTGGCACCCGGATCAAACAATACATGCATATTAAAATCATTCAACAGTAGTGTACCTGCCACCACATCCGATGCAGCCCTGGCCTCCTCCTGTGTCAGGTGGAAGACCCTCCCTGGGGTCCGATCATTTTGTGCCCTCGGCTTCCCTCGACTGGAGTTTGCCCCTGATTGAGAAGATCTCACTGGCCTATTAACGGTGACTGACTGCTGGTGGCTCTGACTGGGCTGTCTATAGCTCTGTACTTGTCCGGTGTTTCTTTTGGGGCAGTCCCTCTTGTAATGACCTTTCCCACCACAGTAATGACACCCTTGGCTAAGATACTGGCAGTTCCTCCACCTATGACCCTCTCCTCTGCACACAAAGCATCGCCCAGGGGAAACTGAGCAGTCCCCAGGGTGTTTTTGTCCACATTTTACACAAAAAGGATAGTCAACTCCCCTGCGGTCACCGGTCCCAGTTGAAGAGTTTGCCCTCGAGTGTGACTGTCCCGCTATCATTCTCCCACTTGACTGTTGGTGAGGCGGTAATATCAAACTCCCCTTCTTTCCGTCTTTGCTCAAACACTCCACTTTTTCCTTTCTTCGGGTGTGGTGGTCTGCCGCTGAAATAGTCCCCATCTCTCTTTTTGCTTATACTCTGATACCCCCCTTGGCTTTCTCCAATACATGCCTCCAGAGCTTGTGCAGCCTCAATCAACTCCCTCACCGATTTAAATCGCAAGGCGATCAATCCTTGTCTCAAATCCTGTCGTAAACCATCTCTCAACTTTTCAATCATATGTTCCTCTCGTTTACATAATGTGGGGCGAACAATGAGAGGTCATGGAATCTCCTTTCGTACTCCAATACTGACATATCACCCTGTCTTAATGCCAAGAACTCTTGTTCTTTCACCTTGCGATGATACTTGGAATAAAACTGATTCTCAAACTCTGTCTTGAAATCACTCCAAGTTAGGGTCTCAGTCGCACGCCTCAGCTGAACTGTTTCCCACCATGTCATGGCCCTATCAGATAGTAACTGGGATGCACAATTTACCCTCAAACCCTCGGGTATGCTTATTTGAATCATTGTCTTTTCTACCTTCCTGATCCATCTTCCAGCTATCTCTGCATCTTGTTCCCCCATATACGGTTCACAGCCCATTTCCCTCATACTCTTGACTAGTCGCACCCGGTGGTACCACATTATCCATGGTCATCTTTGGTCGTAGGGGTTTCTTGGTGGAATCTGCGTGGTAGGGGTTGTTTGTGCTGCTGAACTAGCCATGCCTTCCATCACTGCTTTAACTATTTGTACAAGGAGTCCTGCATCTACATATTGTGGGGGCACACCAGTTGGAACAGTAGATGGCTGTGCTTCTGATCTTTCTCGCTGCTCCGTTGTGACTGGGGTGTTCCCTCTGTCTGATGAGGCCTCGGGCCTTCTCCTGCCACCGTATCTTCCCCATGCAAGGTTTCGGGCGGTATTATCGGAGTATGAGATGCCGTATCATCTAAGGGATCTTCGTCTTGCCAACCTTGGGCACCTTGGTTCATGCCCCTCCTTTCTAAGGAGGGCGGCTCAGTTCGTGTCCCTTGTCGGGTGCGTACCATCCTGAAATTCATCGCAACAACACATTTATTAATGATCCCCAGGATCCATACCAAGTGCTCGATACCAATCCGAATGACCCTGGCTTTCTAAGCCCAAAACAATAGTAAATTTTTTTTTTATATATGTATATTTAATACACATGGTGCCGGTAATCAAAGAACTTGAATCCTCACATCATCAAAATACAATCCATACAATCAACAGTTCTTTCAAAAGCGAATCTTACACAAACACATAATATTAAGGTTGCATGATTTGAAGTTCATATTAAAAATATATATACATGGACATGAGTTTGCATTCTTATACTACTAATAGCCATCACAAATTATAAACAAAAAGGATCTAATAAAAGTTATACATTCAGTACATTGATCCCTACAAAATACATTGTGAGTTAGAATGCATCTACTTAATTCCTTGCAAAAGTAGGTTCCCGTGTATCGGGTATCCTAGACATCTCGTTGGTGTGACGTCCCTGCAGCAGTACAACAACATCACATTAATTCCAGCAAGAATCATCACAGCAGAACACATTAATTACCCCCTAGTTAAAGCCAGCCCTCTACCATGATTTGTTAGATGTTCTGAAATTGACTTTATTTCACTTTTGTTTGCTTGTTCTCATGGTTAATTTCAGCTTCCTTCACAGCTGGCTTAGGTCTTAGATCAATTCTTTTCTTAGGGTTTTTCTTCTTCATTTTCGTTTTTGATCTTAACGCGGAGAGGAAGAGAGCTTAATGACCCATACCTTCCGAATTTAACTAAGTTTGAGGAAGGTTTGACACTATTCAATTCTGGTTCTCCTCCTTCTTCTTCCTCTCATGTTTTTTCAACTCTCTTTTTCCTCTCCTCTATGCAGCTGCCCACTCCTCTCTCAAGGTCTCATCTCTCCCTCACAAGTTCACAAAGTAATCTCTACTTGGTCCGATTCATGTTTCGTTTGTGAAAGGGGAAGGGAAGAACGGCATGTAGTCTGGATTTGGAAGAAGATGGGTCATTCTCTCTCCCCTCTTTGTATTTATACTACCCATCCAATGGAATGGGTTGTTTGGGGGTTGGTTTAGGTGTGTCCTTATCCTTGTTTGGTTTATCTAAAACCAGTTTTACCCCTCCCTCCCAGCTCTGCGTCATTGTTCATTGAGAAATCGGCAAACCGCGAATTGTCGATTTCGCGATCGGCAACGCGAATCGCGCACGGTTGCTTTGCATCGGCGGCCAGCTGCGTCGTTGCCGATTTCTCATCGACGGCAATAAAATCGTCCGCCGTCCATCGGCCGATTTACGATTTACGCATCGGCGAATAAAACCGCATTCATCATCATCCCTCTCTTAAATATATATATATATATATATATATATATATATATATTTTCCTTTGGGTGTTTACACATGCAGCCCCTTAATCCTAGAAACAAAAGGAAAAGGTAGCCACCGA